>BLSH010254914.1:2137862-2151764 GCA_018402905.1 Glandirana rugosa
GTTACGCCGTTTTAGAAATTATGGGTTTAAAACCTTCGTTTGTTGGCAGGGAAGGTAAGTTGTTACCGAGGTAACACACCTGGTACAGATAGTGTACCTCTTATACTGTAACCTAAAATTTCCATTTAGGAGAAATCGACTCCCACCCCCTACCCTCCTCTCATCTGCACGCGACCTGCAGCGGATTCGTGGAGGGGAGGGATACTACGTGGACCGACTCTTACAAACTCGCACGACGCGAGACACAGACAGGGGCCCGACGTACACTTTCGCCCTAATTCGGACCGTCAGGCTCTGGGGGGCTTGTTCCTCCGATGCTCGTGGAGGTGTGCTGGCGCTTTGAGCCCGGCCGGCTTTTGCGATCTCTTTTTCCTCGTCCGTCCGTCCACTACTGCTGCCGTCTGCCAGGCTTAATCCCGCTTTCACATGCAGCCCGGGGACAGACACAGAGCGCAGCACGCTCAAACATTCTCAGCCAGGTGCATCATAGGGAGGGGAGGTGCTTAGGCGACGTCCAGCGCACGTCTACTCTCCTCCCATCCCCCACCCTCAGCTAAAGAGGATTTACCTTTAAAATCCAATGTCATATTCTCCATGTGATAGACATGGTCCACACAATGGAGCCATTGTTGAATGGAAGGGACGGTTGTTTGCTTCCAAAATTTGGGTATTAAAGATTTTGCCGCATTGAGGAGATGCGGGGTGATTGACCTTTTATAACTTCCTACTGGTTCATCCGTACAGTTAAATAAGACAGCATATGGGTCATTAGGGACTGGATAACCTTGTATAACCTCAATCCAGTGCAGGATATTCGACCAATACGGGTGAATCCGGGGGGCAGAACCACCAGGTATGCGCGTGAATGGCCCTTTCCCCACATCCCCTCCAGCAATGACTAGGCATGTCCAGAAAGATTTTGGCCAGAGAAGCAGGGGTATAGTGCCATCTGGTCATAAGTTTATAATTGGATTCGGAGATTTTTGTAGATATGGATGAAGAGTGAGACAGTTGCAGTATGTGAGAACGTTGGTCATCCGAAAGGGGTAGCCGTAGATCTTTCTCCCAGTTATGGAGGGAAACCAGGAAGTGTGCAGGTTTCAAAGACTGTAAGGCGTGATAAAACAGCGATATAGAACTCCTCGGGGGTTGAGTGTTCGCAAATATGGTTTCAATGGGGTTGAGCTCCGCAAGAGAACGTAAAGGTTTGGGTAGAGCTTTAAAATTGTAGTAGTTGGTGATATCTCCATCTGTCCATAAGGGAGACCTCAGAAGAGGGAAAGATCGTAAACATTGGGAGAATCCCCTTTGGAGTTGAGACTTGATGAAGTAGCAAGGGTATCGTTGAAGGCCACGAACCTGACTGGGGATTTACGTCTCCAGGGGGGAAAAAAGAATGACCAGTGATGGGCATGAGGGGCGAGTTAGGTTTCCATTTGTGAATTTTGGAGAGCAAGTCCCAAGTGGTTAAAGATGAACGAGAAAGAGGAGATGTTAAAGCTGAGAGTTGACTAAACTTTTTGGGAATCCACATTTGAGCATACAGATCTCTACCACACAGTGTGTTTTCCAGCTTAACCCATAACTTAGAGTTATGACGACATTTCAAATCTATAAGTCTAGTTAAAACAACAGCATAATAATACTCCTTAATATGAGGGAGGGCCAAGCCACCCATTGCTTTTGGTCTGTGGAGAAGCTGTCTAGACACCGGCGGCCTTTTACGGTGTCAAACGTATCTGCATATGAGGGAGGAGATGGTAGAGCAGAAGCCTGGTGGTATTTTAAAGGGGATCATTTGAAAATAAAATAAAAGCCTGGGCAAAATGTTCATCTTCACAGCACTAATTCTACCTAGCCAGGAGTGTGCTAAGTGGGTCCAATTATGGAGGTCAGATCAAATGGAGTTTAATAGAGGGATATTATTGGTTTTGAAAAGGGAAGAGGGATTGGCGGTAAGGTATATGCCTAAATATTTTAAGGAGTTAGGCTGCCAGTGGAAAGGGAACGCAGATTTTAGAGATGGGATCAGGGTCGAAGGGATAGAGATGTTTAAAACTTCGGACTTGGATAAGTTAACCACTTCACCTCCGGAAGAATTTCCCAGTTTAGAACCAGAGCACTTTTTGCGATTCGGCACTGCGTCGCTTTAACTGACAATTGCGCGGTCGTGCGATGTTGTATCCAAACAAAATTTGCGTCCTTTTTTTCCCACAAATAGAGCTTTCTTTTGGTGGTATTTGATCCCCTCTGCATTATTTCTGATCACCGCTATAAACAAAAGAAGAGCGACCATTTTGCAAAAAAAAACAAATTTCTTACTTTTTGCTAAAATTCAAATCCAAGAAAAAAAATATAAAAAGACATTTGTTTTCACCGGTTTTGGCCGATTTATATTCTTCCTCATATTTGTGATTAAAAAAATCACAATTGGCGTTTATTGATTGGTTTGCGCAAAAATGGCCTCGTTTACGGATGGTGAGAATTCATTTCTGGGGTTTTTATTTTTTTTTTATTTTTTACTAGTAATGGCGGTGATCTGCGATTTTTAGCAGTACTGCGATATTGCGGCGGACATGTCAGACATTTTTGACACTTTTTTGGGACCAATGACATTTATTCAGCGATCAGAAATGTAAATGTCCACTGATTACTGTATAAATGTCATTGGCAGTGAAGGGGTTAACCTGCAGCGGGAGATCTAGGGGTTAACTGTGTTCCCTGGGTGTGTTCTTACTGTGGGGGGGTTGGACTACCATGGGCATGAGAGATGTAACTGATCCCTGTGACAGGGATCAGTAGATCTCCCATGCCCGCACTGTCAGAATGGGGAACCGCCGTGTTTACATCGGCGGTTCCCCATTCTTTGCTTGTAGCCGCTTATCGCGGCTCCTCGACGGACATCGGGTACGCCCAAGCTGCGGGCACACTCCTCAGGAGTACGGCAGGCGCTTGCGCCCCCTAGCGGCCATTCGCAGATCGCCGTCTTTTTACGGCAATTCGCGGCCAGCGTCCACACTGCCACCGTAAATATGCAGTAGGCAGTGTGGAACTGGTTAATCTTGAAATTCGAAACATCTCCATATTCCTCGAAGGCCTTCATCAGGTTGGGTAAGGATATAAGGGGCTGTTGTATATAAAATAATATATCGTCAGCATATGCTGCATATTTGTGGGTGTCCGTGCCTACTGTAATACCATGGATGTTAGGGGATTGGCGAATATGGGAGAGGAAGGGTTCAAGGGAGAGAGCAAATAGGATCGGCGATAGCGGGCAGCCCTGCCGGGTGCCATTATGAAGGGTGAAAGGATCACTCAATGTACCATTTATTCTCAGTTGGGCAAATGGGTTCCTATAGAGAGCTGATATATAGGCCTAGGGAGGAAAGCGTCGCCATTAGGTAGTCCCAGTCCACCCTGTCGAACGCTTTTTCAGCATCTGTAGATAACAACAAGGTGGGCTGGGACAGCGAACGAACATAAGAAATGAGGGAAAGAGTTCTCAACGAGGTATCACGGGCCTCCCTGCCGGGGATAAAACCAGTCTGTTCTTGCGAAACCCATTGAGGGACCAGAGGGAGGAGTCTGTTTGCGAGGGCTTTAGCATATATTTTAACATCAATATTTAAAAGAGAAATCGGCCTATAACTGCCGCACAGACTGGGGTCCTTCCCCGGCTTTAGGAGCACCGAGTTATGGGCGTGGAGGGTTTCAGGCCTGAAGGAAGCACCATCAAGAATTGAGTTGGCGTATTTTGTAAGGTGAGGGATTAAGATATCCGCAAATTTTTGAACATAGGCCACTGTGAAGCCATCCGGTCCAGGGGCCTTCCCATTCGCCATATCTTTCAGAGCCGTTATAAGTTCAAAGGGGGTAATTTCAGATTCTAAGGCAGCCAGTGTATCAGGGTTCAGTGTGGGAAGATTAGCTTTTGATAGGTAAGCATTGATTTTTTCATTTCTATCTAATTGTTCCGTGCTGCCAGAGCGGACATGATATAAGTGTTGGTAGAACCTATGGAACTCTTTAGCTATTGCCCCTGTTTCGTGAACTATTGAAGACGAAGTGTCTTTGATCTTGGCTATAAAAGCGGCTGATTTTTGGACCGTAGGGAACAGGCCAAGAGCTTGCCGGGTTTGTGACCCCATTCGTAAATTTTTTGTGCTATCAATCTATAAGATTGTTTATAGTCTAGATGCAGCAGGGTTTTTAACTCTTCGCGTTTTGAAGTTAGCAATTGGGAGAGGGTGGGTGAGGCGAAGGTTTTGTGGTCCTTTTCTAATGTGGCAATTTCTCTAATTAAAAGGGTTTGTTGGTGTAGGTGTTCTTTTTTATTCCTAGAGCCTAATTCAATAAGTTTCCCCACGAATATGGACTTTATGAGCTTCCCACATCGTTCCAGGGGATATATCTGGGGATGCATTCTCTTTGAAGTAATTAGAAAGACATGACCTAAGAAGCTTTGTGTCAATGTAATTAGTTAAAAGAGTGTTGTTCATTTTCCAGTTAGGTGTTTTAACCAGGGTAAACGGGATGGCCAGTTTAAGACAGACAGGGGAGTGGTCAGAGAATAACATTGTGTTGATATGGGAATGTTTAACTAAGTCTAAGTGATGGTGGTCAATAAATATATAATCAATCCGGGAGTATGAGCGGTGTAGATTGGAATAGAATGTGAAATCTTTTACAGCAGGGTGTCCTATCCTCCAGATGTCCATGAGTTGAGCTTCCATGAGACGTCTGCGTATAAACGCAAGGCGTCTATGGGGGATGCAGGAAAAACCCTGTGAGGTGTCTAAGCCAGGTTCTAGGGGGAGGTTAAAGTCACCCCCTAGGATAACACACCCCACTGCAAAGTCCTCCAGTTTAGTTAAAGTAGATGAGATGAAATCTGTCTGGTTATGGTTGGGGGTATATATGGTGGCCAGCGTACAACACATGTTGCCCAGTTCCCCTTTAAGAAAAAGAAACCAACCGTGGGTGTCTGACAGCATCCCCAACAACACAAAGGGTGTATCTCTGCCCAGGCCGATGGCGATTCCTTTAGATTTAGAAACTTCAGATAGGCTATAGTACCACTTAGGGAATTTTGAGTCAAACAGTTTGATCCTAGAATCATGCGTAAGGTGTGTCTCTTGGACAAACGCAATATCACTGCGTAGACGTTTAAGTTCTCTATATAGTTGGTGTCGTTTACCAGGGGTACACAGGCCCCTGGCATTTAAAGAAGTTACATTAAGGGTCTCCATCGGGAAGGTGCAGAGACATTATATATCCATTACCACCAATGACCAGGTATGTGCATCTAGGCTGGAACAAGAGGAGGGGGAAGGGGAGAGGAGAAAGCAGGAGAAGGAAAGAGGGATAGTAGAGGGGAATAGAAAGAGAGAGAGGAGTAGAGCACCTAACAGGATTGCACGCATAGCCATGCGGTGCAATCAAGTGGGGAGGCCCACGGCAGCTGGGCATCCCGCGCCGCCCACCACTAGGGGCAGCAGCACAGGGTGCCGGGGGCCAGGGGCACCCCCCAGACAAGCGGTAGCGTGAGGGGAATGGGAGAGACATCAGCTATGGGAGAACCAAGCCAACTCCAACCTCCCCGGCCGGGCACCGTCTGCAGTATAACAAATGAACGTTAAAACCGGTAAAATATCAGGTCATAAACATTAGAACAAAGAAAGTAAAATAAAATATAAAACATACCATAAACAGCGAACTCGATGAGCAACATACATAGCATATTATATTATATTACCCCCCGCAGCAACGGTCGCCTTGTGCCCAGGGAAAGATCTTATAAGAAGCACACTGCGCAGTTGTAGAGTGCGCGGTCACATACTGAGTAAAATACAATCCGTTGAAAGCAGAAGTCATATCCCAGCTATAGAGGTGATCTGCATAGCCTAGGACCGGGATTTAGCAGGTGGGTAGCATATGAACTGTTGCAAGGGACCAGTCGTTAAAAAAAAAAAGTCAAAGAAAAGAAGAGAACACAAAAAAAACGGATAACAAAGGTGACCATTTAGTGGAAACAGGTAGCATACTGATCAGGCCTTGAGGACGAGCTCCCTAAGACGAGGGGCCAGGAGTGGTCGACCGGCGTTTACGGGAAGCTTTCTGCCAGGAATCATCGGAGGGAGAGGGGAGCGGGGGTATGTCCTCCGCCCATCCAGGAAGCTCGGGAGGCGAGATATTCATATCCATGCAGGACTTTTCCAAGTCTTTGGGAAAGCACAGGACCGCTGTTCTCCCGTCCCTATTAGCGATTAGGCATGAAGGAAAGCCCCACCTGTAGTTGATGCTGTTTGCTCAGAGTTTCTCAGTGAGGGGTTTCAACGCTCAGCAGCGATCCAGCGTCTTTCTTGCTAGGTCTGGGAAGAAGGACAGAATGGCGCCGTCAAAGTCCAGTGAGGAGGCTTCCCTTGCCTTTCTCATGATGAGCTCTTTCTCCTCGTAGTAGTGTACCCTACAAATGACATCACGTGGGGCATCAGAGGAGGGAGCGCATGAGCGCAAGGGGCGATGGACTCTGTCCAACTTTAGCGGGTGGTCTGCTTCTCGGCCTAGGAGGCGATTGAAAATGCCCCTGACAGAGGCCTGGAGATCGTCATCACGAGTAGCTTCCGGGAGGCCTCGGATTCTAATATTGTTCCTCCGATTCCGGTTTTCTTGGTCTTAGGTTTTGTAAAGGGCCATTCTGTGGGCTATTTCTAGTTTCCTGGTGGTAGATTGCAGATCTCTGATGGCGGACGCGTGGCAATCATGTCTCAGTTCGTTTTCCTCCACACGGGACAGCACCTGTGAAAGATCAGCATGAACTGCGGATACCTGCTTCTTAATAGCACGCTCTAGGCTGTGGAGCATGAAGGCAAGCTTGTGTTCAGTAGGGAGCCCGCTTACCAGAGCAGATACGTCAGAGGTAAGTGCCGTGCCTTCTCAGAGCACACAGAGGAGGCCGGCGATCTATGGCTGCGGGATGGCTTGTGGTGAGGGGCGGAGCTACCGCCATGCGGCGAGTGGCCTAGTCCATCCGTGTCTAGCGAGTCCTCAGGTTCTGCGGACAGGAACCTTTTAATGGAGTTAGAATTAGGAGTTTTCGGCTGTAATGGCTTACCGGTGCGTTTCCCCATCTTTGTATGGAGCAACCAATGCAGCAAGTTAGGGGAAGAACCAAGAAAAACAGGTGCCAACCACGGAGCTCACAAAAGAGACGTCTTCACAGCTCCATGCTCAGGCCACGCCCCACATTCTCTTCTCTTGTTACTGTATTCATAGGACAGTTTATTTCTGGGGATAAAAGCTTATTTACCTTCTGATCAAGAAGATGTAAAAACTCTTGCCATAGGTGCATGAGAGTGGACCTGTTGTTAAAGAGGTAGTAAACCTACAAAAAAAAGAAAAACTGCAAGGCAAAGGCATACTAGCTCATTATGAAATATTCACCTTAGAACGAAGCCCTGCAGCAGCGCCTGCATACCACTAACATGGCCGACATATTTTCCAGAGTTACTACCAAGTTAACAGGCTCCAGCACTGTGATTGGCTGGAGCCGCAATGACATCACTCCTGCGCATGTGTGCGGGTGCTGCCAGTCATGGCACAGGGCCCTGCACAGGGCAATGGCATGAGCAGCCATTTCTTCAGTGTGCTTTTGCTGATGACGTATTTGCAGCGTATATAGTAAATATCTCCTAAACTGAGCAAATTTAGGAGATATTTACAGTGACTGACTGCCTACTGGGAGGGAACTTTGTGCTTTGCCAGGATCCGCGATCCCTCTCCATTTGTCTTTTTGAGGGACATTGTGGCGGCTGGGGTCCGCTGTTGTGTGAGTTCAGTACAGAGATACTGCGCATGCGCACTCACTTACTTCCGCGCATGTGCACTCCGGGACCGGATTCAGTGACGTACAATACACTTTATGCAGAAATATGCAGTTAAATAGAGGGACCTAATGGCCAGATCCTTCTGTTGCTGCAACCTTCCCTGGCGCAGGTCTACATGTGGTAAGGCTTCCCAATCTTTCCTCATAGGATTCTACTTGTATTACCCATTTTTGCTCCGGAGACCCTGTTCTTATACTCCCTCTTTTGCCGGTTTTGCAGGTAGTTTTACGCACTTCCTACATAAGGCTCTCAGGATGCTACTAATGGCATGGCTGTGATTAGCCAGTGCATCATGTGACCCAGCCTCTTTATAAGCTGGAGTCACTTAGTGCTGCATGTCACGTGCTCTCTGGGTAGTGTAGGGAGAGGATGCTGCCTTTGCTTTGAGGGACAGATTGCAGATAGATAGATAGGTAGAGATTACTACTACTACTGCTTTTAGGGACAGATTGCAGATCTCATCCTGCATTACAGAACGATCTGACTGGACTAGGTAGAGTCTACTTCTTAGAGGGACAGATTATTGTTCTAAAATCATCTTCTAGTTCTATAGGGTCAGGTTCCTGCTGTTGCTGTAAGGGACAGATTATTGTTCTAAAATCATTTTGCAGCCCTCTAGCACTTTGTGCTGAAAAGTTCGGGTCCCCATTGACTTCAATGGGGTTCAGGGTAAAGTTCGGGTCAAGTTCGGTACCGAACCCAAACTTTTTCCCGAAGTTCGGCCGAACCCACCGAACCCGAACATCCAGGTGTTCGCTCAACTCTATTTATGATGAATAATTTGTTTTTTCCTTTTCTATTTGTAGTCTGGTGACACATGCTCTGTCTATGCTATATTTTCCTACATATATTCCTGAGGAGGCGGTATAAATGACCGCGAAACATGTAGCGTTAACACACAGATGGTATAGGATATTTCTATATGCATCACCCTAACCGTGATCCCAAGAGCCACATTTGTATTTGAATGTGCTTTTGTGTCATAACCTTAGGTGTTTCCCTTTATTAAAAATTATTGTTTTGTATTTTTGTACAATAAAACTGAATTTTATATAAATTGCTTACTCCAAGTCTTATGGTACCATGAAGTCCATTTAAGCCTCTTTAAAGCCTAAATATTCTCACAGGTTCCCTAGTAGCAAGGTGTGACATTCACACAAGTATAGACTTATGTATAGTAAAAGACAGCATGGATAGGAGAGAAGAGATTGTGGAGTAGCCATTTTATTTTAAGGACCACTTATGCGCCATTTTCCACTTCCTCCTCAAGGGGGCATAGCAGGCAATTTTTTGAACTGCTACTGCCCCCGTCTCTCTTCTTCAAGTGCGCCTAGCAGTCTTTTTTTGGAGGACTGCTAATGTGCCCTTTTCTTCCTTTTTTTCTGAATGGTGCATAGCAGCCTTTTTTCTCAGGACTGCTAATGAGCCACCAATGGCTCTCAAGGATGCACGTCAGCCATTTTTTAGACTGCATAGACACACTTATTATCTTCTTGTTATTCAAGGGCATAGAGAAGCCATTTTTTATAGTACTGCTCTTGCACCATTTTTCTCTTCCTGCACCTTTTCCTCTTTAGCTAACCCCAGCATAGCCTTGCCAACTAGCCATAAGTAGTGGATGGGATTACGCCCAGCTAAAAAGCTGGGCCTAAAAGCCAGATTTACCAAGGGTTCCTTTATGTGCTACATGACAATATCACCATGCCACCATTATTTTTCTCAGAAGGTCATACGCCAGCCACCTTTATTTTGCACAGAAGGTCACACCTGCCCTCCACCTGCATATGGATTGCCATGAAGCAGGAGGAGGTAGAAGAGGAATACAAGGAATACGAGGAGGAAAAACGTAAATGTACCAGTTCTGTGAGACAGGCAACTTATGATGATAGATGAAAAAAGCAAGAGGCTGGACAGCCTGAATTGTTACATTTTTACACCCAACCAAAATTTGCGTCCTTTTTTCCCCACAAATAGAGCTTTCTTTTGGTGGTATTTGATCACCTCTGCTTAATTTCTGATCACCGCTATAAACAAAAATAGAGTGACAATTTTGCAAAAAAATCAATATTTCTTACTTTTTGCTAAAATACAAATCCAAAAATAAAATATAAACAAATGTATTCATCGGTTTTGGCAGATTTATATTCTTCCTCATATTTTTGGTAAAAAAAACGCAATCGCCGTTTATTGATTGGCTTGCACAAAAGTTGCTGCATTTACAAACCATGAGAATTCATTTCTGGCGTTTTTACATTTTTTTTTTTTTTACTAGTAATGGCGGCGATATGCGATTTTTATTGGGACTTTGATATCAGGACGGACATGTCAGATATTTTTGACACTTTTTGGGACCAATGACATTTATACAGCGATCAAAAATTTAAATATCCACTGATTACTGTATAAATGTCATTGGCAGTGAAGGGGTTAACCTGCAGGGGGAGAGCTAGGGATTAACTGTGTTCCCTAGGAGTGTTATAGCTGTGAGGGGGCTGGGCTGTCAGGGGCATAAGAAATCAAACTCATCCCAGTGACAGGGGTCAGTAGATCTCTTACATGCCGCCTGTGAGAATGGGGAACCGCTGTGTTTACTTCAGCGGTTCCCCGTTCTTTCCCTCTAGCAACTCATCATGGCTCGCCGGCAGACATTGGGCCCACTCAAGCCGGGGGCACACTCACGCAGAGTGCGGCGGGCACGAGAGCGCGCCGCCGGTGGGCTCTCGCCCCCTAGCTGTGCCTCCGCGAATAGCCATTTATTTATCCTCTTTCGATCCCATGTTGTGACCTTGAGCAGCAATGCTGCTCTCTCTCCTCACAGGCAGAGAGTCAATGGATCCCGCTCAAATCCTGTGAGGAGGGAGTGGAGTTGTGCCGCGAGTGTGTCTATGGACACACAGAGCCCTGCTCAGGAGAGAGCCCACACATCTGCCCCCATAGCAAGCACTTGCAATAGTACACAAAAGTGGAGGATCTAAGAGTGCCATCAGGGGAAGCCCAGAGAAGGAGGTTCAGGGTCCCCCTGTGAAACAGCATTGCACAGAGAAGGTGAGTATAACATGTTTATTATTTTAATTTAAAAATTGCATTTAATAATGTTTTAACATAGGTATTCAGATACTATGTTTTCTAAATTCCAGCTCCCTATGTACTAATATACCATTAATGTACCATGGATGCAGAAAAATAAAAGCTTTCTTTGATTTTGAGAACAAGGCCTTACCTTAGCCCTTTCTGTATTTCTTAGAAAGCTTCATCACTTGTTGGCATATAGATATGGGATGGAGAAACCAGTAAGACACAAGAAGGAGTTTGCCAGCTGACCTCACTAGCACACACCCTTCACCCATCAACTATGTTTGCACAGCATCCTCCGCATCTCTTTATGCATGCATTTTCCTGGCTTCCCCAGTGTCTCCCCAGGCCACATGCTAAGCTCCCTGAGGCCACATGCAGACCACAGTTTGGACACCCCTAATGTAGTGCAAGGGCCTGGATGATTGGATACAGAGTGAATGGACAGATAGGTGGAGCTGTTCTGCTCACTTGAATGGCCTGCCCTACGCATGACAAATGCTCCAAAGAAGTCCCAGAACTCTTTTTTGAGCGCAGTGTTCAAAATTGTTTGTCTTTTTTTCTTTACAGTGCAAAACATGAAAAATAAAACACAGAAGTGATCAAATGCCACCAAAATAAAACTCTATTTGAGGAAAAAATTATATAAATTGTATTTGGATACAGCATTGCATGACCTCACAGTTGTCAGTTAAAATAATGCAGTGTTGCAAAAAAAAAAATGGCCTGGTCATGAAGGGGGGTTTAAAATCTTCTGTAGGTCAAGTGGTTAAAGCAATCTATCAAATAAATAAAAACATTGTTTTTATTAAATGTTCCTCTGTTTAACCCCTTATTAACCCTTAATTTACTTTAGCCCCAATTAACTCCTTATTCTTCTTCTCCATTCAATTATTATTTTTCCACTGTTTTTTATTTTTTTCATTTCAATCTTATAAACAAAACGTAATGATTAAAACTTTTTTTTGCTTTTATTTGCTTTGTTTGTTAATGTTTTTACATTTTTAACATATATTTACACATTTCACATTAAGACTGGGTTCACACCTAATACAGATGCGGCTCACAGCATGGGTCCGGTGTGTCCCTGTTCTCCATTTCCGGGACGAATCAGGCCCAAATTTATGGCTGAGTTTGGACCTGAAAAAGAGCCAAAGACACACGGGACCCCTGTGCAATTCGCTCCACAGCCGCTACGAAGATGTGTGAACTGGCTCCATTGAGAGCCGGACACAGTCTCCTGTCATGCGACATGGATGCAGCGAAACCCGCATCCAATGTGCACTAGTGTGAACCCAGCCTGAAAGAAGCAGAAAATTTAAAAAAAATACATGTATTTCGCGAAGAGATTAAAGAAAACACTAAAATCCCGCCTTGCTGACTGACGACCAACAACCCAAAGGCACACTCTCAAGGGGACTTTCCGAAAGATGCTCCCTCTGATAAGTATACAAACTCATATCTGATAACTCTGGCTGTCAGACACATGATTCACTTTCCTCTGCGTGCCTCAGCCTGCTCATCCTCCGGGATGGGTAGGCTGAGATGCAGAGCTCCACAATAAGATCGATCATTACAGCCTTATGAACATTTATTAACACAGTTTGCTGATTGCTGACAGGTTTTGAACTATATTACTGTTTGAAGGTTAAACTTCAGTTACACTCATTTTGTTTAATGAGTACCGGGAGAGCATGAATCCCCATAAAAGGCGCCTATACCACACTATGTAATTCCCCCTCTCATACAAAACACCCTCTGGTGAGAACTAATGTCTCTCACTCTTTAAGGCACAGCACTAACCCTGATCTCTTAGTGTTTCTGCCCCACCACTCCTAAATTACCTTTGGCAAGCATTGTCTCTAATGCCATACAACAAAGTAATCTGGCGACCCCCTGGGTACTCATGCTCATACTCGGCAGAAAAATCCGTTGCTACTACTGTTCCTACTGTTATTACTGTTATTATCTTTCGAATCACACACGCGGCTTGAGAATCCCTGCTTTAACACACACCACCTATAATCTACATTGCTATTTTATGAAATCTCAATACAGATCACCATGCATTGTACCTCACAGTAATCCTCCTCCACGCTCTCTCCAACCTCCCTTAGTGGAAACCCCAACATATACAACAGATCCTACACCCTTTCAATTCGTGCACACCACTACACCCGGTCGGCTACCTCATACGGGGTAAAAGAGACACCAGATAAAGGGAGCAACATCCCCCTGGTCCACGACCCTATTTATTAAGACCCGAAGTTCGGGGTCAATTCGAAATAAACAAGAATTCAACCAATACCTAGCGTCATAACTAACGTAAACACAATATACCAATAGAATACCAACAAAAGTCTCTTAAAGGTATCCCAACACCAACAGGACAACACAACTGTACACTCCACCGCAAACTTCTAAGCTCAACCAACACAGACTTCGCTTACACAACATGACATCACTAAAAATTCTCTCACTCAACACCAAGGGACTCAACATCCCGGAAAAGAGATCACAAGTTCTGCATCTATCACACAAACAAAAGGCGGACGTAATTCTCCTTCAAGAAACACACTTCAAATCTGACACGATCCCTAAACTACAGAACCACAGATATCCAACAGTATACCATGCCACCAACTCACAGGCTAAAGCCAAAGGAGTAGCCATACTCTTATCCAAACGATGCCCCCTTATGATTACTCAAACCAAATCAGACCCAGAGGGCAGATTCATCTTCATAAAAGGAACTATTTCCAGTAAACAGATTACAATTGCCAACATTTACGCCCCCAACGTCGCACAAGTACCCTTCTTTAGGAAAATAAAAGAAAAATTACTAGAATTCTCAGAAGGACTATTAATTCTGGGAGGAGACTTTAATCTCCCACTCAACCCTGCACTGGACACCTCAAACGGCTCTTCCTCCATACAATATAGC
>BLSH010254914.1:2202719-2218684 GCA_018402905.1 Glandirana rugosa
ACGGTAAGAAAGACGGACCTTTGCACTCTTACAGGTACCGTAGGTTTTTCACAGGGAAATGCAGTTTTCACCAAAAACTCGTCGATCTTTTGTGGCTATCATTTATTCTTAGTAAACGTCTTAACTCACTATGACTAAAAACCCCTTTAAATAGTAGTCTGTGACTTTCACTACAGTCGCTGTTAAGACGTTGACTCGTTTTAAGACACAAAAACCAAACTAATGTAATAACTTATTTAGAATAATGATAATGCAATAATAAAAACTATATAAATTTCCCCAAAAATCAGTATCACTCAATTCTGCAAATGATTCTTATTTACTATCGGTGTTTTCTAGCTGCTCAAAAACCACTTTTGACGTAAAGGGACACTTTTTGGATGCCATGGACATTCTCACGTTTCCAGGCAGAAAGAATGGCATGCACATACAACTATTAAGAACAATACCGCGCTTCTGGAATTAAGATGTGTAGCAGCTGCAACAAAAATAGTGCGATATTTCACCAAAAAATTGTGCTATAGTAAAAAATTGTTGCGCTAAAATGTTAGTGCTATAGGCAAAACATCCGTGTGCATCCGGGAGCCAAACCGAGCTGTGGGACCGAGACTAGCGTGTTGTCCACATCTGCAAGAAGTCATGCCCTACTAAGACAAGCTGGCAGAGACTGCAGTGCTACATGCGGATCCGGGAAGGCCCAACCCCTGTGGACCAAGCTTCAACATAACTTATTACGCTATGAAGTTCATATTTTTTATGGCATATGGAATGGGAGTTTGCTGAAGTTCGTAACCCTGACCTTCCTGCTCTACTGTGTATGCGGTGGGAGAAATATCCCGGTTTCCTAGGAGGATTGAGGATTGAACGGCTATCCTTTTGGTCCCTGCAGAGGGCTATATCTGCATGTGTGGTTAGACCTTAGCTAGCGATAGCGGGTCTCTGCATCTGGTAAGAGTTTACACTCACCCTTACCTTATCACTGGAGGTGTCTGCACGGTTTATGGTGGTGGAAGTTGGAGTAATCTATCTTGGGACTACATTGAAAGTTCTGGATGGGACAATTCTCTGTCATTTCTATTACAGTTTCTTCCTACCACGGTTGATTCTTCACCTATCACGGGATTTTTGTTTTTTATATTATTTTTGGACTTTATTTTAGTTTATTTACATTTTTTATGTTTATAACTTGCACAATATGTTGTATGTCAATTACTTTGAGCTATGCACACGGATGTTTTGCCTATAGCACTAACATTTTAGCGCAACAATTTTTTACTATAGAAAGAATGGCATATATAATATAAAAGTGCATGCAGGGCACTGGGGACAAAGGGGATGTGAAATTATTTAATACAGTAATGTAATTGTACAGATTACAGTGTACTGTATGTTTACTATGTGTTTCACTTTTTGAATTTGCTGCCGGTCTCCGCCCCCGTGCTTGCAGGGAACGGAGCCCGGCACACAGAGGCATCGGGTGGAGGACACAGCCCGCTAATACAGCAGGGGGACATCGCTGGATCCAGGGGACAAGGTAAGTAACGCTGCCTGGATCCAGCGATGCGATCTCGAGTGTGGCTCAGGGTTACCGCTAATGGTACTGAAATTCCACCCCGAGCCACACTCGGGAATACCGCCAAGCAGGTTAACATGATGCATAGTGTGAAGGTGGCCTAAAAGTTGGATGCCCCTTGATTCCTGAATGGTGCTTCCTTTAACCTCCCTGGCGGTATGATTATTTCAGATTTTTGGTGCTGAAAGCGGTACGATTATTGTGCATGAAAACTTGGCGTTTTATATTGTAGGCCTGTAATTCTTAGGAATAGCTCAGGTAAATCTGTCCAAACTAGAGTCTAGTAGACATCCCGGGTATGAAAAAGTTTGAAACATGAAATCATAAATTATAATATAATAAATAACTATAAAAAGTTATCAGAAGTAATAACGTAATAGTAATGAAATTTATTCAATAATGTAATCAACCAAAAACACTGAAATTTGCTCAGTTGCAGAATTGTCGCTGTCGTCACTTTCAGTTTTTGATGATAAATTTCCCCAAAAATCAGTATCACTCAATTCTGCAAATGATTCTTATTTACTATCGGTGTTTTCTAGCTGATCAAAAACCACTTTTGACGTAAAGGGACGCTTTTTGGTTGCTATGGACATTCTCATGTTTCCAGGCAGAAAGAATGACATACATAATATAAAAGTGCATGCAGGGCTCTGGGCAAACCACCAGGGACAAAGGGGATGTGAAATTATTTCATACAGCAATGTAATCTGTAAGATTACAGTGTACTGTATTTGTACTGTATGTTTCACTATTTGAATTTCCCGCCGGTCTCCGTCCCCGTGCGACGCGACGCTCGCAGGGAACGGACCTGGCACACAGAGGCATCGGGCGGAGGGACAGACATGCTGACACCGCGGGATGACATCGCTGGATCCAGGGGACAAGGTGAGTAACTCAGCCTGGATCCAGCAATGCAATCCCGAGTGTGGCTCGGGGTTACCACTAATGGTACTGAAATTCCACCCCGAGCCACACTCGGGATTACCGCCAGGGAGGTTAAACCATTTTTCCACTTCAGACCACATTTGTTCTAATTCAGTGGCTCATCAAGGTGATGAATACATGGGGGATGATTTACTAAAGCTTGAAAATGCAAAATTTGGTGCAGCTCCACACAGAAACCAATCAGCTTCTGCACTCTGCAGCTTTAGTAAATCAACCCCATCGTATAAGGATGAAAGTTATACAACTAGACAAAACACAGCCATTGCTGTAAAATAAAGGGGATTTTAAAGGCACTATACAAAAGGCAGTAATAACACAGTTAAGAAATATGAAAAAAATTACAAAATGTAATCATCGCAGTATGTTGATAAAACCATAAATGGTTATACAAGCTTTGCTTCTACAATTTCACAAACAGTCTGAAAGATTTGGTACTAGCACAAACTATACATAGTCCATATAGTAATGCTTGCGCATTCTTTGAGAACTCCAGGTATAATGTTTTGCACAGCTTGAACCACTGATTCCTCAGGGACAGAATGTGGAGATATCACAACTTTAAAAGGTACAGAAATATCAGATTGGTACCCTGTGCCCTCATCAGGGCACTGATTGTGAGAACGACCCCAACTTTCCCCCAGTCAAGAAAGGCAGGAGAAGGTTTCAAAAGCAGTGGACTGTGCGGGGAGGAGACCAGCGCCACAACAGGCCCAACACCAGGCAGCAATACAATAGTCACAATCATTAAGCAACTTATCCAAGGTATCCCGTACAGGCTCCAGGGCATAACAGAAGCGACAACAATTTTTTTTTTTTAAAAAACATGTTTTTCTTAGTTACTATTTTAAAATTTAGCAAAAAAATGTATAAATTAAAATGATAACATATTATAAAATATTTATACTGTAAAATATTCCTAATAAATGTAGGGCAAAATGTATTCTACTACAATTCTTTTTTTTTTTATGGGACTTAATTGTCTCACTTTATTTACTATTTTTTTTTTTAATTGTCTTTATTGAGTTTTATGACTATACATACAGTGAAAATAGAAGATAGAAGAAGAGAAGGGATCGGGGAGGGAGGTACATCTCACATAATACAATTGACAGTGATGAAGGGATGACGTATATAGCGTATAGGCAGGGTTATTCACATTTACAGCAGGACAGTAAACAATTCAACTGTATAACAATTCCATGGTAACAGATCAACCAACAGAGGGGTAAAGGGTGGACCAGGATGCCCAGAGGCTTTTCAAATTGTATTCTTCTCAGGGTGTTGACTGCGAGCATGCGCTCGAACGTATGGTTTTGGTTTGTTAGAAGTATGACTTCAGAGATTAGAGGAGCCTCTGGTGATCTCCATATCCTGACGATAGCTGTTCTAGCTGCCAATAGTATGTGTGTGACAATGGGTCTGAGATGGGGGGGGGGGGGTGCTCTCTATGCTTAGGTTTAGAATGGCTAGGCCTGCATTGATGGGGATATCTAGCGAGATAACTTTTGAGATGAGGTTAAAGACTTCTGTCCAGAAGGTGTTTAGAGTGGGGCATTCCCAGAGGATGTGTAGGAGTTACCTATCTTGCCACTGTTGCGCCAACACATGGGGGATTTGTCTGGGGCAAAAGTGGATATTCTAGCTGGTGTGTAGTACCAGCGTAGGGATATCTTTAACATTATTTACCAGTAAGCAGTGCAGTGTGAGAATTTCTGGATAGAGAGAATGGATGCGCATGTAGTCAAACCTAGAGCTTGGGTGGATGTTGTATTCCCTTTGTAGGGCGTCCCACGTCTTAACAGAGGGTCCATCGAAAAGTTTCTGTATTCTGTCTAGGCCTTTGGATTCAAAGTGATGGAGGTTTAGAAAGGGGATAGTAACCGTGAGGACCTGCATGCTAAGGGGAGGGATTAGTATTTGGATGGAGTCCTGTTGAGATCTGAGAAAGTGTCTACACGCTTTGATGGAGTCTGCTATGGTGTAGGGGAGTTTGGACAGGCTCCAAGGTAACCAGGAGTCCCTAGTTAGGAGAGAGACCAAGTCTCGTGTGGGGGAAAGAACCCTTTCTATATCAACCCACATGGCGGGATCTACCTTTCGGAACCAGTGTTTGAGTTGGGTTAGTTTGGTTGCCCAATAGTAATCTTTAATGTATATATTTCCCATGTCCCCAGCTCTCTTGTGTTTGAGCAATGTTCTTAGTGGGTATCTTGGTTTTTTCTTGTTCCATATGAAGGCGGTCAATAGGGAGAATATTTTGTCTAGGTGGCAGTGAGGGATAGAAACGGGGAGTGTCCTGAATATGTATAGGATTTGAGGAAGGATTACCATTTTAAGGGCTGCGGATCTCCCAGTCCAGGAAAGGTCACAGTTTTGTAGGCGCTGAAGCTGTGGTTTTAATCTTTCTATGAGGGCGCTTAGGTTGGCTTCAATTAGGGATAGGAGTGTGGGTGCGATGATAATACCCAAATATGGTATAGATGAGCTGGTCCATTTGTATGGGAGCAGGTTTTGTAGCTTAGATCTCAGTTGGGGTGGCAAGTGTAGTTCTAAGATGAGGGACTTGTCAAAATGTACCTTGTAGTAGGACGTACGAGAGAAGTCTATCAGTATTTGGTGGGCGCGTGGGAGAGAGGAGAGGGGGTTGGTGAGGATTAGGATGATGTCATCAGCAAATAGATTTATGGAATGTTTTGTAGGGCCAATTGTGAGTCCGGAAACGAGGGGGTCTGAGCGAATCTTTTCTGCCAATGGCTCAATAATGAGGTTGAAAATAGTGGGTGAGAGAGGGCATCCCTGGCACTTACCGTTTGATATCAAGAATTTTTTTGATAAGAAACCTGAGGCAAGCACTTGAGCGGATGGCCTGGAATAGAGAGCAAGGATGGCTTGTAGGATGGGACCTTGTAAACCAAATTTTTTGAGTACATGTATCATATATTGCCAGTGGACTCTGTCAAACGCCTTCTCCGTGTTTATAGACAAGAGGAGAGAAGGCGTTTGAACAGAGCCAATTCGATGAATAACATTAAGGACGTGTCTGGTTGCGTCCCAGGGTTGCCTGCCCCTCACAAACCCCATCTGGTCTCTGCTTAGCATAATAGGGAGAAACTTGGCTAGTCGGTATGCTAGGAGTTTGGTGAAGCTTTTGATATCGGTATTGAGTAGAGAAATGGGCCTAAAATTCATGGTGGGATCTTTGCCTGGCTTAGGAATTGTTACAACATAGGCTTTAAGCATGTCCTCGGGGAATTCAGACATCGAGGCTGCTTGGTTGAAGATTTGGAGGAGATATGGGGATAAAGTTGCGCTGAATGTTTTGTAGTAATCGTTGGTTAGTAGAGTTGAGCGAACACCTGGACGTTCGGGTTCTGCGGGTTCGGCCGATCTTTCCGGAAACATTCGGGTTCAGTACCGAACGTCATCCGAACTTTACCCCAGACCCCGAACCCCATTGGATTTAATTGGGACCCAAACTTTTCGGCACAAAAATGACTGTAAAAAAGTCCTGGAAAGTGCTAGAGGGCTGCAAAAGGAAGAAAATGGGAGATGTGATGTTATTAGATCTGCAATCTGTCCCTTAAGATCGTTCTGTAATGCAGGATGAGAGATTGTTCTGTAATGCAGGATGAGAGATCGTCCTGTAATCAGATCGTTCTGTAATGCAGCATGAGAGATCGTTCTGTAATCAGATCTTTCTGTAATGCAGGATGAGATGTTATAGATCTACAAATCTGTCCCTCAAAGCAGTAGTAGTAATCTCTACCTAGTTATTAGATCTGCAATCTGTCCCTCACAATCTGTCCCTCACAGGTACTCAGACGCTGTAGAACGGACAGCACTTGCTACAGGAAACAGGAAGTTTAAATAGAGCTGCTTCTCAGCAATTAGAGGAAACCACAATCAAATGCAATTAACCCTCAGAACAGTCTTCTTCTAACATTGCCCCCCCCCCCCCCAAGGGGCAGCTTAGCCAGATTGTTGTCTTTGAAGGTTTGAACACAGTCATCCACATGGAGATTGGCTTCAGGTTCCCAGGAGCTTTCCTCTGGGCCGTAGCCCTTCCACTTTACAAGGTACTGGATCCTGCCACCCCTCTTCCTGCAGTCGAGTATTAACTCAACCTCAAACTCCTCTGCTCCATCAATCAGGACGGGGGCCGGGGGAGCTGTAGCTCTGTCAGGAAATGGATCTGGGGCCACCGGCTTCAGCAAGGACACATGGAACTGGATGTATCCGCAAGGATGGGGGGAGTTCCAACTCAAAAGAGACCTGGTTGATTCTCCTGCACACTGGGAAGGGACCGATAAAACGAGAATCCAGCTTTTTACATGGGCAAGCAAGCCTCAGGTTCTTGGTTGAGAGCCAGACCTTATCACCTGGTGGGAGGTTGAGCTCACCCCGTTTCTTCTTATCGAAAGCTGCTTTGGTGGCTTCTTGTGATCGGGACAGAGTATCTTGCAGGAGCTTCCAATTAGCCTGAACAGATTGTGCAGATGCCTGTGCCACTGGTACTGTAATCTCCATTGCCAGATTTGGGAAAACGGTGGGGTGGAACCCATAGTTGGCCCAGAAGGGGGATTGCTTGGTGGCGGAGTGCACCTAGTTGTTATATGCAAACTCCGCTAGGGGGAGCAACGTGCACCAGTCGTCCTGAGAGTAGGCGGAAAAACAGCAGAGATATTGTTCCAGGGTCTGGTTTGTCCTTTCGGTCTGGCCATTGGTTTGGGGGTGATAAGCAGTGGAAAATGATAGGTCGATCTCCAGGGTAGCACAGAGAGCTCTCCAGAACCGAGAGGCGAACTGCACCCCCCGGTCGGACACTATGTTCATCGGAACGCCGTGCAGCCGGATAATCTCTTTAATAAAGACTTCTGATGTCTCCTTTGCTGTGGGGGTACCCTTCATAGGGAGGAAGTGGGCCATCTTGGTCAGCCTGTCGACCACCACAAAGATGGTTGTGTACCCTTTAGCAGGGGCAGCTCTACAATAAAATCCATGGAAATCTTGGACCATGGTCTGTCCAGGATGGGAAGAGGATTCCTGGCACAAGTAGCACACAAGCGGACATAGGCTAAACAGTCTTCCAAAAGTAGTGGCCACCAGAATGAGCGCAGGCCCAGTTCAGCAGTTTTCCGAGAGCCGAAATGACCGGCAAGTTTGTGGTCATGGTTGACCTTGAGGACAGCAGGACGTAGCTCCTGAGGGATGTAAATCTGGTTGTGGTGCCACCAGAGACCATCTTTCCAGATGAGTCCTTGGACAGGGGGTGTGGGTGAACAGACAGAATTTATCCGGATTTGTGAGAGCAAGTCATCCTGTGTGAGGAGGAAATTCCTGGGCTGGAGGATGGTGTCAGGAGAAGTAGAAGTTCCGGGTACATACGGGACAGAGCATCCGGTTTACTGTTTTTTGCCCCTGGGCGGTACGTCAGGTGGAACTGGAAACGGGAGAAGAAAAGTCCCCAGCGGGCCTGGCGGGGACGGAGTCTTTTGGCAGTGCGGAGATACTCCAGGTTTTTATGGTCCGTATATATCAGAATGGGGTGCTGGGCTCCCTCCAACAGATAGCGCCATTCCTCCAGTGCGGCCTTAATGCGCAGTAGCTCTCTGTCGCCAACGTCATAGTTTCTTTCCGGGGCAGTGAGCTTGGGGGAGAAGAAGGCTACCGGATGAAGAAGTGCCCTTGCTCCTCGTCTCTGGGACTGGACCGCTCCCACTGCCGTCTCCGAAGCATCCACCTCCAGCACATAGGGCAATGTGGCATCCGGGTGTTTCAGGATGGGTGCTGAGGTAAAAGGCTCCTTTAGAGCCTGAAAGGCATCCTGGGCCTCAGACGACCATTGAAACCATTGACCCTGCTTCGTGAGACGGGTGATGGGGGCGATGATAGCCGAGAATCCCTTTATGAATCTTCTATAAAAGTTTGCAAATCCTACGAACCATTGGACCCCTTTTTTGTCCACAGGTGCCGGCCAGTCCAGGATAGCAGTAACTTTGTGCGGATCCATGGTGACCCCGGAGACTGAAAAAAATCAATCAATCCTAGAAACTGGATAGTAGAGCGCTCAAAGGCACAGTTTTCCGACTTTGCATATAGTCTATGCTGCCGCAAGCGGCTCAAGACACAGCCCACATGTTTCCGGTGCTTTTCCAGGGATGGAGAGAAAATTAGGATATCATCCAGATATATGATGACGAAGATATCCAGGTAATCCCGAAAGACATCATTGACCAGATGCTGAAATGTGGCAGGGGCATTGCAGAGCCCGAAGGGCATAACAAGGTACTCGTAATGACCGAAACGAGTTCTGAAGGCGGTCTTCCACTCATCACCCTCTCTGATGCGGATTAGGTTGTATGCCCCTCTGAGATCAAGCTTCGTGAACACTGTGGCCGACCCAAGCCTTTGAAAGAGTTCCGGTACAAGCGGGAGAGGGTATCGATTCTTGACCGTAATCCGATTCAGCTCACGGTAGTCTATGCATGGATGAAGAGAGTGTTCCTTTTTTCGACAAAAAAGATGCCTGCACCGGCAGGAGAGGTAGAGGGTCTGATGAACCCTTTGGCCAAGTTTTCGTCCAGATATGTTTTGAGAGCTGCTAACTCCGGTTCAGATAGCGGGTAAATGCACCCAAAGGGGACCTCCGTGCCCGGCAGCAACTCTTTGGGGCAGTCATAAGGTCTGTGCGGAGGGAGTTGGTCTGCCCCCTTCCTGCTGAAGACATCCAGGTATTCATGATACACAGAAGGCACTGCTTCACGGGTTTCTAGGTCTGGGTCAGAATCCAAACTAAGGAGAGATGGGCCAATGTTCCGGGAGGGAAGCAGGCAGTGTTGGCCACAGTAGGGAGAAGGGAACTGAATAAGTCCAGAGGCCCAGTCTATGCTGGGACTGTGTGCCCGGAGCCAGGGCAGCCCCAGGATGATGGGGAACAAAGGTGAAGCTATGACGTCAAGGATCAAGAGCTCTTGGTGCCCCTCGGTGGTGAATACGGGAATTGGTTGAGTCTCCATGGTCACTTGGCCTGATTTGATGGCCGTCCCGTCGGCCAAGCGAATGGTCATTTTGTGAGCTATGGGACGCAGGGGCAGCTGGTGTAGTGTAGCGAAGGCTTGGTCCACAAAGCAACTACACGCCCCTGAATCAATAATCGCTGGGGTTTGGACGCTCCCTCCAGGCAACTGTAAAGAGACAAGGAGAGTCAGGTGAGACAAATGGTGATTGGCAGATGTGGTCTCCTGGTTAGCCTGGAGGCACCACTTACCGGCTTTGGCAGGGCAGGTCCTCACCATGTGTCCGGGTTCACCGCAGTACAAGCACAGACTGAGTGCCCGGCGTCTCTGTCTCTCCTCAGGAGTGAGGGACGGGCGCAGGAAGCTGATCTGCATGGGTTCAGGCCCCTTCGTGGGTGCAGTTGGCGCTGGTAAGGAAGCCACATGGCTGGGGACCCGGGGCATCATCCAGGTTAGACGGGGTCCTGCGGAGGTGCCAGCGAACCGTTCAGCCCAGCGTTCCCTGAGCCTCCCATCTATCTGGATGGCCAGGTTGATTAAAGTTTCCAAGGTGCCAGGCACCCCGACACGGGCAAGCTCATCTTTCAATGGTTCCGAAAGTCCTAAGCGGAACTGGTAGCAGAGTGCTGCATCGTTCCAGGCAGTGTCAGCACTCCAACGCCGGAACTCTGCTATGTAGTCCTCAGCGGTGCGCCGACCCTGCTGCAGAGTGGCCTCGGCAGTAGCTGCAAGGTGCGGGTCTTGTTACAGTTTGGCCATGGCATCAAAGAACCCCTGCAGGGTGCTCACTTCGGGTGCCCGCTGCTCCCAGAGTCGATGGGCCCATGTCTGCGGTTCTCCTTGCAACAGAGAGATCACCAGGCCCACCTTGGTGGCTTCCAAAGAAAATGTGCGTGACTGTAGGCCAAAGTACAGTTCGCCCGGAACTTGCTCCGATGCCCCGCAAATTTATCAGGTAAGGGGACCTTAGGCTTTGATGGCAGAGCCACAATGGTGCAACCTGCTGCAGCCCCGCTTCCGGATGCAGATGGCGCGGAGAGCTCAAGCACTTGTTCCTGCAGCTGGGTGTAGCCTTCTTGCAGATTTTTTACGGCTTGTGTGAGCCCGGCCAAGTGGACGCACAGCTCATCCATGGCAGAGGGTGTTCCCTGTGCAGACTGGGACATGGCTATCCATTACTGTCACGGTCCTGGCGGTGCAGTCTGTCTTTTGCAGGGAACAACCACTCTTACACACCCGATTCGGGGACCCCTGGTAGTAGAGACAGGAAGTCCCGGAGTGCGGGATGGCACGAGGGCTGGATGGTCACTGGTGGTGTGGTCGTCGGCAACTGGCTGGGTCGGCAACTGGCAGGCAGGCAAGGTACAAGAGGGTCAGGCAGAGAATGGTCAAAGTCCAAGCAGAGTTTGTAAATGGGCTGGCAGCACAGTACAAGGGGTCAGGCAAGCGCATGGTCGTGGAAAGCCGGGGTCGGTGCAGGCAGACAGATAGCAGGTCGGAACAAGCTGGGTCGGATCACAGAGACAGGAAACAATACAGGAACAGGTATCAGGAAGCAGAGCTGGGGCTCACAGGTACTCAGACGCTGTAGAACGGACAGCACTTGCTACAGGAAACAGGAAGTTTAAATAGAGCTGCTTCTCAGCAACTAGAGGAAACCACAAACAAATGCAATTAACCCTCAGAACAGTCTTCTTCTAACAGGTGGTGTGAATTAGATGTGAGATTTTGGTTTTGGAGCGGGCTGTTTTTTTTCTGCGTGCTAGAATTTTCCCAGCTCTGTTAGCCGGTGAGTAAAAGGTTAATTTTAGACGCCTCAGGTGGCCTTCATAATGGTGTAGGAGAAGAATTCTCAATTCGTCCCTAAGCTCTCTGATGTTTTCAGTTATCTTGGGGTTGACCTGCGTTTTGTTGGTACTTTCTAAATTGTGGATGTCTGCGGTTAACTGTTTGACTAAAGAGTTGTGGCTTCTCTTTACCCTCGCACCTTGTTGAATTAGAACCCCTCTGATGACAGCTTTATGAGCTTGCCACAGAGTGAAGGGGTCAGTGACCGATCCTTCATTGTATTCAAAGAATGAGGACAGCTGCTGAGCAATGGTTTGGGATGTTTGGGGGTTTTGGAGAAGACACGTGTTGCATCGCCAGATGGGGATTGTGAGAGGGGGGCCGCCCTCTGCTATTGATAGGGATACGGCTGCATGGTCTGACCACAGTATATCATGAATTGTGGATTTCACGACTCAGCCACTGGTCCGTAAGGAACGAATCGATCCTCGAATACGTGTGGTGTCTAGGAGAAAAATAGGAATAGTCTCTTTCATTCGAGTGTTGACATCTCCAGACATCATACAACTGTTCGTTGTGAAGTAGGGTAGATAGTTGGGGCTTACGAGCCAGAGCTGTGGAGGTTGTGTCCATGTGGGGTTCGGAGATGGTGTTAAAGTCCTTGCAGATGATAAGGTTACCGTATTTCATTGGGGTAATTTTTTTCAGGACTCTAGTCAAGAAGGGGAGTTGTTTTCGGTTCGGGGCATAGATCGTAGCCAAGGTGTAGGGATGTGAGTTGATATCACATGCGAGAATGATGAAACGACCTTCCGGGTTGATGAGTGAGTCTTTAAGCTGGAATGTGACAGAGTTTCAAATGCCCATCATTACTCCTCTCTTTTTTGTTGGGCACAGGAGAGAAAAGTATGTGGGTAGTTTGTTGGCGAATTTGGGTATTTGGGCGGTCTGAAAATGTGTCTCCTGGATGCATAGTACGTCCGCTTGGAGTGAAAGGGCTTGCCTCCACATAGAGTGTCTTTTTGTTGGGTGGTTTAACCCTTTAACATTTAGAGAGACGCACTTAAGGGTCATGGTTGGTGTAGGGCATGTATATCAAAGGTGATGAGGCACTTACTTCTGGGGAGTTGTTGAGAGGTCTGAGCAGACGGCTCTGAGGATCCGCAAGCAGATTTCCAACGCTGGCTTTGCGCCTGTCTCCAATGGATTCGGCGAGTAGAGCTGGTCTTGGAGAGAGCAGTCAAGTTCTGTAGGTTGTGATGGTGTACCCGGGGGGTAGAAAGAGAAGGAGAAGTAGAAGAGAACAAAATAACAAATAAGCAAAACAGTTAAGCTCAGACTAGAGCCTCGGAGGGCAAGGGGGTCACATCACATTGTGCGATATCCATGGAGGGGAAGGATAATCTTTTCCATGATTATCCATTGCCAGGAGATTTTGGCTTGTCATTGTGAGAGTCAGCAGGACCTTTGGGGGAGTCTTTGCTTTTCTTGGGTGCCTTCTTGTGGGCTACTAATTGCCAGTCTTGGGATGTAGGGATAGTGGTAGGTTGCGGTGGTTTGGTTGAGGGGCTCTCCAGGATTATACCCCATTGACGCAGGAGTGCAAGTCCCTCCTTATGGTATTGGTTGAACCGTTATGGGAGATAACCAGATGTGCTGGGTGCTTCCATTTATGTATGATTTGGTGATTGCGCAGGGCTTTGGTTATAGTGGTGAGGTTATGTCTTTTTTGAAGAGTATGCCTGGAGAGGTCTGGTAAAATGAGAATCGAGGCAAATTGGGGTGGTCAGTTGTCAGGATTGCGGGAAGCAACTAGGATTAGTTCTTTGGCTTTGTAAAAATATAGTCTGAGAACCACATCTCTGGGTGCCTCATCTGGAATAAAGGAAGGTTTTGGGACTCTGTGAATCCTATCAATGGTAATCTCCAGAGGGGTCAGGGAAGAGGTCCTGTGCATGTTGGAGGAGTTGGGACGGTTAGACGGTCTCGGGGACCCCCCTTAGCTTCAGGTTGTTCCTCCTGGCCCTGTCCTCTAAATCTGCTAATTTATTCTTAATCCAATCGATGTCATCCGACTGGGCCTTATAGTCATCCACTAGCGTGTTATGGGCCGCAGCTTGGTCTCCCATGTATTGTTCCACATATTCTACCCTGCTGCCCAAGTCATTAATGTTAGCCTGACATTTGTGTATGGAGCTTAGGATGTCTCTTTGAATAGAGGATTTGAGAGAGGTCAGGATATCTTTCAGGAGGACATCTGACAAGGGCTGTCCTGTGGTAGGGTAGTTGGTGAAGGGATCTGGGGATACGCTGCGTGTGTCTCCATGTTGTGGCCTAGAAGGTGTCTCCTCCGGTGAGGCCGTTCTCTGCTTCGACTTCGCCGGGCTGCAGGTGGTCGGGGTGGAGGCAGCAGACGAACAGGTGCTGATCGGGAGCTGAGCGGCCTGTGCCAGTCGTCTGTGTTGGGCATCTGATATGATGTCCGCACCGATCGTTGTGCTCAGTAGCGAGGCCTCCATCCAAGCGCCATCTTGTCTAGCAGGCCTGGTCTGTGGGGGAAAGAAGCCGGTCAGCCTGCTCGGCTGGAGCGTCGGTTCCTTCCTCCTTCTCCCCATGGCAGATGCAGGGGGTGATGTGGGTTGATGCACGCTGAAGACGGCGGTGAGCAGTGCGAGGGGGTCGCTGCTTGTTCGTTCTTCTCCTGGATGTGCGGCGGAGCTCCAACACTAAGCGGCCATCTCAGAGCCCGCTGGCCACACCCCTCCTGCTACAATTCTTAAACCCAAATCAGTGTATATTATGTATTCTGTGTGAAAGTTATCAGGTCTACAAACTATGGTAATTAATTCAAAAGTGTTGCGCTACAAAGCCAGATATGTGCAACAAATAAAACCCATAAATATACCACATCAAAAGACATGAGGTAAGTGATTGAATACTCTAGAATAATCCAATAGTGAAAAACAAAATGTCCATTTCATGTTTCACATGAATGTAAATGTCCTTGGATCTTGATCTAGGTCAGCAACCAATACACATGACATCCAGATTTTCCATACAGTTATCACCGTGAGCATGCAATATAATGTGTGTGATGCATCCACCACCAACGAATAAGGTGTACGCTTGTACCTAGAAATTGACACAACTATCTCATGTGGTGAGAAATAGCAGGTGAATAAGACTCCTCTCTATTTTCCTTCAAATCCTGGATATACCCGAACTGGGAGGGGGCCACGCTGGAATCTCACCAAACACTGCTCCTCTCTCATCACAGGTCACATGTTAAATCCAAAGACAAAGGAAGGACATAGTGTGAATCCTTATAACAAGTGGTGACATTTATTTAAGATTGCACTTACATCACAGATGATTTTTCAAGCATGATAATAAAAATTTCCATGGAGTATGAGGTTGCTCTTGGGCAGCGTTATCAAAATGTAGCCATCACCCGACCAGTTTCATCTGAATAGACTTCTTCCCGGGGCATCTACAAACTATGGTGTATATATATATTGTAAGATATCCAGGATGATTAAGCTCTAGTAGTGCACGTGATTTGAAGAAATCGTGTCAGTCCACACTGCATTTTTAAGGGCATGGCAGCCCACTTTTATTTAAAGGTGAACAGAAAGTTCAAAAACAAAAGCAATTTCCCTTGCAGGGGGTTCCACCATTACTGTATATGGTTAGTTCAGACCCCTGGCTTACTCACTTGCGACACAGCTACTTCATGCCTCACGCCTAGACCTTAGGCCTGCTCCTCAGGCTTGTATGCTCACGCTGCCACCTGCAGCCTCTCTTTCCTAGAGAACATGGGAGCCCTCCTGACTCTCATACACAGACCTCGTGTCTGTAAGGGGAGTCCTCCTGACTCCTAGGCCAGACTTCCTGTCTGCCTGGGTGAAGCTGTCTCCAAGTGGGAGCCTTGAGCTCTAACTCTGGGATGAATATGAACCCAGCCCACAGGTGTGTAATCGGCATGCCCGCCTGTGAACAAATCAGGCATAGATTGCCAAAACACAGCATTACACGGGATCGCCTCTCCACAATATACAGGGTGGGCCATTTATATGGATACACCTTAATAAAATGGGAATGGTTGGTGATATTAACTTCCTGTTTGTGGCACATTAGTATATGTGAGAGGGGAAACTTTTCAAGATGGGTGGTGACCATGGCGGCCATTTTGAATCCAACTTTTGTTTTTTCAATAGGAAGAGGGTCATGTGACACATCAAACTTATTGGGAATTTCACAAGAAAAACAACGGTGTGCTTGGTTTTAACGTAACTTTATTCTTTCATGAGTTATTTACAAGTTTCTGACCACTTATAAAATGTGTTCAATGTGCTGCCCATTGTGTTGGATTGTCAATGCAACCCTCTTCTCCCACTCTTCACACACTGATAGCAACACCGCAGGAGAAATGCTAGCACAGGCTTCCAGTATCCGTAGTTTCAGGTGCTGCACATCTCGTATCTTCACAGCATAGACAATTGCCTTCAGATGACCCCAAAGATAAAAGTCTAAGGGGGTCAGATCGGGAGACCTTGGGGGCCATTCAACTGGCCCACGACGACCAATCCACTTTCCAGGAAACTGTTCATCTAGGAATGCTTGGACCTGACACCCATAAT
>BLSH010254914.1:2225784-2242564 GCA_018402905.1 Glandirana rugosa
TAGTCACATTATTCGTTAGTTTCACATTTTTTTTTAGGACTAGTGGAAGGGTCTCTTCATGTCACAGTGAGACCACTGTCATACATGTTTTTACACTTATTTTGGGAATTAAAATAAATTAAAATAATGAAAAGTTTCCCCCCTCACATATACTAATGTGCCACAAACAGGAAGTTAATATCACCAACCATTCCCATTTTACTAAGGTGTATCCATATAAATGGCCCACCCTGTATATTTGAAAGTTGATCCGTCCTGATGTACTAACAGCATACCTCATTTTTTCAGTCCCTAAAATGCCAGGATAGTACAAAATGCTCCCCAAATTACCCTTTTTGGAAAGTAGGCACCCCAAGATATTTAGTAAGAGGAATAGTGAGTTGTAATTTTTTTCACAATTTAATAAAATTAAATAAAATTAAGGGTTTTATTCACATTTTTGTACATACTGTCACCAGAGTGACACTGTACTTCTCTGGGAAGGTGATCAGGATTTTTTTTTACACTTTGATTGCTTATTACACTGATGATCACAGTATAAGCAATCATTTGTACATTATGAATGGCGTCAATTCATGTGTCATTGTGTACTATTGTGATAGCTCTGATTGGCCACAGCTATCACATAATACAGTTCTGATGTGATTGGCCCTGTACCATGTGATCAATGAAACCAATCACAGAGATCACAATGGTACACAATGGCTATAAATGACAGCCATTGTTTACAACTGACATGTGATCATCGTGATTGGTCACAGCAATCACATGGTACCAGAGCTGTGCACAGTGGCCTGGTACAACAATCTGTGTTGTGCTGTGTTCAGTGGACACAGCAGGTCACAGATTGAGCCAATGCATGGCCCCTAGGGTGCACACGAGGCACGCGTATGGGAGGATGTCATATGATGTCCACCTGGGATAACAGAGCACCTTTTCTGGCTGTATTATTACAATAGCGAGATGGTAGGATGGGTTAACTTTCAATTTTAGACAAAGGTCCGCTTAGGCTAAGCAGGCCTTGACATATGCTCCCAGTGTATGGAGAAAAAGGTAGAACTACTGCACACCCAAACTCAATGCAATGAAAATGTATTAATGGGAGGTCATATAAACAACTTACAAAGGCACAGGCACAGGAAAGGTGACGCATTTCACACGATAAACGTGCTTTATCACAACCGTCATGATGGTTGTGATAAAGCACGTTTATCGTGTGAAACGCATCACCTTTCCTGTGCCTTCGTAAGTTGTTTTTATGACCTACTATTAATAAATTTTCATTGCATTGAGTTCGGGTGTGCAGCAGTTTCTCCTTTTTCTCCATGAACTATGCTGCTGCAACAACAGGGTGAGCACCCCACTCAATTCCTTCATTAAGCTCACCTGCTACGCCCTGGAGCAGCCCTTCCTTTGGATATGCTCCCAGTGTGTTCTCACTGGTTCAATGTGGGGCTCTAATAATGAAAGCAAACTACTATCAGTAGTATCAACATTCACCTGTCTCCTCTCCCTTTAGAATGCCTGTTCTGATCATTCACTGCCCAAACAGACATCTCCCTGTCACTTACTTTATTTGCATTTCTATTTTTAATTGCACATCTGGCCAAAAATGAAAAAAGAGGTTTTACATTTTTTATTTTTAATAAATGTATTCTTTTATAACTCTGTATTTGTGAGAGTACAGTAATAAACAGATGAACACTGACAACTTCAGGCTGCAGTGGCAGCTAGTGTCATTTGATGGTTGAAGGCTTATTTTGTCAATGAGGTCTCTAATCTGCATGTGATCCGTATAACAAAGCTAACATACTGTAGAGATAACATGACTGGGGACCTATCTGACTGGTTCCTAATAAAAAATGAGGACTGGAGCAATCAGTGACAGTTAGGATTAAGAGCCATCACCCTCACAGTGTCAGTTCGTAGCTCTCAAAAGATGGACATTTATTAGTATATACCCAACATAGGCATATGCTTTGGATCATTAATATACAGATTGCAGGTGTGAAGGGGTTAAAGCACCTTCTCATTACATCCTTAAATGTGTCTTCATTACAATATTGTAATGCTATAAAATGTAAAGTAATATTCTTCTAACTTAATCACTTTTTTCCTACTTGTTCATAGTTTTGGATGCTTCTTTGGAAAAATGATGCACGTACCTAATTATTTATGCAGTATTTATCTTGGTGATTTCTTTTAAAAATCTATATAATTTGGAGAAAGCTATCATGGAGAGAGTAATTGTGTCATGTTTATCTCTTTTATTGTAGTTCTCTCTTTCTTTTACTCTGCTAGATTTATTGTAAATAGAATTGGAACTGTAGCACACCCGTAAATCTCTGCTTAAAAGCTAGTTTTGCATACACTGAAGGAATCATTATCGTTTTATGAATATTTTCATGCTGTTTAACAAATATGGCACCACACCAAGAATATGAAGATGGCATATGTATGCCAGGATTTCAGGAACAATTGGTAAGAAACTAATTTTCCTTTGTATCATTTTTTCGGATTTTGTATGAGTCAAATACCGCACATGAAGAACTTATTATGGTTCAAATAATGTATAATGTTAAATGTTTTGCTTCATTTTTTATACACATTAAAAGAAAATACACTTTTTATTCAATAGGTATTTAGGTATTTTTTGCACTTATCAAACAGATATAAGAAATCATTTACAATTGCACAGTATGTTTATCAGGCCAAAAGGGAGCAAGTAAAGGAAGGTAATTGTTAAGGTTTGCATAAGTAGAAAAAAGAAACATTTGATGCAGTTTTCCCCTGTATAGCATCATTCATGTGGGGAAGAGTGAGCCATAGGCCCCAATCATCGTTTGCTGCTGTGCAGATGTGCTGATGAGAAACATGAGAGGAGTGAGCATAGGGATGACCTTGCCTGTGTGCTGCTGCTCCTGCATTGTCCAATGGGGATGTTTCTTTTTTCTTTAGAGGAAGCTGTAAGATCTACCTTTAACTGTACCAGTGTTTATGTGTATGTGCTGCTGTTGCAGTGGAGAACAAGGATCCAGCTGTTCTTTCTGGCAGTCTGGATCACAAGACTGTCTGTGAAGAATTAGAAAAAGTCCTTTGGCAGGTAGACAGTTTGCATTTCAACTGTGTATTTAGCTGCTTGCCATGATTTCAGCTTTTTTGCTTTTGTTACCAGTAGTGAATAGATTTAGACCTACATTTCTAGCATAAACATGTAACAACACCAACTGTAGGAATCTCTTGAGCTAATTCAAATATTATTGTATTATTTTTTATATAAATGGCATGTCATATAGTGTTGTGTTTTTCAGAGAACCTTTAGGCCAATTATATCTATTCCAAGATGGCGGCGCGAGCAGATCGCGAGGCCCGGGGTCTCTCCAGATTTTGCAATTTTTCAGTACTTCTCTTGCTCATCTTGGGTCTGTTCATGCGGAACAGCTGTACCTTGACATCGTACACCCGAACGGAGCTTTTGGATATTGGTTTGCGAGTTCCGAACGTTTTTATTGCCAATCTTCAACTCCTTCCTGAGATCGCCAGAACACCTGAGGCAAGTCAGCCTGCCCGGCCAGGCGGAAGTGCTCGCCGGCGCTGTAGAGATCGCAAACAAAAGCGAGGAGAGCGCGGAGGAATAAGAGCTAAGCTAAAGCTAACACCGCACCGGCTCTCTTTACCAAGCATTTTCCTCGCCAATGTACGATCACTGGTGAACAAAATGGAAGAGATTCGACTCAACCTAACATACAGTAAGAGACTCTCGAACAGCAATGTTTTTATCTTCATGGAAACTTGGCTACACAGCGGCATAATGGACAATATCATCGAGCTAGCAGGACGCCACACACTCCAGGCGGACAGGACACAGGATGGCTCCGGTAAGACAAGAGGTGGGGGATTGTGCATTTACATTAACAAAGCTTGGTGCACGAACTCTGCTACTGTCATGAGTCATTGTTCAGCCAACCTTGAGTTTCTTATGGTTAAATGCAGACCATTTTATCTGCCGCGGGAGTTCACTTCGAACATTATAACAGCAGCCTATGTTCCCCCGGACGCTGATGCCAAGCTTGCTATGAAAGAACTTCATGCAGCCATCAGTAAACAACAGACCGCCCACCCTGATGCTGCGTTTATTGTTGCGGGTGATTTTAATCACTCAAACCTAAAAGCAGTGCTCCCCAAATTCCACCAACATGTTTCCTGCCACACCAGAGGAAACAAAACCTTAGACCATGTTTACACAAACATGGCTGGAGCCTACGTCGCAACCCCCCTCCCCCACCTAGGACAATCGGATCACCTTTCTTTGTTCCTCACCCCCAAATATGCACCCCTCATCAATCGTGTGAAGCCATCAGTAAGGACCATCAAAGTGTGGCCTGCGGGGGTAGATTTTACACTCCAGGAAAGGTTTTTACACACGGACTGGAGTTCATTTGCTTCTCAGGCCACCAGTGGCTCTCACATTGATATTGACCGCTACACCTCTTCTGTATTGAATTACATCCACTCCACTATAGACAGTGTCACTACTTGGAAGCAGATCACCACATACCCAAATCAGAGGCCATGGATGAACAGGGAGGTGCGCCTCCTGTTGAAGGCACGCAATACTGCTTTCAGATCAGGGGATGCACAGGCCTACAGCACATCCAGAACTAACCTGAAGATGGGCATCAAAGAGGCCAAGCACTGCTACAAGCTAAAGATAGAGGAGCGCTTCTCCAACTCCGACCCTCGACGCATGTGGCAGGGCATCCAGGCCATCAGTGACTACAAATCCACCTGTTCCACCCCCGCGAACATGGATGTCCGCTTCTTGAACGAGCTTAATGACTTTTATGCACGTTTTGAGAGGGGCAATACATCAAACACTATCAAGCTCAAAACTTCACCTGACCATCCACCACACTCTCCACCACAGACGTCTGCTGCACTATGAGCCGGATCAGTGCGCATAAGGCCGCTGGACCAGACAACATCCCTGATCGGGTACTCAAGGCATGTGCTGAGCAGCTCGCTGGGGTTTTCACAGACATTTTCAACCTGTCTCTTGCCCAAGCAGCTGTACCAACATGTTTCAAAAGCACCTGCATCGTGCCTTTGCCAAAACACTCCACCCCAAAGTGTCTGAACGACTACCGCCCTGTAGCTCTGACACCTATTATCATGAAGTGTTTTGAGCGGCTGGTCCTGGCACACCTGAAGGACTCTCTGCCATCAACCCTGGACTCTCACCAGTTTGCCTACCGCAGCAATAGGAGCACAGAGGATGCCGTTTCCATGGCACTGCACCCTGTGCTAACACATCTGGACAATAAGAACACATGCATGCTGTTTGTGGACTTTAGCTCGGCTTTCAACAAGGTCATACCATCCAAGCTAATAGTTAAACTTGCAGACCTGGGCATCAACACCTCCCTCTGCAATTGGATTATGGACTTCCTGACCAACAGACCCCAGCAAGTCCAATCCGGCTCCATTTGTTCAAACACCACCACAATCAACACTGGCGTACCACAGGGCTGTGTGGTGAGCCCCTTCCTCTACTCCCTCTTCACCTCTGACTGCAAGCCTGTGAACAGATCGAACACCATCATCAAGTTTGCAGATGACACTACGGTGATTGGTCTCATCAGCAACAATGATGAGAGGGGCTACAGGGAGGAGATTCAGCACCTGGCCACATGGTGCAATGACAACAATCTGCTCCTTAACACATCCAAGACAAAGGAGATTATTGTGGACTTCAGAAAAGAGTCAAGAGGCACGCACGACAGCATCCAGATCAATGGAATGGCTGTCGAGCGTGTCTCCAGTTACAAGTTCCTAGGGACCCACATCTCGGAGGACCTGTCCTGGACTATAAACACCTCCAGTTTAGTTAAGAAGGCACACCAGCGTCTCTTCTTCTTGAGGACACTGAAGAAGAATCAGCTGTCCTCGGATATTCTGGTGAACTTCTATCGCGGTGCAATAGAAAGCATCCTGACCTACTGTGTCACAGTCTGGTATGGGAGCTGTTCTGTTGCAGAGCGCAAGGCACTGCAGCGGGTGGTGAAAACTGCCCAGCGCATCACGGGGACTACCCTTCCAGCCATGGAGGACGTCCAGTGGAAACGCTGCCTGCGTCGAGCTCGTAACATCTACAAGGACTTCTCTCATCCTGCCCACAGACTGTTTTCTCTCTTGCCCTCCGGGAGGCGCTTCAGGTGCCTCAAAACTAGGACTAATAGACTGAAGAACAGCTTTTTCCCCAGAGCTGTCTCTTTATTGAACTCTGCACCCCGCTGATCCCTCTGAACCCCACAACTGCACATACATTGCACATTGCCCCCCCCCCCCCCCGGATTACACCACTGTACATAACTTTATGGGACTAATTCATTAACTGTTTATTTGCACACTTACAGTCACTACTGCACTTTATAAACATGTAATAACTTGCACTACCATTAATATTAACATTAACATGTAATAACTTGCATTACCATCTCTTAATTTTTGCTAATGTACATATCCATTTACCTATATTATGCAAAACTGTATATCCTGCTTTTGTTACTATTGCACTTCTGGTTAGACCTAAACTGCATTTCGTTGCATTGTACTTGTACATGTGTAAGTTGAATCTAATCTAATCTAATCTAATCTAATCTAATATCTGTCTAATTAATATCTTTCAGCTCTCAGTAAAATCAGACAGATTTCTGAAACCTAGTAGGGGGAGATACCAGCGATATATCATATAATGTACACTATATTACCAAAAGTATTGGCACACCTGCCTTTACACACACATGAAATTTAATGGCATCCCAGTCTTAGTCCGTAGGGTTCAATATTGAGTTGGCCCACCCTTTGCCACCATGACTGCGCACCAGTGCACAAAGCAAGGTTCAGAAAGACATGGATGAGCGAATTTGGGGTGGAGGAACTTGACTGGCCTACACAGAGTCCTGACAACAACCTGATAGAACACTTTTGGAATGAATTAGAGTGGAGACTGCGAACCAGGCTATCTCTTCCAACATCAGAGCTTCACCTCACAAATTCTCTTCTGAAGGAATGGTCAAACATTCCCATAGACACACTCCTAAACCTTGTGGACAGCCTTCCGAGAAGAGCTGAAGCTGTTATAGCTGCAAAGGGTGGGCCAACTCAATATTGAACCCTATAGACTAAAACTGGGATGCCATTAAAGTTCATCCGTATGTAAAGGCAGGTGTCCCAATACTTTTGATAATATGGTGTATATGAATTTTCTTGATATGGAGCCAGTCTTAATTATCCATTTTTGGGTTACAAGACTTTTACATGTACTCAAATGTTTCCACCAATAGCACCTAAAATCACACAAGCCAATTAGCCTAAGTTTAGTAAGATAGTAAAAAAAGAAACTGCAACGGCTAGGAGTCAATTTGTATATTTTTTTCTTAAATTGAATACCTTTTAAACATATTTTTTACATCTGCTTTTTATCACTATATAAATCATTGTTTTACCCATAAACATTACATTCTCAACAAAGGTCTCCAAGAGCAATCTGGCTTTTTTTGTTTTTTTTTTCCTTTTGCATTTCACTCATCTCACATACTGTATATGGGTAAATTAATACTGATGTTCACACATTGGTTGCTCATTCTGGAGTTTGTACATGATATAGATTCTAACCCCTCTCCACTCTATTCACAGCTAAAAAAAAAAAATCTTTCTGGAACTGGGATTAAAAAGTATGTATCTTTCCAAGGAGAACCACTTTATCATAATGTTACTAAATATACAGTACATGTTATACATTTTAGTTTAACTTCAACACAGTCGGGCATTTAACAATATTTAATTTTCATCTTCACAGCTGCAACTTTTTGCATGTGGGACAAGCAAAACTAAACACACTTTTACCAAAGGTTCCCTAGAGGTACAGGTTTGTGGCAGAAGGGACATGCAAAGTCTCTTTTGCAAAAAAAATAAAAAATCCTTTTCTCCGGTTCCTGGTGAACTTTTGTTTCCTATGTATACTGCATGGTGCATGTGGAGAACAGAACTAGATGCTGCAGATAATGCAACTATGCACATGCACATGATTTACATTATTATTAATATATAGGATTCATATAGCACCAACAGTTTACAAAGCTCTATACAACTTGAGGGTAGACAGTACAAATACAATACACTTAAAGCGGAGTTCCACCCAGAACATTTTTTTACATCATTCAAGTCCTTTGCCTATATAGACTTACCTTTGAAGGAAAAAAAACTATATTCACCCTAAGTCGCTTGTTGCTAGGTGGTCTTTGTAATCCACCCCTTTTTGGTCCTAGACTCTTCTCCTCACTTCCTGCTTCACCTGGCCTCCTGGGAGATGTGACTTATCATTTCCCAGGAGTCAGTGGGCTTCCCTGTACTGTAAAATCGGGTTATTTCCAGACGGGAAATTACGTGATTTAAGGCGGACCAAGATCGAGGAGTGCATGATGGTTACCCAGCATGCACTTCTTTCAGGAAGAGATGCCAGGAGACTACAGATGGGCTTCAGATGCCCTCACCTAAAATGGAAAAGTCCAGCAGTGAGAGAAAACAAAATTGTGAGTAAAAAATACATGTAATTACTAGGCAGTTTGAAAGTAAGGAAACAAAAGGTTACATCTATTTAGTATAAGGCTCCATGCACACTGGACATCATAAATAGTCGTTTTGAACGTCAGTTTTTGTGGGAGAAAATGATGCTCCCCAAACTTGCTTTTACTAGCGTTTAGTAATAGCGTTAATCAGGGTTTTGTTAGAGTTTTTGCCGTCAGTGTTCATGGGCGTTTGTAACGCTATTGCTATTAATAGCGTTTTGTAATAGCGTCAATGAGCGTTCATGAGCGCTTAGCGGCGTTAGCGTTAATAGGCGTTTTATAAAAATTGTATTTTTACAAGTACACCCCCAAACTCCCACAATGCATTGTGAAAAGTGTATATAACCTTAGCGGCCATTTTGAGAGAGTGGAGAGAGAGAGAGAGAGAGAGAGATTGTGAAGAGAGCTTGTTTGCTGCTAGCAGCATTATGGATCCAGCCCTGAAGACAATTTAGGAAATACTCCTCCTGATTCTGTTGCGTAGGATCAGAAGATGGAGAGAGTTGCATGATCGAACCAGAGTACGTCGGTACTGGACCCATCCATTGATGTACCGACGCATCTCTTCAGGACATTTTGCCAATCTCTACGCTCAGCTGTGGAACTATCCTGAAAAGTTTTTCAACTTTACAAGGATGTCTGTTGGCACATTTGACAATTTCTTAGAAAGGCTGCGACCCCGTCCTACTAGAATGGACACCTATTTGAGGTTGAGCATGTCTCCTGAGGAACGTCTCCTGGTGACACTCAGGTATGTAATATTTATATATATATATATATATATATATATATATATATATACACATATATATAGGCATACAATACACTATACAAAAAAAGTAAGTACACCCCTCACATTATTATAATTACTATTCTTTTTATCTTTTCATGTGTCAATACTGAAGAAACGACACTTTGCTACAATGTAAAGTAGTGAGTGTCCAGCTTGCAGTAAATTTGCTGTCCCCTCAAAATAACTCAACACACAGCCAACCGCTGGCAACAAAAGTGAGTACACCCCTAAGTGAAAATGTCCAAATTGGGCCCAATTAGCCATTTTCCCTCCCCTGTGTCATGTGACTCGTTAGTGTTACAAGATCTCAGGTATGAATGGGGAGCAGGTGTGTTAAATTTGGTGTTATCGCTCTCACTCTCTCATACTGGACACTAGAAGTTCAACATGGCACCTCATGACAAATATTTCACATAATTTACAAAAAAAAAACCTCTATGTATAGATGACAAACACATATATATCAAATTTTATTCTATTAAAAAACTATATTTTTTAAAATAAATACAACGAAACACGCACTTCAAATTATATGTGCTCTAAAAGTTATATAACAAACACATACAACATCTGATATTGTGAAAGTGCTGCTGCTTAAAAGTTAATAAATGCATGAATAGAAAACCTATAAATAATGTTTTCAGCAGCGCATCTAAATCAAAAAGTGCATATCTTTGAAAGAAAATCTCATATAAAACAAACACAATATATAAAGTGCAAGTGCTCATACAGTCCAAAGCCCTTGTGACCAAGTCGGAAGTGACGAAACGCGTCAGTGACGTGGCCACACGACGACCGAGGCTGAGCAGACTGGACCCGAAGTGACGCCGCAGACAGGAAAGGAGTAGCGGTGAGCATGGATGGGAACTAGTCAGTTTGTTTGTTTTACGCACCAATGACTGTTTGGAGCTGTTACCATGTAAGCGCATTATTTTTACTATTAAAGCCGATTTTATGTAAGTGATACACTATGAGCGGTCATTTTTGCTTCTCTCCATACGAACTACTATACTGGAGTATCTGAACCATTGATATGAGGGATCCTGATGTTGCTCGGATGGTTTGAGATCTATGCTGATTGACCCTAGCATTTCTGGTGAGCCTCAGTGTGTGCACAATTTACACATGGAGACACTGGTGGAGGATTTTTTCCAGCCTTGATGGAATACTAGTCTGGCAACATTTGATTGAATTTTATTAGAGAGAGTGTTTTCCTTCACATGGATCACTGTCTACGACTTTGGACTGTATGAGCACTTGCACTTTATATATTGTGTTTGTTTTATATGAGATTTTCTTTCAAAGATATGCACTTTTTGATTTAGATGCGCTGCTGAAAACATTATTTATAGGTTTTCTATTCATTCATTTTTTTTTTAAATTTGATTGTAGGTTTCTGGCCACTGGACAAACTTTTGTCTCGTTGCATCACTATTTTCTTATGGGTGTAAGCACGGTGTCCAAAGTGACACGGGAGACCACCCTTGCTCTGTGGGAGGAATTAAATAATGAGATGATGCCTGAGCCAACAGAAGAAATGTGGGAACAGATTGCCATGGAATTTTGGGAAAAGACAAACTTTCCAAATTGTATAGGGGCTCTGGATGGAAAGCGTGTCCAAGTGAAAAAACCACCTAACTCAGGGTCCCGTTATTTCAATTACAAAAAATACTTCTCTGTTGTACTAATGGCATTGGCGGGTGCAAATCTGCGCTTCACATTTGTTGATGTCGGGGCCTATGGGAGTCAAGGGGATGCCAGAATATTCTGAGAGTCTACATTGGGGCGTCGGCTACATGAGGGATGCCTCAGAATTCCTTCCAGTAGGCCACTCCCTGGTACTACGGAGCCCAGTCTTCCACTGGTGATGATAGGCGATGAAGCTTTTGGCTTAGCGGAACATCTAATGCGCCCATATAGTGGAAACGGACTTAATTACCAACAGAGGATATTTAATCATCGACTAAGCCGCGCAAGACATGTTGTGGAGTGCGCCTTAGGGGTATGTACAGCAAAGTTGCATGTACTTCTCTCTGCCATTCAGCTTGATGTGGAGAACGCCATGCAAGTTGTCCTAGCAAGCTGCGTGCTGCATAATTTTTTGAATATGAGTCCCCACAGAACCTGCACCCTCCAACCCTGGACAGCATATGCAATTCATGGATTTATGCACAGCAGTGCTAGAATTATGACCATAAGAAATCAGTTTGCCGATTTCTTTGTTTCCCCTGGTGGTAGTGTGCCCTGGCAAGACCAATATATCTAGTATGTTTTCTCTTGATATCAACCATTTACTGGATATTTACCTGCAATTTTATCATATTTTTGCATGTTTGAAGTAAAATAAAGTTCATAATAAAAGTTCTTTATATTTCAATAAAGTTTTTTGAAATATTCTATTTTTATCTTTTGTATACATTTGCTTTCATGTGATGACAGGGGTTAAAGTGCAGATCAATTACTAATGTGACCCTTTCTTGTAAGGAAATGGTCATGTTTCTGGCAACGTCAGACAAAAAAACACAATATTATGATGTATAAATATTCTTTTGTTGAAAAGAACACCAAAAATATACATCTGAGGAAAAACATTAACCAATATATAATGCCTTGAAGTGACCAAATGTTCAAAAAATGACCTGAAAAAAAAAACCTACAATCAATCATAATTGTTTATATGTATAACCCTCTGATTCCTGGGGTGATGGCTGTGAGGTCTCTGTGTAGCCACCCTGATTTCCCTGGGGTTTCAGAGGAGGAGGCATCCTTGAAGGCTGAACATTTTGGGTGCAGGAGGAGGGACCAGGCACATTTGGGTAGGCATAGGTACGTGACGGGGTAGTACTGTATAAGCTTTGTTCTCTTTGGTAATATATTGGCTCAGGAGGAGCACTAGTCGAGGGACGTGAAACATTGCTATAGGAGTATAATGGTGGGCCAGGAGGAGCAGAGGGACCTGCCACATCAGTGTAGTGTAATGATGGTGGGCCAGGCGGAGCACTGCTAGATGTAACAGGGACATAGTTGCCAGTTGGTTGAACTGGAGAAGCAGTGCTGGACATGTTGTGACTGGCAGAATCAAAAATGGGTGGTGCTGGTAGACCATTCCTTTGAGCCGCCCGACAGGTCACAACATATGAGTAGATATTATCCATACACTGCTTCTCCCATTCAATATCCAAATCGGAGAGCAGCACAAAAAGACTGCGACAGAAAACGACACAAGGGTTATTATGTTCCAAGAATACTTCGTTTTCTGTTCTCTGTTTTGATAAGTCCCCTAGAAGTTGCACAATACAATTTTCTGTTTCTGTGTTTTCCGCTTCACGCTGGAGACGGACACCACATCCATGACCACGTGCTGTACTTCCCCTGGAGCGCGTGCTGCCTGCACTGTGAACTGCACTTTCCTATGAAGAAAAAAATAGATAATTAATAAAAAAAAAAGGGATATAGGTTAGATAGATAGATAGATAGATAGATAGATAGATAGATAGATAGATAGATAGACAGATAGATAGATACATAGATACATAGATATATAATAGATAGATAGATAGATAGATAGATAGATAGATAGATAGATAGATAGATAGATAGATAGATAGATAGATGATAAGAAATATACCTGCTCACTTGCCATATCCATATTTTCCACCTCTGATGGCGTGGAGACTTGCGAAACATTTCCAGATGTTGCCTGCTCTTCCCCCTGTTCATTCTCATCTTCCGTCTCTTCCTGCCAGTTGGATGTGGTGCTAAGATAAATAGATAAAATCATTTTAGTTACTTCTTACTTGATTAATTCATTTAATTAATTAATTTAAATTAACAACGTTTGGCACCATTTCACAGGTTTGAACAATAATGACATATTGGGTATTTATTTACTCAGAGTAACATCATCGTTTTTCACATTATCTAAAAAATGTATGATGACTTCCTTTTTTTTTTATTGCTTTTTATTTTTTTTAAATCATTTTAAAAAATCTGTGTGCATCAATGTTTTTATTCCCTAGCAACTCTGCTCAAAATATATATTATGTTTGGGGGTTCTGAGCATTTTTCGGGGCCTAAAAATATTATTTTTTTTAACTTGTATGAGGAATGGAACTGATAAAGCAATTTCAGGTATATTTTTTTTTTAAATACATCTTAAAAAAAAAATTTACAAAAAAAAAAATGAATATTGTAATGCATATAGATTTAATAGGTTAAAACAATTTTAATACCATTGCAAAAATCCTTTTTCAATAATAATACATAAAATTATAAATTCTTTAAGATATAATAATAAGTAAAATTATAAATTCTTTAAAATATTATTTAACTTATTTTAATTTGAAAATTACTTACGCTCTGGACTCCATGGATGTTCAAAAGCTCCTCTGACAGGGGGTGGGGCTTGAGATTTGATGGTGCTCCACTCTGTTCCGCAATCCTATTCTCCTTTACTTCACTCCTAATGCGGTCTGTGAGCAATTTCCATTGAGTCCTCAGAGCATCATCCAAAAAAAAAAAAGACTTAACCAGCATTCAAAATATATGTAAAGTAAATAAGCAATTCATTCATGCACAAATATGCCCTTACTTCTATCTTTTTTCTGACGTGGGCTCATAGCATCCCAGTCTTCGGTGACATGGCAACAGATGGCGTTCCAACTGTTTTTCTTTGTCACACGGTCCCCATGACATGTATGTGCCAAATCCCATATTTGAGGATGCATTTGCACCACAGCAATTAAATGCGATTGCGAAACATCCTTTGCCGCCATGTAATTTTTGGAGGTAGCTGGCCACAAGACAGAGCACACTTCTGTCCTTCAGGAAGAGGGGAGGTGGTCGGCACAAGGTCAGGCTTTGCTTCCTGTATTTACAGGATTTCCTGTATTTTTTTTATTTATTACTATTTTTAAAGCCAACTTTACAAAAATGACAAAAACGCTGAATGCTCATTAGCGACCATTTATGAGCGTTTAGCGGCGTTTACAAGAGTTTATTAGCGTCAAACGTTTTTTGTCGTTTTTTTGTGGTCAGAAGAAAGGCCAATTCAGGGCGTTCAACCAACAGCCCAAAAACGCCACTGCTGTTAAAAGACAATAAACGACCATGTGTGCATGGACACATAGGATAACATAAAGGGGCATTTTTGGGCTGTTAAAAAAAACGCCAAAGCGACCAAAAACGGTCATTTATCAGATACAGTGTGCATGGAGCCTTAAAAGAGTGGATGCCAAAAAAAATAAAAAATTCTGGGTGGAACTCCGCTTTAAATACAGTAGGAATCAGAGGGCCCTGCTCGTTAGAGCATCATCAGTATCCATCCAATGGCCAAAGAGGATTGCATCAGGACACAGAAGAATTGAAATCGGATATGGTGGCTGTAAGGCTGAAAGCCGGGCAGGATCATGACGGAGGACAGCACAGAAGGAGGTAGATGCTAGAAGTTTTCTTCTGCTTTAGCATTCTTAGAAGATGATTGCTGTGAGAATGGCTGGACACAATATCATTTTGCATGCTGTCAGGCTTATTTAAATAAAGCAAAGTGAAGGTAACCCATAGCAAATAATCAGAATTCATCTTTCGCTCTTCTGACTCCAGTAACGTGTAATCTGTAGTTAAATATGATTGAATGGCTATGCAGTAAAGGTTGGCACATGCTGTGACTGCATATTATTCAGTACAAGCTTAGAAGCGTCTAAAGTCTTTGCATAAGCAGCAGGAGTTAGATATAGCTATCATGCTGTGTCTACTTTCCAATGTATGTACTGTATATACTGTATACTGACCAAGTATATGCGTTAAATGATTATGAACTATTACTAGATATTATAAATATTTTTCAAATGATAACATTTACATTGCAAGTTGAATCTTAGGCAAACAGCTACATACAGGTAAATCACATTTTACTCGCTAAAGGTGCATTTCTGTATATCCAGTCATTACACAATACAGTCCTGTCTGGCATGCTCCTTGCACTTCTGAGCACCAGGTTGGCTCCTTTTGCTGTTTTTCCCTCCTCCAGTCCAAAATATGCTTTACAGGGGTCTGTAAGAAGCTGATGTAAAGTCACATTCATTGATTTACACTGCATGTATTAAGAATTACATTAAATGATTATGAATAGTGTTGAGCAAACCTGGACTGTAACGTTCGGGTCCGTACCGAACTTTTGGGTGTCCGGGACCCAGACCCGAACACGGACATTTCAAAAAACGTTCGGGTTCGGTCCGGGGTTCTGCTATTTTACTCCACGTGTTGAGAAGCTGCAGGGCAGCCAATCAACGAGCGTTTCACTGGTTTGCCCTTAGAAGCCATCACAGCCATGCCTACTAATGGCATGGCTGTGATTGGCTAGTGCATCATGTGACCCAGCCTCTATATAAGCTGGAGTCACTTGATGCTGCAGTCACATGCTCTTGGGTTAGCTGTAGGGAAAGGTAGCTGACGGCGTCAGGGAGAGATTAGAGACATTTCAACAACATCTGATCCTGCATCCTGAGATAGATTACTTTACTACTGCTGTGCTGTTGCTCTGAGGACAGATAGCAGAAATTAGAGATTTCACATACCGCTGCTTTGAGTTGCGTTGCAGATCAAACTCTGCATAAAACAACGATCGCTACGATCGTGCTCAACGATCAGATTGTTGGAGGAATTTGAGATTTCAAATACAGCTGCTTTGAGTTGCAGATCAAAATCTGCATAAAACAATGATCGCCACGATTGTGCTCAACGATCAGATTGTTGGAGGAATTTGAGATTTCAAATACTGCTGCTTAGAGTTGGAGATTGCAGATTAAACTCTGTCTAACGCAACGATCGTTACGTTCGTACACAGCGATCAGATTGTGGGATCGTACACAACGATCAGATTGTGGGAGTAATTTGAGATTTCACATACTGCTGCTTTGAGCGATCTGACTGCACTAGGTAGAGGCTTCTGCTTAGAGGGACAGATTCTTGTTCCAAAACCATTGCCTACTCCTATAGGGACACATTATTGTTGAAAAAGCATCTTCATCTCCTAGTTCTAAAGGGAGAGTTTCCAGGTGTTGCTTAGAGGGACAGATTCTTGTTCAAAAACCATTGCCTACTCCTATAGGGCCAGCTGTTGCTGTAAGTGACACATTATTGTTCAAAAATCATCTTCATCTCCTAGTTCAAAAGGGAGAGTTTGCAGGTGTTGCTTAGAGGGACAGATTCTTGTTCAAAAACCATTGCCTACTCCTATAGGGCCAGCTGTTGCTGTAAGTGACACATTATTGTTCAAAAATCATCTTCATCTCCTAGTTCAAAAGGGAGAGTTTGCAGGTGTTGCTTAGAGGGACAGATTCTTGTTCAAAAACCATTG
>BLSH010254914.1:2258744-2270628 GCA_018402905.1 Glandirana rugosa
TTTTCGATATCACATACTGTTGTACTTAACATTAATAGAAGGTAAAGAAAAAGTATTTCGACTAGTTCATGTTTAAAAGATACCTAAATCAGGTCCAATTTCGTTTATAAACCAAATTTAATTGGTTTTCAAACCTGTCTATGTTGAGTATAACCATAACAGTAATGAAGAAATTCGACTGTAGATCGATTCTTTTTTTTTAGGGATATAGAAAACAGTATAGGGAATGGACAATACTTTATATGGCCCCGCACCGGACGTCCCTTCGTTCTACCTGCGAAGAAGGATTACGAGTCCTATGGGAGTCGAGGTAGGCCCTGGTAGGACGGATATGCTCCTGTTTTGGTGCTTCACCCGTCCTCGTATAGGCAGGATGGTCCCGGATGGAGCTGAGGGTATCCTGAGCATTAGGAAGAAGCGTCCATCTTGCTTCCCTGCAGGCCACGCCCCGGTATATTTCATAACAGGTAAGGGATATGACAAAAGATATAGGGATTTTTTTTTCTTAGCTAGATGTCAGCTTAAAGAAGTAATGACAATACCAATATGAGTTGTATCTGTCCAAACTTTTGGTTAATTTAAACCAAATATTTGCTTTAACCTGGACTAAATCCATAGAAAATTTGTACTTGATCAGCTTTATGAAAAAGAAATGGAAGATAATTACAATTCATGTTGTCATACACTATAGCTTTTAGATCACTTTCAATGTGTGATTTCTTAAATAAAGTTATTTTTAAAAGATTTTTTAATAGAAATAGTAGACAGTGGATGTCTCCTTTGTTCTAAACCTAGCCTCTGGTTTAGATCCTTTAGTTTTGCAACACAGTCCCCTAAGGAATTCTTGAATCTGTTCACCATTAATCATGCAATAAGTATTTGATGTCATTTTTTTGTAAAATAGCAGTGAGGCAACATTATACTCTGCATGATTTATGCCATTAGGAAATCTCTAAATCACTGGTGTTGCACACATTCCTGCCTTAAGCTAACCTCAAGATCTGTGTAAAATCTATAAAATGGGTATAAATACACTGCATCTATTTTTGAACATTTCATTTTGCGTAAAAATTGCTGATACCAGTAGTTTAAAAGATTTCCTGAACATTTGTAATTATGCTCTCAGTCCATGCACCTGCTTGATTACACAATAGTATTATACTAGAGGCTCGCATGAGTATGGGCTATATGACCGAAATAAAACCGCACTGGTGCTGAGCACCATACACTGGCATCTGGACTTCATAGAACATATCTAGGGGTGTCTACATGCATAGTCATTTCCCTTTCAGAGAGCTTCTATTATGCTAATACTGATCTTCTACTAGTTAGTTATTTCTTTAGCCCACCTCCTCCTGCTTTCTGTATCTTGTCACTTGCTGCTAAATATGATGGATGACCTCAGTAACAAACAGCAAGGCATGGGAGGTGAGAAGGGAAAAAGGCTACCCACCAACTTCTGAGATAAAGCCCATTGTCAGTTTGCACAGAGATAACTGCTCTCAACTAGAATTTCGAATATTGGCAAGCTAAGACAATCGGTTTACTAAAGACCAACTCATTTGACATACAGTATAGTACCATATAGAGACCATTGTCACTGAGAATAAAAATAATAGGAACTCTTTTTTAGGTTGTCACCAGCACGGGATGTGGAAAAAAAATCTTGTACCTATAGGATAGGAATATAAAATACATTTCTTGAATGGGTTTAAAAAACCCACAAAGGTTTTTCCCACTCTGGACAAGTTTGGGCTTTATGGAAGCAAGGGGGGGGGGGGGGGGTTGGGGAAATGTTGGGACTTTGTATGAAGCACACAACCAAAACCAATTGAATCAATTAGTATATGTTATTTAATGGTGCATATGAATGCAATGGGACAATGAATTGCATACAATATGTAGCATAAAATAAATACATACAGTGGGTATGGAAAGTATTCAGACCCCCTTAAATTTTTCACTCTTTGTTATATTGCAGCCATTTGCTAAAATTCATTTTTTTCCCTCATTAATGTACACACAGCACCCCATATTGACAGAAAAACACAGAATTGTTGACATTTTTGCAGATTTATTAAAAAAGAAAAACTGAAATATCACATGGTCCTAAGTGTTCAGACCCTTTGCTGTGACACTCATATATTTAACTCAGGTGCTGTCCATTTCTTCTGATCATCCTTGAGATGGTTCTACACCTTCATTTGAGTCCAGCTGTGTTTGATTATACTGATTGGACTTGATTAGGAAAGCCACACACCTGTCAATATAAGACCTTAAAGCTCACAGTGCATGTCAGAGCAAATGAGAATCATGAGGTCAAAGGAACTGCTTGAAGATCTCAGAGACAGAATTGTGGCAAGGCACAGATCTGGACAAGGTTACAAAAAAAATTCTGCTGCACTTAAGGTTCCTAAGAGCACAGTGGACTCCATAATCCTTAAATGGAAGACATTTTGGAAGACCAGAACCCTTCCTAGAGCTGGCCGTCCGGCCAAACTGAGCTATTGGGGGAGAAGAGCCTTGGTGAGAGAGGTAAAGTAGAACCCAAAGATCACTGTGGCCGAGCTCCAGAGATGCAGTCGGGAGATGGGAGAAAGTTGTAGAAAGTCAACCATCACTGCAGCCTTCCACCAATCGGGGCTTTATGACAGATTGGCCTGACGGAAGCCTCTCCTCAGTGCAAGACAAATGAAAGCCCGTATGGAGTTTGATAAAAAACACCTGAAGGACTCCAAGATGGTGAGAAATAAGATTCTCTGGTCTGATGAGACCAAGATAGAACGTTTTGGCCTTAATTCTAAGCGGTCTGATCTGAAGTTTCTGAAAAGGGTATAATGCAAGTAACTAGCACACATGGTCTACCAAGTGGGTCTTAAACACATTAGGGTAGGAAGACATTGGTGTGGAGAAGTCTATAGACATAAGTCATAACCTGGGATAACAGAAGTTTATCAAGCAGTCTGTGGGTAGCGTGTACCTGATATAAGTGGAGTGGCCTCTAGCAGCGAGGAAGATGTTGTCGGCACTCCTTCCGCCAATGGTCTGTCTCCCAGGGCAACGGGAGCAAATTTGCACCTCATAGATCCCCATCCTGTACAGAGATACGGAAGCCCAAGGGTTAAGTTAAGTGCATGTGTGGAGCCTGTGAAGGCTGTGCAGCAGGGCCCAGTCCGCTACTGGGTAATGGTAGTGGAAATAACTGAACAGGTAGTTGTGGACAAGGCTCAGCGTGTCCCTCCTTAATGCAAAGTGCAGAGAAAGTGTACATTGTCACGGGAACCTGAGAAGTAACTGAAGAATGGTTACAGTGCTAATGTACATGATGTACGCTCATCTCTGAGAGTAGAGGCCCACCTTAAGGGCAAATATTCCCCCACGGCAGCCTCAGCCTTGTCTCAGGGCATTGAGGAAAATGGCACAAAGCAAAGGTATCCCATGTGTAGTAAAAGTGATCGTATACAAGGTGGAAAGCAGCAGCCCTCACCTCTTTCTCCTTCCTCATTGGGCAGATTGATAGCAGCGGGAGCCATTGACTATAGCTGCTGTCAATCAAATGCTGTAACAAGGGAGCACGGGGCAAGGCCTATTTGCCCGGTGTGTGTCAATAGACACAAACAGGGCGGCTAAAAAGCAAGCCCGTAGGGGTGCCTCCATGGAAAGAAGCTTTCCACGGAGGCACTTGCCAAAAAGGAGGGAAAAGTAGGATCGGGGCTGCTTTGTGCAAAACCAATGCACAGAGCAGGTAAGTATAACATGTTTGCTATTTTGATAAAAAAACAAAGGTTTACTGTTACTTTACCCACTTCCTTACTGGCGTATTGTAATAATATGCCGGCAAGGTGCACTCCCCATCCTAGGTGGACGTCATATGACGTCCTCCCATTTTCACTGCCCTCGGGACTCAGCCCATCCCCGATCTGGGTAAATAGCCAATAAAATTGGCTCTTTACCACGTGACCGGCTGTGTCCTATCACAGCCGGTCACTTCCAACATTGCTGTGCATCCGCGTTCACGCAGCACAGCACGGCGATCGGGGTTGAGGCTTGTCCCTTCGGACAAAGCCCAGTCCCGATCAGGGTAAAGAGCCAATTAAATCGGCTCTTTACCACGTGACCGGCTGTTTTCAATCACAGCCGGTCACATGATGTAAACAAACCGCGGTAACGAGCTGTTATCGGGTCCTCCTCCTCACACACCGATCGTGTGTGAGAAGGAGACTATGGTAACATCTTGTTACCGCTTACTGTGTACACCAAGCACACTGATTAACCCCCCATTAATAAAGAGGACCTGTCATCACCCCATCAAAGTACCTGTCACAGCCCATCAAAGTACTTGTCACAGCCCATCAAAGTACCTGTCACAGCCCATCAAAGTACTTGTGACAGCCCATCAAAGTACCTGTCACAGCCCATCTGAGTACCCAAGTACCTGTCACCAACCCATCTGAGTACCCAAATACCTGTCACACCCCGTCAAAGTACGAGATTACCTGTCACCAACCCATCAGAGTACCTGAGTACTTGTCACCATCCCATCAGAGTACTCGAGTACCTGTCACCAAACAATTTGAGTACCTGAGTACCTCTCACCAGTTCGTCTGAGTAACCGAGTACCTGTCACCAACCCATCAGAGCACCCGAGTACCTGTCACCAGCCCATCAGAGTACCTGTCACCAGCCCATATGAGCACCTGTCACTAGCCCATCTGAGTACCCTAGTACCTGTCCCTAGCTCATCTGAGTACCCGAGTACCTGTCACCAACCTATCTGAGTACCCGAGTACCTGTCACCAACCCATCTGAGTACCCAAATACCTGTCACAGCCCATCAAAGTACCCAAATACCTGTCACCAACCCATCAGAGTACCTGAGTACCTGTCACCAACCCATCTGAGTGCCCGAGTACCTGTCACCAACCCATCTCAGTACCCGAGTACCTGTCACCAACCCATCTGAGTACTCGAGTACCTGTCACAGCCCATCAAAGTACCCGAGTACCTGTCACCAACCCATCAGAGTACCCGAGTACCTGTCACCAACCCATCAGAGTACCTGAGTACCTGTCACCAACTCATCAGAGTACCTGAGTACCTGTCACCAGCCAATCGGAGTACCCGCGTACCTGTCACCAGCCCATATGAGTACCTGTCACTAGCCCATCTGAGTACCCTAGTACCTGTCACTTGCCCATCTGAGTACCCAAGTACCTGTCACCAGCCCATCTGAGTAGCTGAGTACCTGTCACCAGGCCATCTGAGTACTGGAGTACCTGTCACCAACCAATCAGAGTACCCGAGTATCTGTCACCAGCCCATCTGGGTACATGAGTACCTTTTACCAGCCCATCAGAGTACCCGAGAACCTTTTACCAGCCCATCAGAGTACCCAAGTACCTTTTACCAGTCCATCAGAGTACCCGAGTACCTTTTACCAGTCCATCAGAGTGCCCGAGTACCTATCTATTGTGGGTGATTCTATTGTCCTGGTGCTCCAGGACCTTCAAAAGTGTGATAGGTAGGAATGAAATTAAATGTGTAATGTATGCTCCTAGAACACCTGAAGGTACTACTTCAATGTTGGACCTCTCTATGTGGCCACGCTGTGCAAAAGTCTCACACATGTGGTATCGCCATACTCGGGATGAGTAGCAGAATGTATTTTGTGGTGTAATTTTTTCTATGCACATGTTCTGTGTTAGAAATATCAAATAAATTGACAACTTTGTGTAAAAAAAAAAAGTTTTCATTTTCTTTCCACGTATTACGAAGACTTGTGGAAAGAAATGAACAGTTCAAAAGACTCATAACACCTCATAGAATATACGTTGGGGTGTTTGCTTTCCAAAATTGGGTCATTTTGTGGGTAATTCCATTGTCCTGGTGCTCCAGGGCCTTCAAAAATATAATAGGTTGTTATGATATTTTATGTGTAATTTATGCTCCTAGAATGCCTGATGGTGCTCCCTGCATGTTGGGCCTCTGTATGTGGCCAGGCTGTGTAAATGTCTAACACATGTGGTATTGCCATACTCAGGACGAGTAGCAGAATGTAATTTTGGGTGTCATTTTGCTATGTACATGCTATGTGTTTAGAAATATCTTATAAATTGACCAGTTTGTGTAAAAATAAAAAAGTTTTCATTTTCTTTCTACGTTCTTCAAAGACTTGTGGAAAAAAAAATTAACCTTTCAAAAGACTCATAATGCCTCATAGAATATACGTTGGGGTGTTTGCTTTCCAAAATTGGGTCATTGTGTGGGTAATTCCATTGCCCTGGTGCTTCAGGAACTTCAAAAGTGTAATAGGTCATTAGGAAATTAGATGTGAAATTTTGGCTCATAGAATGCCTGATAGTGCTCCCTGCATGTTCGGCCTCTGTATGTGGCCAGGGTGTGAAAAAGTCTCACACATGTGGTATCGCCATATTCAGGAGGAGTAGCAGAATGTATTTTGGGGTGTATTTGGAAGTATGCTTATGCTGTGTGTGAGAAATCACTACTTTTTATGACAATTTGTGTAAAGAATAAAATAAAAAATAAAAAAATTATTTCTTAATTTTCCCAAGAATTGTGGGAAAAAAATTACACCTTCAAAAAACTCACCATGTGTCTTACTAAATACCGAGGACTGTCTACTTTTCAAAAAGGGGTTATTTGGGGGGGCCTCAAGAAATGATATAGGCCGTCAGTACATCAGGAGTGATCAATTTTCAATGATTGACACCATAGTTGTAGACTCTATAACTTTCACACAGACTAAATAATATACACTTTTTTGGGTTATTTCTACTAAAGATAGGTAGCAGTATAAGTTTTGGCCCAAATTTATGAACAAAAATTACTTATTTGCAAAATTTTATCATAGAAACTAAAAAAAGTGTTTTTTTTTTTTTCAAAAAGTTCGCTCTGTTTTCACTTATGTCGCAAAAAATAAAAAATACAGAGGTGATTAAAAGAGCTCTATTTGTGTAAAAAAAAATGTTGTTTGGGTACAGTATTGCATGACTGAGTAATTGGCATTCAAAGTGTAAGAGCACTGAAAGCTGAAATTTGGTCTGGGCAGGAAGGACGTGTAAGTGTCCTGTATTGAAGTGGTTAAATACTATATTTACAGTTAGAAAAATAGCATATGAAGCTTACCCACAGTCACAGCTTGGCACCTAAAATAAAAAAGAAAAAATAATATTGCTAAAAAAGCTAAATCTGCTGCATTATAATATACAGAAAAAAACATGTTGTAAAATGTATAAGATGTATAAAAAATATAGAGAACATTTTTCCCTTAAAGTGGATGTAAACCTGAATAATGAAATTTGAGCTGGGCACATATATCTGTAGTGTTTTCTTATTCTCTCCAAAGCATTAAGTCCTGTGGCTTTCTCCTGCTCCATAGCTCTGTTATCAGCCTAATAACTTCTGACAAGTTCTCTAAGACGGGATATAAAAGCAGCCTGAAATTTGTGTTGCTATAAATAGATTAGCAGACAGCTTACCTTCTCAAAACAGAGCTCTGGACATTCCTTCCTTCCTTTGCCAATGTGTAGTGGGGGTGTGTGCCTTTCCTCCAATCAGCTGTCTTGGATGAATACCAATAATCCACTCCCAGTGTTGAACAGAAAGAGAAAAATATGTAATACAATGTGTACTTTCTAAAGGATATATACAGCTGAAGGAAGCAGATATACATGTAAAAATTATGTTGGGAGATTTGTTTCATCCCTGTGTATCATCTGAGGCTGTTCACTTCAATGGGTATATGTGAGGGTTTACATCTGCTTTAATGTGTCTATTGACTGGCAAGCTAATCTTCCAATCTCACTGGCTCATGTTTGGCTTGCTGACTACCTCCTGGTAGGATACCAAAAGGAGAGAATTGTATGTAAGTGGGTTGTGGGGAAGCTGTAGAATTCTAGATGGATAGGAGAAACACAGTATGCTGGAATGTGTTCAACATGGAGGGACAGGAGCAATGTAGAAGGGTGCTCTTGATGGAGGAGAGGAACATTATGGTGGTGCAGTAGAGGTAGAGGAGCAACACATGTAGTTTTAGATGAGGAGTAGATCGGCAGGATGGGCTAGGTGTCAGATGAGAGTAGTATGGGGGTGGTAAGGGAGAGGCACTGGAGGTCAATGAAAAGGTAGCACCTTAGGGACAGAGGGTGGGAGGGAGGCTGGAGGTTACACGAGGGGAGAAGTATAGGTGGTTGCTGGATGCCGAAGAGAGACAGAGAGGAGAGCTGGGGGTGGTCTAGAGGCAGTAAAAGGGGTCCTGAAAAAGCAGTATAGGGAAAGGGGGGCGCGATGCAGGAGGGCCTCATTTTCTTCTGAACCTTGGCAGGTGCAACCTTTAAAACATGTAAACCTGGTGAACACTGAAGTATATTTTTTGGAATATGCAGTTCTATTTTCCCTCATTCCTTTCCCTACCCCATGCTGGAGTCTGGTGTCCATCTGGGGCCATAATATTTTAGATGGTAACAAATAAGCTTTTATGTTTGTGATTAATTTCTATAATTTTAACGTAAATAAACTATATGCCACATTATGGGTTTTAACCCCATCTATACAAACTGAAAAAATGTTTTAGCCTTAGATATACTTTAAAGTTTTTGTTTAAGCTTTTATATAGGCTGCTGTCTGTTCCCCCTGTTTATTTTTTTTATTGATGGGGCTTACATGCCATTCAGAAATCATTTATTGACACATTGTTTGACCAATGAGTCACTTTGAAGCACTAAGCACCATGAATGTTTTTATGTATTAGCCTAAATTAAAAGCGTGTATAATTGAATGCAAGCTCTAATGAAATACATGCAGTTTACATGTACGATCACAGAAATATGATCAGGAAACTGCACTTGACTAATGTATGCAAAATATAAGCTAATTACACAACTTTATCTTGTAGAAGCCATATTTTCCATTCATTGATAAATGATTCTCATTGTGCAGTACCTTGTGATGTTAATGACTGCAGGATGTACTATTAAGCATGCAATGTACATTATAGCATCTTTTTCCTGATAAATCATTACGATGGTGTGTTTTATAGCATTAAAGAGAATGTACTGAATATGTGTGTGATTTTTCTTATTTTATTTTCTATGTTCATTTATTTCAAACTATCATAGCATGTTAAATAACCTAAAAGAAATAGGAGAAGGGGTTCAAGTGCCAAGTAAATCAAGTGCCTCCATCCCTATATACTATTCAAAAAAAGAAGGATAGTGGGACTTTATGAGGCATGCCCTATGTAACAGGAACATGGGGTATCTGGAGGATGTATATGGAAAATCTCATAAGCATAATATCATAACATATACAAAAAGTATAAACAATAAAATCTTTATTACATGTATTTACCACATAATGACAATATACCATATATACTCGAGTATAAGCCGTCTCAAATATAAGCCGAGGCACCTAATTTTACCACAAAAAACTGGGAAAAGTTATTGACCCGAGTATAAGCCTAGGGTGGCAAATGCAGCAGCCAGAACACAGGAATTGTAGCCAGAACACAGGGACAGGGAGCCAGAACACAGGAATTGTAGCCAGAACACAGGGACAGGGAGCCAGAACTCAGGGATTGTAGCCAGGACACAGAGACTGTAGCCAGAACACAGGTATTGTAGCCAGGACACAGGGATTTTATCCAGGACACAGAGACTGTAGCCAGAAGACAGGTATTGTAGCCAGGACACATGGATTTTAGCCAGGACACAGACTGTAGCCAGAACACAGGTATTGTAGCCAGGACACAGGGATTTTAGCCAGGACACAGACTGTAGCCAGAACACACAAGGGATGAGTAAGGTAGTTTAGTTTCACATTAAACAGAGCTGTGCTGCTTCTAAGAGCCGTTCTGTGCTTTGTAAGTGTGATTAAACACATTGGAATGCAAAGAATGCAGAGAGAGAGCTGCAGCTCTTCACGGAGATCAGGAGGTAGGCGGGACTGAACAGCTAACATCAGCTTGTCCCGCCCACCTCCCCCACCTCCCGACATCAAGCTGAGAATCTGACACCTCTCTCAGCATTCTCTGCATTCCAATGTGTTTAACCACTTGCCGACCGCCGATCGGCGATTGACGGCGGCAAAGTGGCTCGTTCCCGCAAATCGCCGTCATACGACGGCGGCTGCGGGAACGTGTATAGTGAGCGCGCGCGCGCCGCCGGAGGCGCGCCCGCGCGCTCACTGTGTCCAGGGGGGGCCAGGGAGCGGGTGCGGTGGCTTCGATTGCCGCCGGCCACCCGCGATGCCCCCCCCGGAGCGAATGAGCGGAGGTCCGTGTATGTAAACACGGACCTCCGCTCTGTGTGAGGGGGAAGGGCTGTGATCACAGCCTTCCTTTACGTGAAGGCTGTGATAACTTCCCTTCCCCTGTTAGGGCATCCCCCATACAGTTAGAACACGCCCAGGGAACATAGTTAACCCTTAGAACGCCCCCTGCAGGTTAACCCCTTCACTGCCAATGACATTTACACAGTAATCAGTGCATTTTTATAGCACTGATCGCTGTATAAATGTCAATGGTCCCAAAAAAGTGTCAAAATGTTCCGCCATGTCCGCTGAAATATCGCAGTACCGCAAAAAATCGCAGATCGCTGCCATTTTTAGTAAAAAATTAAAAAAAATTAAAAACCCCAAAAATGAATTCTCATCATCCGTAAACGCGACCACTTTTGCGCAAACCAATCAATAAACGCCGATTGCGATTTTTTTTATTGCAAATATGAGGAAGAATATAAATCGGCCAAAAACGGTGAAAAAAAATGTTTTTTTATATTTTTTTTTTGGATTTGTATTTTAGGAAAAAGTAAGAAATTTGGGTTTTTTTGCAAAATTGTCGCTCTTCTTTTGTTTATAGCGGCGATCAGAAATGACGCAGCGGTGATCAAATACCACCAAAAGAAAGCTCTGTTTGTGGGAAAAAAAGGACGCAAATTTCGTTTGGGTACAACGTCGCACGACCGCGCAATTGTCAGTTAAAGCGACGCAGCGCCGAATCGCAAAAAGGGCTCCGGTCCTAAAGCTGGAAATCCTTCCGGGGCTGAAGTGGTTAATCACACTTACAAAGCACAGAACGGCTCTTAGAAGCAGCACGGCTCTGTTTAATGTGAATCTACTGATCACCCACAGACACTGACTCGAGTATAAGCCGAGGGGGGTCTTTTTCAGCACAAAACATGTGCTGAAAAACTCGGCTTATACGCGAGTATATACGGTAATGACATAATGTCGTTGGAACAAAACAACGCGTTATATTTACATCCATATAAAACTCAAACTCCAGATTCAGTGTTCACACGGTATATTGTAAAACCATACAAAATTGGTACAGGCCCATGATTCAAAATCCATAAAATTGTGGGTGACAATAAAAATATAATGGCATCTATATAGCTTGACACGTTTCATGGATACACTTCCAATCTTCAGGAGCAGATGCAATAGTATGCTAAATAATGAAAAATACTATGATATATATATATATATATATATATATATATATATATATATATATATATATATACAGCATCTCACAAAAGTGAGTACACCCCTCATATTTTTGTAAATATTGTATTATATGTTTTCATGTGGCAACACTGAAGAAATTACACTTTGCTACAATTTAAAGTAGTGAGTGTACAGCTTGTATAACAGTGTAAATTAGCTGTCCCCTCAAAATAACTAAACACACAGCCATTAATGTCTAAACCGCTGGCAACAAAAGTGAGTACACCCCTAAGTGAAAATGTCCAAATGGACTCAATTAGCCATTTTCCCTCTCCGGTTTCATGTGACCCTGAAACTGAGCTGCAGAAAGGTGGCCAAGACCACACAGTGGTTTAACAGAATAGGTTCCACTCAG
>BLSH010254914.1:2272602-2290352 GCA_018402905.1 Glandirana rugosa
TCACGGGATAGTCACGGGATAGTCACGGGTCGCCACGGTACATATATATATATATATATATACAGTGTGCATACCATAAATTACACCCCAAAATATATTCTACTACTCCTCCTGAGTATGGGGATATGCTGTGTGTGAGACCTCTACACATCCTAGGCACATACAGAGGCCCAACATGCAGGGAGCACCATTAGGCGCTCTAGGGACATAAAATACACAATAACGTGGCACAGTAGAGGACTGATGGGGCACAGATGTGGCACTGATATGGCACTGTTGGGCACTGATATGGCATGGAGTGGGGCACCGCTGGGCACTGAGATGGCACCGCTTGGCACTGATATGGTACTGCTGGGCACTGATATGGCACGGATTGGGGCCCTGCTGGCCACTGATATGACATTGCTGGGCACTGATATGGCACTGCTGGGCACGGACATGGCACCGCTGGGCACTGATAGGGCACTGATAGGGCACTGCTGGACACTGATAGGGGCACTGATATGGCACTGCTGGGCACGGATAGGGGCACTTATGGGGACAGATTGGGGCACTTTATGGGCACTGATTGGGGCACTTTATGGGCACTGATTGGGGCACAGATTGGGGCACAGTATGGGCACAGATACCTTTTGCAGCCTCACGCTGCATCTTCTCCCTCCACTGCTCACATGATCTGGAGAACCGGACATGATGCCGGTTTGTTTACACTGATCACTCAGTCATTGGACGGAGTGATCACATGGTAAAAGGCCGCTGTCATTGGCCCTTTACCATGATCCATGACCCACCAGGTCCTGCAAACCCGGTGGGCATGGACAGCCCCGTGTGCACACCCCAGGGGGCACACAGTGTGCGCGATTCTGGGAGGATGTTATTGTACGCCCTCCAAGAATTAAACAACCGCACTGTAGCCGTCATTTGGCTATGGCCCGGTCATCAAGTGGTTAAAAAAAAAAGAGTTCTCCTCAAAATCCACACCACACCCTTTTCTTGGATAAGAGTCTGATATATATTTATGGGAGACCCACACACAAACCCCCTCCCACAAACATAATCCATATACAATACCACTTTATCTGCCCTCCCCCTAAGTGAATGTTACTCATTCACCTAAAAATGTTACATAATTAATAACACCACTCACTCTGCAGAAAAAAATCATGTCCCATTATGAAAATAATGCCAATCACATCATCTAGCGATCCATCATCAATCATGAGGAAAGAAAGAAAGAAAGAAAGAAAGAAAGAAAGAAAGAAAGAAAGAAAGAAAGAAAGAAAGAAAGAAAGAAAGAAAGAAAGAAAGAAAGAAAGAAAGAAAGAAAGAAAGAGAATGCAGACTTTAGGAGTGTGTAGTGCACAGATCGGAGGGTTCAGGAAGATAAAATTAAATGTGTATTTCCGCGCTCAGGATGTGACTAGATGTATGAGACTTCTGCCTTCCTGCGATCCCTTTAAGGGGGAATGAGATGAATAAAGTAAGAAGGAATGGCGCTGTCTTGTAACCTTATTCAGAAGTGAAAAATATATAAAAAACACCAATCTTATATATATGTATAAATAGTATTCATAAAATGTCTAATGCCCATTAATTGTAAAAGCAAGTTCATAAAGGTCCACAATTTGAAAAATCTTGACAAAAGGGAATAGTCCAAGTATTTTGTGAAAAAAAGGGGATGTAAAAAATATTAAAAATATATATTAAAAAATGTTTAAAATGAAGTAGCAACAAAGAGGTGGTGAAAGAAAAGCACTCAGCGGTAAAAAGGAAAAATGTTATACGTAGGCTCAGTACATAAGTTGTCCAAGATAAATGCCCATAAAAAAGGCGCTTCAGACGACGCCTTATGACGAAACGCGTAAAGCGGGGCCTATACACACGCCGCACGTCACCTTCTAGGACTGGGCTCTCACATCAGTGGAGCGCAGATTGGCTTAGGAAGGAAGGAGGTCTGACCTTCCTCAAATAGCAGCCATAATCTGCCCGATCTGTATGCCAGCTGGAACAGTTACATTTTTATTGTTTTTTTAATGGATTTTTTGCATGCTTTTTAAAACAAATGAATAAAGAAATATTTTTTACGGAATCACACTATTTGGAATCCCGTACTTTTCCCATTATATGGAGTCCTGCTGAGGTACACCTGCCTGGTGGAGGATCAGTGTTTACAAGTAAACGACACGAGCCTGGACCCTACAATACACCAAGACCCATTTACCACATGCGTGCTACCCCTGTAGGGGTGTGGAGATGTGGTAAGTGGGGACACAAGAGGGGGAGCATGTGTGATATCACAAAATATACAGAAGAAGCACTGAAGTCACGTTTATAAGAATTTCCTTTATTTGTCTTACTGTCGATCTACACCACCTGTTTGCTGCCACTTCATCATTAATTTTTTTTTTTTTTTTTTTTTACGTATACAATCACTTTTTTCTTAAATTGTTGCAATTTGTATAGACATTCACTCAGGTTATTTTATGGATTGGGTTCTTGCATAATTTACTCCATTCTTTTTTTCACTGTGGATTGTTATTTTTTTCACTAACTGTTTTATTGTCACCTTAGCTGTTTTTTTATATACTTCTTTTTTATGGGCATTTATCTTGGATATCTTATGTACTGAGCCTACGTATAACGTTTTTCCTTTTAACCACTGAGTGCTTTTCTTTCACCACCTCTTTGCTGCTACTTCATTTTTAACATTTTTTTAATATATATATTTTTAATATTTTTTACATCCCCTTTTTTTTCACAAAATACTTGGACTATTGCCTTTTGTCAAGATTTTTCAAATTGTGGACCTTTATGAACTTGCTTTTACAATTAATGGGCATTAGACATTTTATGATTACTATTTATACATATATATAAGATTGGTGTTTTTTATATATCTTTCACTTCTGAATAAGGTTACAAGACAGCGCCATACCTTCGGAGGGTTCAGGAGTGTGCTGTGTACAGAGTGCAGGGTTCAGGAGAGCGCTGCGTACAGAGTGCAGGGTTCAGGAGTGTGCTACGTACAGAGTACAGGGTTCAGGTGTGCCCAGTGCACAGGGTGCATATCTCACTTGCCACTTTAAACCAAAAATGACCCCCCCCCCTTTCCCCTCAAATCTCCCCTGTCTCCAGTAGACAGTTCTTCTCCAACCTCCAAACTCCCATCCTTCACAGGATTGACATCCCACTTATAGCACAAGGCCCCCTATTCCCCTATCCTGTGCAAATCCTATTCCCCTGCCATCACAACCCTCCCTTTCCCCTAGCTGTACAAATGCCACCATATTTTTTTTATTCCCCTTCTCAAATCTCCCCTTCCAACACAGACTTCAGATGCAGTGTGGCTCAATGAGGGCAAGATGCCCAGGCTCCTCCACGTGGTATGTCATAAGACATGTCAGAGCAGAGGAGGGGAGCCTAATAGTAGCTTCCTCAGCTCTGTTACAGTAGCATGATAGGCAGCAGTCAGTGGGGAGAGATGCTACAGGTGCCAGCAATCACAGCAGGGCAATGCCTGGATGCTCGGCACTCGTGATGCCATTGGCACCCCCCATGCACGTTACACCAGCTGCACACGGGGAGGCACTCAGAGAGCAGGGCTATTACTTCTAAATGCTGAAGCCGGGCTTCTGTGTTTAGAAGTGACACTAGTGAGTGGAAAGCACAGGGATAGTGCTTGAGGTGGCGGAACTCCTGTCTGACACTTTCTGGCTGCAAAAAGCTCTGTGCAAAATATTATTATTACACAAGATAGCAGACATGGTGCTTTGCGAAGTGCATATTAAAGGAGGTTAAAATTGTTCCCTACTGTAATTATCAGCGCCTTTAAGTGGTAAGGTCATTTCAAAATCCTCACTCAATTGTACGAGTACAGTCTACCTAAAAACTCTCCGCTGCTTCATCTTTTACTTTTGCTTTAAAAACAGGCTCCTATTCATACCCAGATCTGGACAATGTATTTTTAGTGGTCATACTTATTCCATGAGCCTAGTACTTGCTCTTAACCCTCATATGGCACAGACACCAATAATGCTGCTTAAACAGGAACCACATCGAATTGTAGGAAAGGAATTATTTTTGTGGAAAAGCATTAACATATTCTAAAGTATTTTGAAAATACATGGGGGAACCCCACATACCATAGCCCTTGACTGGCATCTGTATACATGAAATATGCAAAAAACAAAAAAAAAAAGTTTCACTACAATCCCACTGGATTGGAACATTTTTTTGTCATATTTCAGAAAAACAAAAAAACAAAACAGGATTTCTGCATGGCCTTGACTTAAGCCTCATACTCACGGTTCGATTGTCTTATGGCCACGCTTCTGATTTCTGTCAAAAGCGGCTGTCAGTGTTTTTGTACAGCGTACTGATGATACGAAATTTGTTGTTCGACAGAGGTGAACATAGTGACGTATAGTACGTCTTCTGTAACGGTAAGAATTTTGGATGACAGGCTGTCGAACGAAAATTCCCGTCTGATTTTTGCATTGTGTGTACAAGCCTTCTGGCTGGGTTCACAACAGTGTGAATTGGATGCGGGTTTCTCCCCATCCAATTTGCACATCAGGAGATTATGACCGGCTCTCAATGGAGCCGGTTCACACATCCCTAGAGTGGCTCTGGTGCGAATAACACAGGAGTCCTGTGCATCTTCTGGTCCATTTCAGGTCCAAATTCAGCCAAAAATTCAGGCTGAAATCGGACCTAACACAGTGAACAGGGACACACTGGACTCCTGCTGTGAGCTGCTCTGTACTGCGGTGTGAACCCAGCCTAAGTGTTGATTGAAGTTAGCACAGCTTCACCTCATTCTTTAAAGTGGAGTTCCATCCTTTTACAAGTCAGCAGCTACAAAAAGTGTAGCTGCTAACTTTTAATAATCGGACACTCATCTGTCCCAGGATCCAGTGATGCGGCCGCCTCACTTCTCTCCCCCTCCTCCGTGTTGTGCCAACATCACAAGTGTGGGCGCCCGGCTTTGAAGCCAAAGCCAGTAACGCACCATGCATGCATCAACCCCGCTGCGCGCCGTGAATAGCCGGTGTATCTTCTGGGACCTGTGACGTTTCCCAGAAGATTGCCGGGAGGGAGGGGGACAGGTGAACTTCCTTCTGATTCTGTGGCACCAGGAGAGGAAGTGGAGCTGGGACACTGTCAAAACAGGGTCCCCCCCCCCAAAAAAATTATATGCCAATTGTGGTATGTCAGTGGGTCACCTTCACTCAGAGCGGAAGTTGGACTTTTGGGTGGAACTCCGCTTTAACCTCCCTGGCGGTCTGATTATGCCAATATTTACCATGTCAAAGTGGTACATTGTTTTGCATGGAAATTTGTTGTTTTATATTGTAGGCCTGTAATTCTTAGGAATAACTCACTTAAATCTGTCCAAACAAGAGTCTAGTAGACATCCTGGGTATGATTAAATTTGAACCACAAAATCAAAAAATATAATATAATAAATAATTATAAAAAACAATAATATAATAATAATACATTTTATTCAATAATGTAGTCAAAACAAAAATGCTGAAATTTGTCCAAACAAGGGTGCAATATTACTAGTCACTGTAATACTAGACACTGCATATTGGTTTGAACTGTTTTTTTTATTTTTTTTATTTCAGGATTCCCAGCCTAGAGGTGAGATCTGAGGACTTATAGACCCCAGATCTCACTGCAAAGAGCACCTGTCATGCCCTATTCCTATTACAAGGGATGTTTACATTCCTTGTTATAGGAATAAAAGTGATTAAAAAAAATGTAAAAAGAAAGCGTCAAAATAGAAAAATAAAAGTAAAATAAACAATAAAAAAATTAAAAGCGCCCCCATTCCTGTGTACTCGCTTGCTGAAGGGAATGCATATGTAGGTCATGCCCGCATATGTAAATGGCATTCAAATAGCTGTCATCACTTTCAGTGTCTGATGACGTCCCCACGAATCACTAGCACTCAATTCTGCAAGTGATTCTAATTCATTATCGCTGTCTTCTAGCTGGTCCAAAAGTGCTTTTGACGTAGAGGGACGCTTTTTGGATGCTATGGGCGCTCTCACATTTCCAGACAGAAAGAATGGCAGAAAGAATGGTAAAAGTGTAAGCAGGGCACTGGAGAAAGCACTAGAGACAAATCTGAGGTGAAATTATTTGATACAGTAATGTAATCTACAGATTACTATGTATTGTCTGTGTGTTTATGTTTTGAACTTTGTGAAATTCCTGCCGGCTCTGCCCCCATGTGTCTTGGTGCCAGAACCCTGATAAATTGGGTGGATGGTTCAGCCAGAGGACACTGAGGACACTGCCGGAGGATATCGCGGGATTGCAGGGAGCATGTAAGTAAATGCAGAGAAATTTAACAGTGTAATCCCGAGTGTCGCTCAGGGTTACCGCTTATGGTACTGAAAATTAATCCCGAGCCACACTAGGGATTACCGCTAGGGAGGTTAAAGTATAACTAAAGGAAAATCTTTTCCTTTTAGTTTTAGATAGAATGGAGATGGATGGGAACACCTATTAGGTTTTTATTGCTATCTGCGCCCCCATTAGGGAGATTCAGCCTCTCTGCTTGTCCTGTTTTCCGGGCCACATGAGAGTCACGATAATTTACAAGGTTTTTCTTTAACTTCCTGTTTTGGCCAGGAAGTAAGGAAAATCTCCCCAATAGGAAGCAGATGGCAAAAAAAAAAAAAAAAACTGACCAATCCCTTACCTACTGAATGATGTGAAGTTGTGCTGACGTCAATTATCCAATCATATACAAAAAAATCCCTTTGTTTTTGTTTTTGCTTGCACCTGATTGGGTACTCTTTAAAATGTATATGTTCACTTTGTTTCACCTCATTCACTTTGAAAGGGTTATTCTTTTTCAAATAAATTACAGTGGTGTTGTTCCCACATCCCACGTCCCTGGCGAGGCGGCTCTATGTGTATTAGGTATACTTAGATTGCATATTTATAACCTATGGTGATGCTGATTAAGCCCCGCCCCACTGAAGAAGTCATGTAATGACGTAACACGTACGGGGGAGGAGTCGGGATGAGCGTCACCCAACGCTATTCACAGGATTTTACATGTTACTGGATATTTCACTGTTTTGCTGTCTTTTAATGAAGATTGATGTTAGTGCACTTTATTAAAAACTACCTTTTTGATACGGAGAGCAGTTAGATTCTTTATTCCCTTTTATAAACATTGGCCCATCTGCCCAAGACTGGTGAACGATTGGTAAGGAATATAGGAGACTGGGAGCTGCTCTTTGTCTGCTTACCATCATGAAGGCTGACCCCCCCCCAGTGAGGGAACCAAGCGCTTCTGACCCACTGCTAACACAGGGGTCAGAGTCTGAGGTGAGCAGGCACGCTAGCCATCTGGTGAAGGGGAGCACACTGGTGTTGTTTTGGAGTTAACAGTCATCTGCACACCTGTGGGATCTCTCATTACTCTTCCTAGTCCCTTACTTAGATGGACTTATTGTGGATTTATGCTCTAGGCTTTGGACATTTTTAGAATTTATGCGCTGCACTTTATGGTCTGTTTTTGTTCCCACATTACTCTTTATTTCCCAGGATCTTGCTATTCCCTCCAGTCTCCTGCAAGCTGCCCCTGCCCCTGCCCAGCTTTGCAAAACTGCTGGATTTGCAACTGCTTCCATTCCAGCTTGTTGTATCAGCCCCCTTCCACAACTACTTCCCTTGCGAACCGGTTCTGAAACTTTTCACATACATGTAAAAATCAGCATTTTCTTGCTAGAAAGTTACTTCGAACCCCCAAACATTATATATGATTTTAAAGCAGAAGCCCTAGAGAATAAAATGGTGGGTGCATTTTTTTATGTCACATTGTATTTGTGCAGCCATTTTTGAAACACAATGTTTTATGAAAATACACTTTAATATTATTGCACACAAACACAATATAATACCTAATTTTTTGGTAAAATATAAAATATTATGTTACATTGAGTAAACGAATGCCTAACATGTCTTGCTTTAAAAATGCGTACACCCGTGAAACGGCGCTAAGCTGACGTACTTAAAAATCTTCACAGGCGACACTTTAAAAGCCTTTCCTGATGATATCTCACATGTGCGATGCGATCACCATTTTCTATTTTTTTTAAACAACCGTATCTTGGTAATCCAGCCAGGTAGACCAAGCTTTAGTACATTTCTTGTGCCAGCCTCACGCTTTGTACGTTAGTTTATAAATTGGTGTAGCTTGGTTAACAAGATTAAGCTACAGGGGTAAGGGGAGTGGGGCCTGAGAGGTACAGTGTATGAGTATCCGTTTTTTGGCATAGAAAAACAGTAAACATATTAGTATTTTCATCCCAGCAGGGAGAATATCTTCCTTCAAATTAACCCAGTAAACATCATAGAGGATTACAGATATTGGGAATCTGAAGAGTTGCACTAATAAAATCCGTAACCTCAGACCAGTGAGCTTGGATGGGGGGCACTCCCAGACCATATAGTACAGGTTCAGTTTCAGAGCATTTAGTACAAGTGGGAGAGGGAAGCTTGCCCATCTTGCAAAGAATATAAGGGGTATAATAAGAGCAATGGAGGAATTTTGTTTGGAGGACCTTATCTCGGAAGGATATAACTATAGGGGATTGTAAGATCAGGTACTGTCCGGGCTGGGCTCTGCCCTCCCTTCTCAGAGCAAGCTGCATAGCTGAGGGTTAATTGCCAGTCTCAACTTCCACTCTGTCTCACCTGATGTCCATATCCTGATCGTTAGCCAGCTCCCCAAGCTATATAAACTGCCTGGATCAGATCTCAGATGCCTTCGCCTGGTCATCATCTCTGAATAATCTCTGCTGTGTTTTTCTGTGAAAGACTTTTGCCTGTTTGACGTTCCTTCTGGTTTCCGGATTAAAGATTCTGCTCGACTGACTTCCCTTCTGGCTCCTGATCCTGCATGCTGTTTGGTTGACCTCACTGATCTCTGGATCCCTGTTTGCTAGTTTGCTCCAACCATCTGCTCTGGCTACCAAACCTTGGCTATGTTTTGACTTTGATTGCTCTGTTTGTTCTATTTTACCATTTTTATTAAATAGTGTGATTCTTACTACACTTCTGTCTCAGTCTGATTCATGGTTCCTGACAGGTACGTCCTCACACCAGTTAGATTCGGTCCGATTAACTGTTTCCCACCCAGCCACTGCTTAAACATCTGTCAAATATATGTCCCACATCTGTCCCACTAAACATCTGTCCCACTAAACATCTGCCACATCTGTCCCGCTGAACAGCTGTCCTTGATCATCTGGCACATCTGTCCGTGATCATCTGGCACATCTGTCTGTGATCATCTGGTACATCTGTCCATGTCACCTGCCATATCTGGCGCACATCTGTCCGTGATCATCTGGTGTACATATGTCTGTGATCATCTGCCACATCTGTCTGTAATCATCTGGCACATCTTTCCATGATCATATGCTTCAGAGCCTTCAAAAATGCGATAGATACTCAGGAAATTAAATGTGTAGTTTATGCCTTTAGAATGCCTGATGGTGCTACTTGGATGTTGGGTCTCTGTTTGTGGCTAGGCTGTATAAAAGCCTCACACATGTGGTATCGCCATACTCAGGAAGATTAGCAGAATGCATTTTTGCTATGTACATGCCATGTGTTAGAAATATCTTATAAATTGACAACTTAACCAGTTGCCGACCGCCTGCTGTGGCTTGACGGCAGCAACTTGGCTCATTAATGCGAAGCGCTGTCACCTGACAGCGGCCCGTGAGTATGAGTATTATGAGTGTGCCCGCTCACCCAGGGAGCGGGTACAGCAGACTCGATGTCCCCCCGGAGCGAAAGAAGGGGGGTCCATGTATGTAAACATGGATCTCCGTTCTGACAGAGGGGGAAGGGATGTGTTCACAGGCTCCCTGTATATGGGAGCCGTGATCACTCCCCTCCCCTAGCCAGCCCAGCCCCCATACAGTTATAACACACTGAGGGAACACAGTTAACCCCTTAGAGCGCCCCCTGCAAGTTAACCCTTTCCCTGCCAGTGACATTTATACAGTAATCAATGCATTTTCATAGCACTGATCGTTATATAAATGCCAATGGTCCCAAAAAAGTGTCAAAATGGTCCAACATGTCTGCTGCAATATCACAGTCCCAATAAAAATCGCAGATCACAGCTATTAGTAGTAAAATATATATAAAACAAAAAATAAAAACCCCATAAATTAATTGTCATCATTCGTACACGCGGCAACTTTTGCACAAACCAATCAATAAACGCCGATTGTGATTTTTTTTTACCAAAAATATGAGGAAGAAAATAAATCGGCCAAAACTGATAAAAAAAATGTTTTTTTATATTTTTTTTTGGACATGTATTATAGCAAAAAGTAAGAAATATTGTTTTTTTTTTTGCTAAATTGGCGCTTTTTTTTATAGCGGTGATCAGAAATGACGCAGAGGTGATCAAATACCACCAAAAGAAAGCTCTATTTGTGGGAAAGAAGGACGCCAATTTCGTTTGGGTACAACGACGCACAACCGTGCAATTGTCAGTTAAAGCAACGCAGTGCCGAATTGCAAAAAGAGCTCTGGTCCTAAACTGGGAAATCCTTCCGGGGCTGAAGTGGTTAAACTTTGTGTAAAAAAAATACAGGCTGTGGAAAAGTCTCACACATGTGGTATCACTATACTCAGGAAGAGTGGCAGAATATATTTGGGGGTGTAATTGCAAGTTTATATATGCTATGTTTGAGAAATTACTTGTTAATATGACTATTTTGGTCAAAAAATTGTAACTTGAAAAACTCACTATGCCTCCTACTAAATACCTTGGACTGTCATCTTTACAAAAAGGGGTCACAACCACGACACTACCTGCCTGGAGTTTGCATGTTCTCCCTGTGCCTGCGTGGGTTTCCTCCGGGTACTCCGGTTTCCTCCCACACTCCAAAGACATGCTGGTAGGTAAATTAGATCCTGTCTAAATTGTCCCTAGTATATGTATGAATGTGAGTTAGGGACTTTAGATTGTACGCTCCTTGAGGGTAGGGACTGATGTGAATGTAAAATATATATATGTAAAGTGCTGCGTAAATTGACGGCGCTGTAGAAGTACCTAAAATAAAAAAAAATAAAAATAAAATAAATTTGGGGGATATTTGTACTGTCCTGACATTTTAGGGCCTCAAGAAATGAGATAGGCCATCAGAACATCAGGATTGATCAATTTTCAATGATACTTAGCATAGATTGTAGACTCCATAACTTTCACACAAACCTATTATCGTACACTTATCAGAATTTTTTTTTACCAAAGACATGTAGCAGAAAACATTCCGGCCTAAATTTATGACGAAATTTGATTTTATTGGATTTCATTTAAAACAGAATGTAAAAAATATTGTTTTTTTTTTCAAAATGTTCACTCTCTTTTCGCCTTTTTGTCTCAAAAAATATAAAACCTAGTGGTGAATAAAGAAAGAAAGCGTTATTTGTGTGAACAAAATGATAAAATATTTAATTTGGGTACAGTGTAGTATGATTGAGTAATTGCGAGAGAACTGAAAGCTGAAAATTAGCCTGGGAAGGAATGGGGTGAAAGTGCTCAGTATTGAGGTAGTTAAGCTGTTTAGTTCTGGAAGGGAGGGAGGAATAATGCATGGAGGTAAGTTTATAATGATCTGATTGGGAAAGCAACTGTCTGAGCTTAGAAATTTGAAAGGACACATTAAGAAGCCCGAACCTAAACAGTACTAGGTATATTATAATCATGTTGAAAGTCTGCAAAGGATTTAAAAGATCCCACATGATATAATAGTGGAACAATTTTAACACCATATCTGGCTCAGAACAACCCATCCTCTCGGAAATAAACTCCACAGTTTTTCAAAAGCAATTTTTTTTTAATACACTTTAATGAATTTTAATGTAAAAAAACACAATATAATACCCAATTTCTTTGTAAAATATAAAATATTAAGTTACACTGAATAAATAAATACCTATATATGTAACCCAAATGGTAAAATATAACAGATGATGTTACGCCAAGTAAATAGATACCTAACATGTCACGATTTGAAATTGCGCACGCTCATAAAATGGCAAAAAATGATGATACTTAATCACCTCCCCCCCGTGCTATAGCTGAAAGACAGCTACAGCATGGGCCTTAATTGCCGGGAGGGCGCCCATGTAAGTCTTCTTGAGATCGCACTACCTGTGCGCCCCTGGCGAGGCATGCACAGTGTGCCCTGTGATCAGCTAGTCAATGAGATTCGGCTGATCACAGATTGATCCTGACCCCTTACCACGTGATCAGCTGTCAGCCAATGACAGCTGGTCACATTATGTAAACAGAATATCAGTAATCTGCTTTTTTCCCCTCATGCTTATAGCATGAGGAGAAAAAAACAAGCCGATCACCGGCTTCGATCAGAGGGACATCAGTCCTGAACAAGGCGAGCCACTGCTGCTATGCAGTGCCCACCAATGCCACCTGCCAGTGCATATCAGTGCTGTCTATCAGTGCACACCTGTGCCACCTACCAGTGCACACCAGTGCCACCTATTAATGCCCATCAGTGTTGCCAATCAGTGCCATCAGTGCCTCATAATCAGTGCCACCCAGAGGCGTAACTAGAACCTTCAGGGCCCCGGTGCAAGAAATTATGAAGGGCCCCCTGACCCCTGGCCAGGGCCCTTCCCTCTTCCCACTGATGCTGGGGCCCTTTACTCCTATTGTGGGTCCCTTTATTACGGTACTGCAGTGGGGCCCTTTCACAAGCACACAGGGGCCCTGGGAACAGCAGAAGACAAGTAAACTGGATAGAGGAAAATGGAGGAGATTGGGTCCTCTAAATGCCGCCCCCGCCATCCCTCCTATTCAGGTGTACAAGGGAGGCACATGGGCCCCCTGGACCATGGGGCCCGGTTGCAATTGCAACCCCTGCAACCCCTATCGTTACGCCCCTGGTGCCACCTATCAGTGCTGCTTATCAATGTCACCTACCAGTGCCTTCCAGTGCCCATCAGTGCCACCCCTCAGTGCCCATCAGTGCCACATATCAGCGTCGCCTATCAGTGCCACCTATGAGTGCCCTTCAGTGCCACCTACCAGTGCCATTCAGTGCCGCCCATCAGTGTCACCCATCAGTGCCCACCAGTGCCACCCATTGGTGCCACCCATCAGTGCCACCTCTCAATGCCCATCAGTGTCACCTAGCAGTGCCCACCAGGGCCGCCTTATCAGTGCCCACCAGTGCCACCTGTCAATGCCCATCAGTGCCGCCTTATCAGTGCATCCTGTCAGTGCAGCCTATCAGTGCCCATCAGTGGAACCTCATCAGCACACATCAGCGAAGGAGAAAAATTACCTGTTTTCAAAATTTTAGTACAAACTATGAAATTGTGTTTATTTTGTTCAACATTTTCGGTCTTTTTTAGTTTTTTTTAGCAAAAAATAAAAAACTCAGCAGTGATTAAATACCTATTTGTGTGAAAAAAAATGATAAAAATTGTCATATGGGTACAGTGTTGTATGGCCGGCCAATTGTCATTAAAAGAGTGACAGTGCTGAAAGCTGAAAATTGGCCTGCGCAGGAAGGGGGTTTAAGTGCCCACTAAGCAAGTGGTTAAAAATGTTCATAGGTGACGCTTTAACATTTTTACAGGTTACCTGTTTAGGATTACAGAAGAGGTCTAGCAGGTCTATTTAGAGGTCTATTTCTCTCGCTCTAACATTTACAGCAATACCTCATATGTGTGGTGCAAACACTGTTCACATATGCATGCTCGACTTGCGTTTGCTTCAATGCCCAAACATGGATGAATGGGGGTGCTTTACATTTTTCTTATTTATTTTATTTTATTTATTTTTACACTGTCCCTTTCATTTTTTGACTGTTTTTATTTCTATTACAAGAAATGTAAACATCCCTTGTAATAGAAAAAATAGGAGCAAAAAAAATGGACTTTCAAGGTGCCTAAAAAAACAACTACAGTTGTGATAATAAGTGTACATACCCTGGTAGAATTTATGATTTTGTGGCCATTTTTCAGTGAATATGAATGATAACACAAACACTTTTCTTTCACTCATGGTTAGTGTGTGGCTGAAGCCATTTATTATCAATCAACTGTGTTTACTCTTTTTAAATCATAATGACAACAGAAACTACCCAAATGACCCTGATCAAAAGTTTACATACCCTGGTGATTTTGGCCTGATAACATGCACACACGTTGACACAAAGGGGTTTGAATGGCTATTAAAGGTAACCATCCTCACCTGTGATCTGTTTGCTTGTAATTAGTGTGTGTGTATAAAAGGTTAATGAATGTCTGGACTCCTGACAGGCCCTTACATCTTTCATCCAGTGCTGTACTGATGTTTCTGGATTCTGAGTTATGGGGAAAGCAAAAGAATTGTCAAAGGATGTGCGGTAAAGGTAGCTGAACTATATAAAACAAGAAATGGATATCAAAAGATATCCAAGGAATTGAGAATGCCAATCAGCGGTGTTCAAACTCTAAACAAGAAGTGGAAAATGAGGGGTTTTGTTGAAACAAATCCCCGGTCAGGTGATGAAAAATGGCAAAGAAATCATACCTTCTGCCAGGGTATATAAACTTATGAGCACAACCGTACTTCACACCATATGTAAAATTGAATAAAACATCATATTTTTTTTACATATATTTAACCACTTCAGCCCCGGAAGGATTTCCCCCTTTAGGACCAGAGCACTTTTTGCAATTCGACACTGCGTCGTTTAACTGCCAACTGTATGGTTGTGCGACGTTGTACCCAAACCAAATTTGCGTCCTTTTTTTTCCACAAATAGAGCTTTCTTTTGGTGGTATTTGATCACCGCTGCGTCATTTCTGATCACGCTATAAACAAAGAAAGAACGTCAATTTTACATAAAAAAAACAATATTTCCTGCTTTTTGCTAAAATTCAAATCCAAATTATATACAAAAAAAATTTTTTTTTTCATCGGTTTTGGCCGATTTATATTCTTCCTTATATTTTTGGTAGAAAAAAATTGCAATCAGCGTTTATTGATTGGTTTGCGCAAAAGTTTACGGCTGATTGCCGCATTTACGTGTGATGAGAATTCATTTCTGGGGTTTTATTTTTTTTTAAATTGTTTTACTAGTAATGGCGGCAATCTGTGATTTTTAGCAGTACTGCGATATTGCAGCGGACATGTTGGACCATTTTGACACTTTTTTGGGACCATTGGCATTTATACAGCGATCAGTGCTATAAAAATGCGCTGATTACTGTGTAAATGCCATTGGCAGTGAAGGGGTTAACCTGCAGGGGGAGATCTAGGGGTTAACTGTGTTCCCTCAGCGTGTTCTAACTGTCGGGGGGCTGGGCTATTATGGGCATAAGAGATCTAACTGATCCCAGTGACAGGGATCAGTAGATCTCTTATGTCCCCATTGACAGAGCAGGGAACCGCCGTGTTTACATTGGCGGTTCCCCGTTCTTTCACTCTGGCAGCTCATCATGGCTCACCGGCGGACATTGGGTTTGCCCGAGCAGCGGGCACACTCCTCCGGAGTGTTTGTGCATGAAAGCGTGCCGCCGCCAGCGAGCGCTTGCCCCCTCGCTGCGCCTAGGTGAATCGCTACCTATTTACGGCGATTCGCAGGACTCATCCACACTGCCGCAGTAAATATACTGCGTGCGGTGTGGAACCGGTTAAAATATATTTTTAAGACCATCACAAAACTTTATGCAATTTTTGAGCAGCAATGTCCTCTCTACATGTTTCACTGTATAGGTTTCTTCAGGAGTCTTATGAATGCTGCATATTGTTGGTACTATAAGTAAAAGAACAAACACATCTTAAGTAAATGACAATAACATATGTGTATATCTAAAATATCACATCATTATCATATGGGTTTTTATTTTTTACAATGTAAGCGAAAAAAGATCAAACATTTTGAAAAAAATGATATTTCTTACTCTGTTATAAAACATATCCAATAAAATCAAATTTCTTCATAAATGTAGGCAAAAATGTATTCTTTTACATGCCTTTGATTTAAAAAAATCCTAATAAGTGTATATATATTGGTTTGTTTGAAAGTTATAGCATCTACAAACTATAGCATGTATATTTGCAAATTGATCATTCCTGATGTGTTGACGGTCTATCTCATTTCTTGAGGCCCTTAAAATGCCAGGACAGTACAAATACCCCCCAAATGACCTTTTTTTGAAAAGTAGACAGTGTTAGATATTTAGGCATAGCGAGATTATTGACGTTGTAATTTGTTACCATCATTTTTTTTACATACTGTCACAAGTGCAGTACAGCATCATCATATGACTGGTGTGGCAATGATCAGGGATACTGACAACATGTTAAAAAAAAGTATATCATTTTTATTCAATTTTTAAAACTTTTTTTTCTTATTTTTTCCTACATACTTTCATCAGTGTAGTTCAGTGTCACCACAATGACACTGTACCACTCTGTGGGGGTGATACGAGATTTTTTCTTTTTTTTTTTACACTTTGATTATCATTGTGACCAGGGCTGGACTGGGACAAAAATTTGGCCCTGGACTTCATCCAGATTGGCCCAGGGCACATCGGGGTACAGTGTACATCAGGGCAAAGGGCACAGGACACATCAGGGCATAGCACAACAGGGCACAGCACATCAGGGTACAGAGAACAGCACACATCAGGGCACAGCGCACATCAGGGCACAGCACACATCACATCAGGGTACAGCACATCAGGGTACATGGAGCACATCAGGGCCCATCAGGGCACATGGAGCACATCAGGCACATTGGGGGCACACCAGGACACATTAGGACACATCAGGGTATGTCAGGGCACATCAGAGTATATTAGGGAACATCAAGGCAAATCAGGGTACATTAGGGCCCATTAGGGCACATCATGGTACATCAAGCACATTAGGGCACATCATGGCATATCAGGGCACATCGGGCACATTAGGGCACATCAGGCCACATTAGGGCACATCATGGCACATGGAGCACATCAGGGCACATTAGGGCACATGGGGGTACATGGGGGCACATCAGGGCACGTGGGGGTACATCAGGGCACATGGGACACATTAGAGCACATCATGGCACATCAGGGCACATAGGGGTACATCAGGGCACATGGGGACACATCAGGGCAAATCAGGGTACATTAGGGCCCATTAAGGCACATCATGGTACATCAGGCACATTAGGGCACATCATGGCACATCAGGGCACATCGGCACATTAGGGCACATCAGGCCACATTAGGGCACATCATGGCACATGGAGCACATCATGGCACATTAGGGCACATGGGGGTACATGGGGGGCACATCAGGGCACGTGGGAGTACATCAGGGCACATGGGACACATTAAGGCACATCATGGCACATCAGGGCACATGGGGGTACATCAGGGCACATGGGGGCACATCAGGGCAAATCAGGGTACATTAGGGCCCATTAAGGCACATCATGGTACATCAGGCACATTAGGGCACATCATGGCACATCAGGGCACATCGGCACATTAGGGCACATCAGGCCACATTAGGGCACATCATGGCACATGGAGCACATCATGGCACATTAGGGCACATGGGGGTACATGGGGGGCACATCAGGGCACGTGGGAGTACATCAGGGCACATGGGACACATTAAGGCACATCATGGCACATCAGGGCACATGGGGGTACCTCAGGGCACATGGGGGGCACAT
>BLSH010254914.1:2335140-2369241 GCA_018402905.1 Glandirana rugosa
GAGACAATTATTAAAATTTAACCTAAACAAATTGGGACTCCCTGTGGTCTACGCACTTGCCCTTATGTGTATCGAGTCTGGTCAGCAGTAGTAGGTAGAGTTCCTGTACTTAAGAGGTGAAGATGAATTCACTTCTGTTAAGTCTATTTCGACGGTAATGTTTTACTATTTCCTGTACTGTACTAAACCGTCAATAAAAAACGTATTTGAAAAAAAAAAAAAAAAAAAATGCTTATGCATTAGAACTGACAGAAGAACAATGCAACAGCAAAGCTAGAAACCAATTAGCAGACTAGCACAGTTGTAATTAAAAATTTCAAATTTCAGTAGGAAGAAGTACTCGGAGCCAGAGTCTATATTACCTCAGAGCTCTAAAGCTACCTTGTAATGGCAGCTTTATCTGAATTGTCTTCACTTAAGTAGAAGTGGAGAATTCATGTCCTTGAGATGGATGATGACGACTGGTCTGAGCTATGTGTATTCCCGTTCACGCATCTGGTGTCCCTCAGGGTTAAACAAATCCAATTTAAAATTATTAACAGAGCATATTTTACTCCATACAAACTCCACAGGATGGTTTCATGTTGGCGATGCTCACATACAGTGGGTGACTTCATAAATATATTCTGGTCCTGCTCTGCAATTGCTATGTATTGGCAGGTAGGGTCATCTTAATAACATTATGGGCACCTGGGCAAAGTAATGCACTAGGGCCATTACCACTGAGATGGTGACCTGTGGTACGCGATGCATGCGGTAGCCATGAATGAATGTGGCTAAATAATGCTACATATTGGGCATTGCTTTTTAGTTTAATTAGAAAACACAAATATACAAAACCAGGGAATTACCCCAAATTAAATTCTTCCCTATACACATCAATGCAGTCTCTCTGTGCCATCAATGCAGCTTAGCTATGCCCACCAATGCAGCCTCGCTGTGCACATCAATGCAGCCTCACTGTGCCCATGAATGCAGCCTCACTGTGCCCATTAATACACCCTCACTGTGCCCATCAATGTAGCCTCACTGCCCATCAATACAGCCTCACTATGCCCATGAATGCAGCCTGGTTATGCCCATCAATGCAGCCTGGCAGTGCCACTGCATCAATGCAGCCTTAAAGCTCATCAATATAGCCTCACTTTTCCCACCAATGCAGCCTGGTTATGCCCATGAATACAACCTGGTTATGCCCATGAATGCAGCCTGGTTATGAACATCAATGCAACCTTTCTGTGCCCATGAATGCAGCCAGGTTATGCCAATGAATGCAGCCTGGTTATGCCCATGAATGCAGCCTGGTTATGACCATCAATGCAGCCTCTCTGTGCCCATCAATGCAGCCAGGTTATGTCCATGAATGCAGTCAGGCTATGCCCATGAATGCAGCCAGGTTAGGACCATCAATGCAACCTCTCTGTGACCATCAATGCAGCATGGTTATGCCCATGAATGCAGCCTGGTTATGACCATCAATGCAGCCTCCCTGTGCCCATGAATGAAGCCAGGTTATGCCCATGAATGCAGTCAGGCTATGCCTATGAATACAGCTGGGTTAGGACCATCAATGCAGCCTCTCTGTGCCCATGAATGCAGCCTGGTTATGCCCATGAATGCAGCCTGGTTATGCCCATGAATGCAGCCTGGCTATGCCCATGAGTGCAGCCTAGTTATGACCATCAATGCAGCCTTTCTGTGTCCATGAATTCAGACAGGTTATGCCCATAAATGCAGCCGGGTCATGCCCATGGATGCAGCTGGGTTATGTTCATAAATGCAGCCTGGTTATGCCCATGAATGCAGCCTGGTTATGCCCATGAATGCAGTCGGAATATGTCCATGAATGCAACTGGGCTGTGCTCATGATGAATGCAGCCTGGTTATGTCCATGAATGCAGCCTGGTTATCACCATGAATGCAGCCTGGTTATGCCCATGAATGCAGCCGGGTTATGCTCATGAATGCAGCCTGGTTATGCCCATGAATGCAGCCCGGTTATGACCATCAATGCAGCCTCTCTGTGCCCTAGAATGTAGCCAGGTTATGCCAATTAATGCAGCTGGGTTATGCCCATGAATGCAGCCAGGTAATGAACATCAATGCAGCCTCTCTGTGCCAATCAATGCAGCCAGGTTATGCCCATGAATGCAGCCAGGTTAGAACCATCAATGCAGCCTCTCTGTGCCCATAAATGCAGCCTGATTATGCCCATGAATTAAGACTGGCTATGCACATGAATGCAGCCGGGTAATGACCATCAATGCAGCCTCTCTTTGCCCATCAATACAGCCTGGTTATGCCCATCAATGTAGCCTGGCTATGCCCAAGAATGCAGCCTGGTTATAACAATCAATGCAGCCTTTCTATGTCCATGAATTCAGCCAGGTTATGCCCATGAATGCAGCCGGGTTATGCCCATTGATGCAGTCGGGTTATGCCCATGAATGCAGCCTGGTTATGCCCATGAATGCATTCAGATTATGCCCATGAATGCAGCTGGGCTATGCTCATGAATGCAGCCTGGTTATGCCCATGAATGCAGCCTGGTTATGCCCATGAATGCAGCCTGGTTATACCCATGAATGCAGCCGGGTTATTCTCATGAATGCAGCCTGGTTATACTCATGAATGCAGCCTGGTTATGCTCATGAATGCACCCTGGTTATGCCCATGAATGCAGCAATTTTATGCCCATGAATGCTGCCGGGCTATGCTCATGAATGCAGCCTGTTTATGCCCATGAATGCAGCCTGCTTATTCCCATGAACGCAGCCTTGTTATGCCCATGAATGCAGCCTGATTATGACCATCAATGCAGCCTCTCTGTGCCCATCGATGTAGCCTGGTTATGCCCATGAGTATAGCCTGGTTATGCCCATGAGTGCAGCCTGGTTATGAACATCAATGCAGCTTCTCTGTGACCATGAATACAGCCAGGTTATGCCCATGAATTCAGCCAGGTTATGCCCATGAATGCAGCCAGGTTATGCCCATGAATGCAGTCGAGTTATGCTCATGAATGCAGCCTGGTTATGCTCATGAATGCAGCCCGGTTATGCCCATGAATGCAGTTGAGTTATGCTCATGAATGCTGCCGGGCTATGCTCCTAAATGCAGCCTGGTTATGCCAATGAATGCAGTCTGGTTATGAACATGAATGCAGATTGGTTATGCCAATGAATGCAGCCGGGTTATGCCCATGAATGCAGCTGGGTTATGCTCAGGAATGCAGCCTGGTTATGCTCATGAATGCAGCCTGGTTATGCCCATAAATGCAGCCTTGTTATGCCCATGAATGCAGTCGGGTTATGCTCATGAATGCAGCCTGGTTATGCCCATGAATGCAGCCTCTCTGTGCCCATGAATGCAGCCATGTTATGCCAATGAATGCAGCTGTGTCATGCCCATGAATGCAGCCTGGTTATGACCATAAATGCAGCCTCTATGTGCACATCAATGCAGCCAGGTTATGCCCAGGAATGCAGCCAGGCTATGCCCATGAGTGCAGCCTGGTTATGACCATCAATGCAGCCTCTCTGTGGACATGAATTCAGCCAGGTCATGCCCATGAATGCAGCCGGGTTATGCCCATGGATGCAGCCGGGTTATGCTCATGAATGCAGCCTGCTTATGCCCATGAATGCAGTCGAATTATGCCCATGAATGCAGCCTGGCTATGCTCATGAATGCAGCCTGGTTATGCCCATGAATGCAACCTGGTTATGCCCATGAATGCAGCCTGGTTATGCCCACAAATGCAGCTGGGTTATGCCCACAAATGCAGCTGGGTTATGCTCATGAATGCAGCCTGGTTATGCCAATGATTGCAGCCTGGTTATGATCATGAATGCAGCCTGGTTATGCCCATGAATGCAGCTGGATTATGCCCATGAATGCAGCCTGGTTATGCACATGAACGCAGCCTGGTTATACCCATGAATGCAGCCTGATTATGACCATCAATGCAGCCTCTCTGTGCCCATCGATGTAGCCAGGTTATGCCCATGGATGCAGCCAGGTTATGCCCCTGGATGCAGCTGGGTTATGCTCATGAATGCAGCCTGGTTATGCCCATGAATGCGGTCTGGTTATGCCCATGAATGCAGTTGAATTATGCCCATGAATGCAGCTGGGCTATGCTCATGAATGCAGCCTGGTTATGTCCATGAATGCAGCCTGGTTATGCCCATGAATGCAGCCTGGTTATGCCCATGAATGCAGCTGGGTTATGCTCATGAATGCAGCATGTTTATGCTCATGAATGCGGCCTGATTATGCTCATGAATGCAGCCTGGTTATGCCAATGATTGCAGACTGGTTATGATCATGAATGCAGTCTGGTTATGCCAATGAATGCAGCCAGATTATGCCAATGAATTCAGCCTAGTTATGCACATGAACGCAGCCTGGTTATACCCATGAATGCAGCCTGATTATGACCATCAATGCAGCCTCTCTGTACCCATCGATATAGCCTGGTTTTGCCCATGAATGCAGCCTGGTTATGCCCATGAATGCAGCCTGGTTATGAGTATCAATGCTGCTTCTCTGTGCACATGAATGCAGCCAGGTTATGCCCATGAATGCCAACAGGCTATACCCATGAATGCAGCTGGGTTATGCCCATGAATGCAGCTGGGTTATGCTCATGAATGCAGCCTGGTTATGCCCATGAAAGCAGCCTGGTTATGCCCATAAATGCAGTCATTTTATGCCCATGACTGCTGCCAGGCTATGCTCATGAATTCAGCCTGGCTATGCCCATGAATGCAGTGTTGTTATGACCATGAATGCAGCCTGGTTATGCCCATGAATGCAGCCTGGTTATGCCCATGAATGCAGCCAGGTTATGCTCATGAATGCAACCTGGTTATGCTCATGAATGCAGTCGTTTTATGCCCATGAATGCTGCTGGGCTATGCTCATGAATGCAGCCTGGTTATGCCCATGAATGCAGTGGGGTATGACCATGAATGCAGCCAGGTTATGCTCATGAATGCAACCTTGTTATGCTCATGAATGCAGCCTGGTAATGGCCATAAATGCAGCATGGTTATGCCTATGAATGCAGCCAGGTTATACTCATGAATGCAGCCTGATTATGCCCATGAATGCAGCCTGGTTATGCCCATGAATGCAGTCGGGTTATGCCCATAATTGCAGCTGGGCAATGCTCATAAATGCAGCCTGGTTATGCCCATGAATGCAGCCCGGTTATGCTCATGAATGCAGCCTGGTTATGCTCATGAAGGCAGCCTGTTTATGCTAATAAATGCAGCCTGGTTATGCACTTGAATGCGGCCTGGTTATGCCCATGAATGCAGCCTGGTTATGCCCATGAATGCAGCCCGGTTGTGCTCATGAATGCAGCCTGGTTATGCTCATGAATGCAGCCTGTTTATGCTAATGAATGCAGCCTGGTTATGCACTTAAATGCAGCCTGGTTATGCCCAAGAAGGCAGCCTGGTTATGCCCATGATTGCAGTCTGGTTATGCCGATGAATGCAGCCTGGTTATGCCGATGAATGCAGCCTGATTATGACCATCAATGCAGCCTCTCTGCGGCCATGAATGCAGCCTAGTTATGCACATGAATGCAGCCTTGTTATGCCCATGAATGTAGCCTGGTTATTACAATCAATGTAACCTCTCTGTGCCCATGAATGCAGCCAGGTTATGCCCATGAATGCAGTCCGGTTATGCCCATGAATGAAGTAGTGTTATGCTCATGAATAGTGTTGAGCGAACCCGGACTGTAAAGTTTGGGTCCGTACCGAACTTTTGGGTGTCCGGGACCCGGACCCGAACCCGGACCTTTCGAAAAAAGTCCGGGTTCGGGTCCAGGGTTCTGGTAATTTTACTAAAAGTTCTAAAAATTGCTGTAAAAAAGTCCTGGAAAGTCCTAGAGGTCTGCAAAAGGAAGGAAAATGGGGGTAAGGGTGGGAAAAGTACCCTACAAAGAAATGGGGACAGGGAAATAACTTTAAATATTTTTAAAAAAAATAAAAACATAAAAAAATCAAAAATGGAGGTGGATGTGGACCATCTTCAAACTGTGTGTGAAAAGTATTAATTAACGGTAGAAGCCATATCACTTTTCTAAAATCATCTTCAAACTGTGTGAAAAAAGTATAAATTAGCCGGGAGAACCCATATCACTGTTCTACAATCATCTGGAAACTGTGTGTTAAACTTAAACTAAAACCGGGAGAACCCATATCCCTGTTCTAAAATCATCTAAAAACTGTGTGTGAAAATATAGCAGAGAAAAGCCATATCCCTGTTCTAAAATCATCTAAAAACTGTGTGTGAAAATATAGCAGAGAAAAGCCATATCCCTGTTCTAAAATCATCTAAAAACGATGTGTGAAAATATAGCAGAGAGAAGAACAGGGATATGGCTTCGCTCTGCTATAGTTTCACACACAGTTTTTAGATGATTTTAGAACAGTGATATGGGTTCTCCCGGTTTTAGTTTAAGTTTAACACACAGTTTCCAGATGATTTTAGAACAGTGATATGGGTTCTCCTGGTTTTAATTTAAGTTTAACACACAGTTTCCAGATGATTTTAGAACAGTGATATGGGTTCTCCCGGTTTTCATTTAAGTTTAACACACAGTTTCCAGATGATTGGAGAACAGTGATATGGGTTCTCCCGGTTTTAATTTAAGTTTAACACACAGTTTCCAGATGATTGTAGAACAGTGATATGGGTTCTCCCGGCTAATTTATATTTTTTTCACACAGTTTGAAGATGATTTTAGAACAGTGATATGGCTTCTACCGTTAATTAATACTTTTCACACACAGTTTGAAGATGGTCCACATCCACCTCCATTTTTGATCTTTTTAAGTTTTTATTTTTTTAAAAATATTTAAAGTTATTTCCCTGTCCCCATTTCTTTGTAGGGCACTTGGCCCACCCTTACCCCCATTTTCCTTCCTTTTGCAGACCTCTAGGACTATCCAGGACTTTATTACAGCCATTTTTGTGCCTAAAAGTTCGGGTCCCCATTGATTTCAACGGGGTTCGGGGTGTGGGGCAAAGTTTGGGTTCTGTCCGGACCCGAACCCGGACTTTGTCCCGAAGTTCGGCCGAACCAGCAGAACCCGAACTTCTAGAAGTTCGCTCAACTCTACTCATGAATGCAGCCTGGTTAAGCTCATGAATGCTGCCTGGTTATGCTCATGAATGCAGCCTGGTTATGACCATCAATGCAGACTCTCTGTGCTCATGATTGCAGCCAGGTTATGCCCATGAATGCTGCCAGTTTAGGCCCATGAATGCAGCTGGGTAATGCTCATGAATGCTGCCTGGTTATGCCCATGAATGCAGCCTGGTTATGACCTTGAATGCAGCCTGATTATGCCCATGAATGCAACCTGGTTATGGTCATGAATGCAGTCAAGTTATGCTCATGAATGCAGCCTGGTTATGCTCAGAATGCAGCCTGGTTATGCCCATGATTACAGACTGGTTATGCCCATGAGTGCAGCTAGGTTATGTCCATGAATGTAACTGGGCTATGCTCATGAATGCAGCCTAGTTATGCCCAAGAGTGCAGCCTTGTTATGCTCATGAATGCGGCCTGGTTATGCCCATGAATGCAGCCTGGTTATGCTCATGAATACAGCCAGGTTATACTCATGAATGCAGCCAGGTTAATGCAGTCTGGTTATGCCCATGAATGCAGCCTGGTTATGCCCATGAATGCAGCCTGGTTATGACCATCAATGCAACCTCTCTGCGCCCATGAATGCAGCCTGGTTATGCTCATGAATGCTGCCTGGTTATGCTCATGAATGCAGCCTGGTTATGACCATCAATGCAGACTCTCTGTGCTCATGATTGCAGCCAGGTTATGCCCATGAATGCAGCCAGTTTAGGCCCATGAATGCAGCTGGGTTATGCTCATGAATAGAGTTGAGCGAACCCGGACTGTAAAGTTCGGGTCCGTACCGAACTTTGGGGTGTCCGTGACCCGGACCCGAACACGGACTTTTCAAAAAAAGTCCGGGTTCGGTTCCGGGGTTCTGGTAATTTTACCAAAAGTTCTGAAAATTGCTGTAAAAAAGTCCAGGAAAGTCCTAGAGGTCTGCAAAAGGAAGGAAAATGGGGGTAAGGGTGGGACAAGTGCCCTACAAAGAAATGGGGACAGGGAAATAACTGAAAGCATTTTAAAAAAAAAATAAAAACCTAAAAAAAGCAAAAATGGAGGTGGATGTGGACCATCTTCAAACTGGGTCTGAAAAGTATTAATTAACGGTAGAAGCCATATAACTGTTCTAAAATCATCTTCAAACTGTGTGAAAAAAGTATAAATTAGCCGGGAGAACCCATATCACTGTTCTGCAAACATCTGGAAACTGTGTGTGTCACTTTAAATAAAACCGGGACTAACTGAACTACTGTTCTGCAAACATCTGGAAACTGTGTGTGTCACTTTAAATGAAACTGGGACTAACTGAACTACTGTTCTGCAAACATCTGGAAACTGTGCCCCGGTTTTTGTTAACCTCCTCCCACCCGCGCCATAGCCGAATGACGGCTACAGCACGGCTCTAAAATGCCGGGAGGACGTCAATAGATGTCCTCCCATTTGGCTCGTGCTGGGCGCGCTCCCGCGGGCATGAGCGGCGCGTGCACACGCCGCCGCACACAGCAGGAGCGTGCCCGCGGGTTGGGCGGACCCGATGTCCGCCGGAGACCCGTGATCTCCTTTCAGAGAGGAGGAACGGGGAACCGCCATTGTAAAAACGGCGGTTCCCCGTTCTGTGAATGGGACATGGCAGATCTACTGATCCCTGTCACTGGGATCAGTTAGATCTGTTATGTCCCGACCAGCCCCACCCCCCCACAGTTAGAACACACCCAGGGAACATTTGTTAACCCCTTCACTGCCCCCTGCTGGTTAACCCCTTCACTGCCAATGCCATTTATACAGTAATCAGTGGACATTTAAATTTCTGATCGCTGTATAAATGTCATTGGTCCCAAAAAAGTGTCAAAAACGTATGACATGTCCGCCCCGATATCGCAGTACCGATAAAAATCGCAGATCGCCGCCATTACTAGTAAAAAAACAAAATAAAATAAAAACGCCATAAATCAATATCCATAGTTTGTAGGCGCTATAACTTTTGCGCAACCCAATCAATAAACGCCGATTGTGATTTTTTTTACCAAAAATATGTACAAGAATATATATCGGCCAAAAATGATGAATAAATTTGTTTTTTTATTTTTTTTTTTTGGATATTTATTATAGCAAAAAGTAAAAAATATTGTTTTTTTTTCAAAATTGTCGCTCTTTTTTTGTTTATAGCGGCGATCAGAAATGACGCAGAGGGGATCAAATACCACCAAAAGAAAGCTCTATTTGTGGGAAAAAAAGGATGCAAATGTTGTTTGGGTACAACGTCGCACGACAGTGCAATTGTCATTCAAAGAGCGACAGCGCTGAAAACTGAAAATTGGTCCTGGCAGGAGGGGGGTTTAATTGCCCAGTAAGGAAGTGGTTAAAGTGACACACAGACTTTCCAGATGTTTGCAGAACAGTAGTTCAGTTAGTCCCAGTTTCATTTAAAGTGACGCACACAGTTTCCAGATGTTTGCAGAACAGTAGTTCAGTTAGTCCCGGTTTCATTTAAAGTGACACACACAGTTTCCAGATGTTTGCAGAACAGTAGTTCAGTTAGTCCCAGTTTCATTTAAAGTGACACACACAGTTTCCAGATGTTTGCAGAACAGTAGTTCAGTTAGTCCCGGTTTCATTTAAAGTGACACACAGACTTTCCAGATGTTTGCAGAACAGTAGTTCAGTTAGTCCCGGTTTTATTTAAAGTGACACACAGACTTTCCAGATGTTTGCAGAACAGTGGTTCAGTTAGTCACGGTTTTATTTAAAGTGACACACAGACTTTCCAGATGTTTGCAGAACAGTAGTTCAGTTAGTCCCGGTTTTATTTAAAGTGACACACACAGTTTCCAGATGTTTGCAGAACAGTAATATGGGTTCTCCCGGCTAATTTATACTTTTTTCACACAGTTTGAAGATGATTTTAGAACAGTTATATGGCTTCTACCGTTAATTAATACTTTTCAGACCCAGTTTGAAGATGGTCCACATCCACCTCCATTTTTTCTTTTTTTATGTTTTTATTTTTTTTAAAATGCTTTTAGTTATTTCCCTGTCCCCATTTCTTTGTACGGCACTTGTCCCACCCTTACCCCCATTTCCTTCCTTTTGCAGACCTCTAGGACTTTCCTGGACTATTTTACAGTCATTTTTGTGCCTAAAAGTTCGGGTCCCCATTGATTTCAATGGGGTTCGGGGTCCGTGACAAAGTTCGGTTCGGGAACCCAGACTTTGTCCTGAAGTTTGGCCGAGCCAGCAGAACCCAGACTTCTAGAAGTTTGCTCAACTCTACTCATGAATGCTGCCTGGTTATGCCCATGAATGCAGCCTGGTTATGACCTTGAATGCAGCCTGATTATACCCATGAATGCAGCCTGGTTATGGCCATGAATGCAGTTGGGTTATGCCCATGAATGTAACTGGGCTATGCTCATGAATGCAGCCAAGTTATGCCCAAGAATGCAGCCTTGTTATGCTCATGAATGCGGCCTGGTTATGCCCATGAATGCAGCCTGGTTATGCTCATGAATACAGCCAGGTTATACTCATGAATGCAGCCAGGTTAATGCAGTCTGGTTATGCCCATGAATACAGCCTGGTTATGCCCATGAATGCAGCCTGGTTATGACCATCAATGCCGCCTCTCTGCGCCCATGAATGCAGCCTGGTTATGCTCATGAATGCAGCCTGGTTATGCTCATGAATGCAGCCTGGTTATTCACATGAATGCTGCTTGGTTATGCCCATGAATGCAACCAGGTTATGCCCATGAATGCTGCCAGGTTATGCCCATGAATGCAGTTGGGTTATGCCCATGAATGCAGCCTGGCTATGTTAATGAACTCAGCCTGGTTATGCCCATGAATGCAGCCTGGTTAAGACCATCAATGTAGCTTCTCTGTGCCCATCAATGCAGCCTGGTTATGCCCATTAATGCAGCCTGGTTATGCCCATGGATGCAGCTTGGTTATGCCCATGAATGCAACCTGGTTATGCCCATGAATGCAGCATGGGTATGCACATGATTGCAGCCTGGTTATGCACATGATTGCAGCCTGGTTATGCACATACTTGCAGCCTGGTTGTGCTCATGAATGCAGCTTGGTTATGCACATAATTGCAACCTGGTTATGCACATGATTAGAGTCTGGTTATGCACATGATTGCAGCCTGGTTATGCACATGATTGCAGCCTGGTTATGCACATGAATGCAGCCTGGTTATGCTTATGAATGCTGCCCTAGATGATCACACACACAGCACTCCCCTCCCTCTCTCCTTCTCCTCACAGCGTGCATCTCACACTGTGTGCCACAGAGCAGGGTCTGTGTTCGGCGGCGCTGTAACAAGGTCCCGCCTCTTAGACCAGCTCATGTGATAGACAGAACACTGATTCAATCAGTTCTATCTATACTATCACACGAGCCGAGGCGGGACCTTGTTAAAGTGCTGCTGAACACAGACCCAGCTCTGTGACACACAGCGGGAGATGCGAGCCATGAGGAGGAGGAGAGAGTGAGGGGAGCGCTGCAGCCGCAGCTCCAAGTACAGGGGCCCCCCATGCAGCTGGGGCCCCTGGGCTGTGCCCAGGGGTGCCCGCTCATAAAGATAGCCCTGTTAGCAGGTAGTTCTGGAAGTCCTCATTTCTGGGGTATATGTCCCTGTCTCTCCATCTTGCAGTTTCTGCCTGTTTGGCCTGGCCAAGTACTGAAGCCCCTAGGCTAGCAAAGAGAATTATTTTAAACCTTCTCCTTTTTTATGCCCGGAAAGCTATCACTCTTTATAGGAAGAAGCCATCTACCCCCTCAGTTAGTTTTTGGATGACGTTGGTCAATTCCACTTTGCCTCTACTGTATATCAGGACACATACCGCAATAGTGCTTGTACAACTAAAATTAAAAATGTTTGGTCATATTGGTTGGATAACTCTTTAACTTCCACTCCTCTGGATTCCTAAAATTTAAGATTGATGGTTTCTAAATGGGTGTGGGTCCTTTATGTATAAGTCTACTTCATGCTTGAGCCTTGCACCTTTTAGTTTACTACTTTATTATTTTATTCATTAATTTTGAAGTAATGATCCATTCTATTTTATTTTGTTTCTGCTGTTTTTTTATTGCCTATCATGCACTGGGCAGTGGCCCCTGCCTGGGCACCAGTTCCCCACCGTGTGTTGTGTGTTTGCTATAACTTGTAAAAAGCTAATAAAAAAGATACAAATAAAGTCACTGGGACGACTTTGTGATGTGCTTAAGGGTAGAATAACTGAGGCCAGTGATAGAGGGCAAAGCAACCGTAAAAGTGATTCTCTGATTTTGTTGTAATAGTTGCAGACCAAAATCAGGCATAATTATTCTTACTCAAGGGAGGACATACAATCTATGTATAATAATGGATCCACAAAGTGATCCTGGCTGAACTAGAAAAGTCCAGGATATCAGAGCCGGATTTAGCAGGGCAGGAAATAAAAAAAATTAGTCAGTGACCTAAGGTTCAGAGGTGGCCACCAGCAGACAGCTGAACCAAATCACAAGAAACCCCCTTCACACAGGAGCCTGTGGTTCACTTGCATAAGTAAAGTAGCCCCAGTTCTGTTTTCCAGAGATGGAAAAGAAGACCAAACAAAACAAAGATGAGGGGTAAGACCCAAATGAATCCCCTGAATTATCAAATGTACTACAATACCAAAGGCAATGAGTAGGCATGTAATGTGCCCTCTGAAAATATTTAGTGGCTACAAAGAAACACTAGGAAGGAATACATTTGGAGAAGGTACCTTGTAAGAGAAGAGCTTCCTGTTGATGAGGACAAGGGCCTCTTCCCCACAACTCTGGCCCAGTTGTTGTGGGAGTCTGCAGCTGGGGGGCAAAAGGACACCCACTGAAAGCAAAATCATGTGGGGCGATGAATGTAAACAAAGGGGGTGGGATACCCTAGGTAATGTCATTGACCAAATATGGACCTTACAACAAAGAATATAATTGCTTATATACAATGCATCAAAGAGCAGATACCCTCAGAACTTACAAAAAGCATTGCTTAACGCTAAATTCCAGTTTAATAGCCTGAAATACATATATATACTGTATATGAGAGCTGTTTTACCTAATATTTTTCATATGTTGCACCAAGATCTGGCTTTCCTCTCAAAGTTCTACTATAAAGAGTATGACAAGAGAGTGATACTAACTTATGACACTTAAAAAATTATTAAAAATATATTTAATAGTTTTAACTCAAAAAAAGCAACTCTGATTGCTCTCAGCCTCCTCCGGATCTCTACTTTCAATTTTTTGTTTTTGTTGCTGTGATCCAACTTCCTGATAGAGGGTGGCTACATTTGTATTCCAAGGTCTCTCTGTGTGTAGAAACATAGTCACCCTTTCTTTTTTGCTTCCAGGAATGGTTAAAGACTATGCTCCATGGGATTTGTAGTGTGCATAGAGAAGTGCAAATAATTACAACTAGCATACACTGCTCATTCAAATCAAAGAGAAGTTAGGGGAAAAAAGAGAGGGCCGAGAGCCCACGAAGAACATTACAAGGAGGCAGAAAACACAGTAATAAACTATTCCGTGAACAATAGAATAGAGGGTCATTAAGCAGTAGATGAGTGTTGATTATAATTGGAGAATAAATATGTTGTTTAGCGTCACTTTAAGTGCAGCTTAAAAACTAAACATCAAGGGAAACTCATTCTATTGTTATTATATTATGTATTATCTTATGTTCAGAAATACATATTTAGCTAAGTTTTACATATAGATTTAGTAAGGCACTATTCCTATAGTATTTATTTAACTCTATCCCTTGTTGTTGTAGTGAAGATTTTGAAAGTTTACAGAGGAAAACAATACTTTGTCTTTTGTTTGTTTATATAATAATCTAATGTGTAACAACTAATCCCCACATAACTCTCCTAAATATATAGTTTTACGATAATTTACTGCATAGATTTCAATGTCCTTGAAGAAAAAATTCAGTCAGTGTCATACATATATTTGCCACAAGAGGGAGTGCCTTGACAACGCTTTGAATGCCATGTTAGTGAAAATGAAAACTGCAGGGCTGACAAGATTTACAGATGAAGAAGTTTTCACCCTTGCCTGTGTTCACTTTGAATGCTCAAATTTAGAAAACTTTCCTGTTTTTTTTTTTAAATTCCCCAAGCCCTGACTGAGTATTTAAATGAACACAGGCTAATGTGAAAATCGCTCTTCAAGTAAATCAATCTCAAAGCCTTTCTACCTCAATGTAATTGTAACTTGCATAGTTTCTGGGATTTGGACACCTCTGCATGTCTTTCTTTTTTTTTTTTTCCTCTTTCTTGTTTTGTATAACTTTATTTTCATGTTGGCCCATTTTCAGGAAAATGAACACTGCATGAGTTATCCATTTGGGTTCATGTTACACCAACTTTTTAACCACTCCAGCTGCGGAAGGTTTTACCCCCTTCATGACGACGCCATTTTTTGCAATACGGACCTGAGTTTCACTGACAATTGCGCGGTTGTGCGATGCTATACACAAATAAAATTGATGTTCTTTTTTTCCCCATAACTAGAGCTTTCTTTTCATGGTATTTGATCACCCATGCGGTTTTTATTTTTTGCGCTATAAACAAAAAAAGACCGAAAATTTTGAAAAAATACAACAAGCTATAAAACATATCCAGTAAAAAAAAATGTAAAAAATCAAATGTATTCTTCAGTTTAGGCCAATATGTATTCTGATACATATTTTTGGTAAAAATAAGCTTATATTGATTGATTTGCACAAAAGTTATAACATCTACAAACTAGGGAACATTTTTATGAAATATTTATTTATTTTTTACTAGTAATGGCGGTGATCAGCGATTTTTAGCGTGTGATCAGTGCTAAAAAATACGCACTGTAACTGTATAATGACACTGGCAGGGAAAGATTAACATCAGGGGCAATCAAAGTGTGCTCCTAGGGAGTGCTTTCTAACTGTGGTAGGAATGCTGTGGCTGGAGGAACACAGAGATCAGTGTTTCTGCTAAGCAGAAACACAAGATCTCCATCTTCCTCCCTCACAGAATGGCGGTCTGCCTTGTTTCAGCCTTTTCTGTGAATGATCGCGGGGTGCCAACGGCCATCGTGGCTGCCGAACCTGTTGATTGGCTCCCGCTGTGTCCAATCACAATGGGAGCGAGTCACCAGACCCACTTCATGGAAACACATACCTGTATTTGGTTTCGTGCAGGAGGGCCACCCTGTCACAGTATATCTGCGCGGGGCGGTCCTTAAGACTGAAATATGGAACAAAAAAACTTTACACTGTTATTCATACTATAAAGAAGGATTTTTCCTCTTTTTTCTTCTTCACTGAAATGATTGTGACTTTTTTTCATAATCTTTTCTTCAGAGATAATTGTGTGGATCTATTGTTATTAGTAGCAAAATTAACATGATCATTTTCCTAGGTATTAAAATTATCAAGTAAAAAGTTATATGCTGGAATTCATAAAGACTGGTGCTGGCAGATTTTGCAGAAGTGTCTCTCATGTATTCTAAAAGTGATGAAGAATGCACAAAATTCATCTACCTATCTAGAACTTGTAACTGAATTAGGCTCATGCTGCACCACATTTAGAACTTCCGAGAGACACTTTGGCAACATCTGTCTGGGACAGTTTTTCACTCTCTGTACACTAAAAATTACAAATCACAAATTACACTCAAAAATACATTCTACTACTCCTGAGTATGGCGATACCATATGTGTGAGACTTTTACACACCCTGGCCACATACAGAGGCCCAACATGCAGGGAGCAACATTAGGCGTTATAGGAACATAAATTACACATCTAATTTCTTAACTACCCCTTGCAATTTTAAAGGCCCTGGAGCACCAGGACAATGGAAACGCCAAAAAAAGACCCCATTTTGGAAAGTAAACACCCCAACGTATATTCTATGAGGCATAATGAGTCTTTTGAACATGTCATTTTTTTCCACAAGTTTTTGGAAAATGTGGAAAGAAAATGAAAATGCTTTTTTTTTACACAAAGTTGTCCATTTATACAATATTTCTAACACACAGCATGTACATAGCAAAAATTACACCCCAAAAATATATTCTACTACTCCTCCTGAATATGGCGATACAACATGTGTGACACTTTTACACAGCATGGCTACATACAGAGCCCCAACATGCAGGGAGCACTGTCAGGTGTTCTTGGGGCATAAATGAATAAATTTAATTTGACTACCTATTACACTTTTGTGAGGCACTGTTGTGGCACGGATGGGCACTGTAGTGGCATGGATGGGCACTGTAGTGGCATGGATGTGTCACGGATGGGGATGACTGAGCATGGATGGGAATGGCTGAGCACAGATGGGGATGGCTGAGCACAGATGGTGATGACTGAGCTTGGATGGGATGACTGAGCACGGATGGGATGACTGAGCACAGATGCGGATGACTAAGCGTGGATAGGGATGACTGAGCATGGATGGGATGACTTAACATGGATGAGGATGACTTAGCATGGATGAGGATGACTGAGCAAGGATGAGGATGACTGACCATGGATGGAGGTGACTGAGCACAGATGGGGATGGTTGAGCACAGGTGAGGATGACTGAGCATGGATGGATGGGTGAGCACTTATGGATGGGGATGACTGAGCATGGATTGGATGGCTGAGCACAGACGGGGATGACTGAGCATGGATGGGGATGGCTGACCATGGATGGGGATGACTGAGCACAGATGGGGATGGCTGAGCACGGATGAGGATGACTGAGCAAGAATGAGGATGACTGACCATGGATGAGGATGACTGACCATGGATGGGGATGACTGACCATGGATGGGGATGACTGAGCACATATGGGGATGACTGAGCATGAATGGGTATGACTGAGCAGGGAAGGGGATGCCTGAGCACAGATGGGGATGGTTGAGCATGGATGAGGTTGACTGAGCATGGATGGATGGGTGAGCACTTATGGATGGGGATGACTGAGCATAGATGGGATGGCTGAGCAAGGATGGGCATGACTGAGCAAGGATGGGGATGGCTGAGCATGGATGGGGATGACTGAGCACAGATGGGGATGACTGAGCACAGATGGGGATGGCTGAGCATGGATAAGGATGACTGAGCACAGATGGAGATGGCTGAGCACAGATGGGATGACTGAGCATGGAGGGGATGACTGAGCACGGATAAGAATGACTCAGCACAGATGGGGATGACTGAGCATGGATGGGAATGACTAAGCACGGATGAGGATGACTGAACACGGATGGATGGGTGAGCATTGCTGGATGGGTGAGCATGGCTGGATGGGTGAGCATGGCTGGAAGGATGTATGGGGTGAGTGCAGACTGGCACATAGCAGCACTGTGGGCACTACAGATCCTGCCCCCAGTGCTGCTGCACCCAGATATCCAGATTAAATAATAAGAATCCCGAAAAAGCTGCGACCCAAAGTAGCAATACTACTACTTCACACAAATAATAAAAAAGGGGCTGCGCTAATAATGTGAAAACACCATAAATGATATATGTGCATATAATTGAATACATAAATATAAATACACAATCTCAAAAAAGGCCTTGTGCCCAATTAAGGGACCAATCTCATTGTATATAGGGTGGTAACGCTTAACAAATTTATTTTAATAAAAGTATTGCACTTACATCAAATCCCAATTGGATGCACATTTAAAATAAGCCGGCCGGCTCTGTTCCCGATCCACGGGTATGATAAACAGAATGTGCAGTGACGTCAGTGCGCCCTCCCGACGTCGTTTCATCTCTCCACAGACGTCATGACATATGCACATATATCATTTATGGTGATTTCACATTATTAGCACAGCCCCTTTTTTATTATTTGTGTGAAGCCAGATATCAGCCGGCTTGTTTACATCTGATCGCTCCGTTTATCGAGATCTGTGATGCGCTGGGTCTCCTGGACTCAGCGGTCAGGGATACTCCCGGGTGCGCGCCCCAGGGGGCGTGCAGGAGCGCGATTCTGGGAGGACATTATAGTACACCCTCCCAGAATAATGAGTCCACCTTCCGGCCGTTATTTTACTTTGAACGGTCGGCAAGTCGTTAAAGCTGAACTCCAAAGAAAGTGCTCCCTTGCAATGGGGCTAGTCTGCACCAAAAGGGTTAAATGCCTTTTTTGTTTACCAATTTTCTGCCCCCCACAGGCTCCCTCCAGGCGCCAAGACCAGTCCCCGCAACCCCCCCCTTCCTCCCCTCCATGCTCTAGCTATAGAAAATCCTTTGACGCCATCAAGAGCCAATGGTCCTGCACTGGATAAGATGACACTGAAAGACAGTCCACATCTAAGGAGTTGGGGAATAGAGAGAGGAGGGTGCCAGTTGGTGGGAGAGCAGAGGAGCGGGCAATTAAAACTGCTTTTTGGGGCCCCCTAGACCTAAACAAAACTTTAACCCTTGTGGTGTGGGGGCAGACCCATTGCAAAGGAGCATTTCTCTTTCCCCCAAAGATGTGTCTATATTTCCTTCAGTATTTGTAATGCTGGATAAAACTGAACTCCAGGATAGACATGTGCAGATCGACGAAAAAATGTATTTTGTTTTGTTTCAATCCACTGTTTACATAAATTTGTTTAGTTAAATTTTTTTAATCAGTTTAATTTGTTTTCGGTATTAGTTTTGCTTATTCGCATTTAAATCTATTGAATTTCCCAAATTCAAATTGATTTGAATATTTTTAGAATCAATTTAGAATCGTTTTCAAATTTGAATAGTTTTCAATTTGTTTTCCAATTTTCAAAGAGAATGGAAAATGAAGGAATAGAATAGAAAAAAATATAACAGTATAGCAAAAGATATAACAGAAAATAAAGAATAGAATATAATAGCGTAAAACAGAAAAAAAATACAATAGAAAATAAAAGCACAAAATAGAATAAAATAAAATAAAGAAAAACAAAAGAATAAAATAGAATAGAAAGAATATATCAACTTCCCAAAATTCAAATATAATCAATTCAAATTTTGAATAAAATAGAAAAGAACAAATTAGAATAGAATAGAAAATAACAGAATAGTATAGAAAAAAACAACAGAATAAAATAGGCTAGAATAAAATGGAAAGGATATAACCATCTTCTTATTCTAATCTATTCTTTACTATTCTATCCAAATACGAACTGATTATATTTGAATTGTCGGAAATGGTTATATTCATTCTATTCTATTCTATTGTTTTTTTAATTCTATTATTTTTCTATTTATGTATTCTATTCTCTTCTTTTCTATTCTATTATTTTATTTTCTATTTAATTATATTCTTTTCTGTTCAAATGTATTCTATTCGAAACTTGAATTTCGGAAGATGGTTATATTCTTTCTATTCTATTATATTCTATTCTGTTGTTTTTTTCTATACTATTCTGTTATTTTCTATTATATTCTAATCTATTCTTTTGTATTCTGTTCATATTAAAATTGATTCTATTTCAATTTTGGGAAATGGTTATATACTTTCTATTATAGTCTATTCTATTCTAGTCTATTCTTTTTTTCTATTCTATTCTATTCTTTTCATTCATTTGAAATCTGAATTTCAGAAGATGGTTATATTCTTTCTATTTTATTCTATTATTTTTTATTCTATTCTATCCTATTCATTTCTATTCTATTTTATTATATTATATTCTGTCCTTTTATTTTCTATTCTATTTTGTTCTGTTTTACTCCATTATATTATACTGTTTTATTTTCTGTTATATTCTTTTCTATTCTATTTTTTCCATTCTATTCCTTTTTTCTATTCTATTTTATTCTCTTTGAAAATTGTAAAACAAATTGAAAATTATGCGAATTTGAAAACTATTCATCATTGATTCAAAAACGATTCAAATTGATTCAAATTCAAATGTCATCCAAATTTTTTTTCCATTATTTCGGATTTGTTTAAATTCGGTACTATTGTAATTCGGAGATTTGGATACATCCAAATTTCTGAGAAAAAAAATTAACCAAATTTCAGATTTGGAACAAAATGAACTGCACATGTCTACTCCAGGAATAATATATTTTCTACATCAAATTTTTCTTTCTGTGTATGTGTATAAAACTATAATCTTTCATATGCTCATTTCTGATCCTGCCATTACCTCTTCTTTGCTTTTGAAAACTGATCATGCCAAGCATGAAAACAGTTCCATGCTGTAGGAAGTTCTCCTGACACAATCCCTCCACCCAGGCTCACTGGGTGGATTAATAGGGATGGGTTGAATGTCCCCCAGTTTGGTTCGCCAGAAGTTGGAACAGGCAAAAAATGTGTGCAAACACGCAAACCCTATTAAAATCAATGGGACTCAAACATAAAAAATCAAAAGTGCTCATTTTAAAGGCTTATATGCAAGTTATTGGCAGAAAAAGTGTATGGGGACCTGGGTACTGCCTTAGGGAACGTGTATCAATGCAAAAAAAAGTTTTTAAATTGATCGTTTTTTTAGGAGCAGTGATTTTAATAATGCTTAAAGTGAAACAATAAAAATGAAATATTCCTTTAAATATCGTGCTTGGGGGTCCCCTTAGTGTGCCTGTAGAGTGGCGCATCTGTGGGATGTTTAGAACAGTGCTACCGCAAAATGACATTTGTAAAGGAAAAATTGTCATTTTAATTCACTTGCGGCTGTAATGTATTGCCGGTTCCCGGCAATATAGATAAAAATCACTGAAAAAGCATTGCGTTGGGCCTCCCCAGTCCATACCAGGCCCTTCAGGTCTGGTGTGGATTTTAAGGGGAACCCTGCACAGAAATGTTTAAAACATTTTGTTGGGGTCCCCCCAAAGTCCATACCAGGCCCTTCAGGTCTGGTATGTATTTTAAGGGGTACCCCACACCAAAAACAAAATTGCGTAGGGTTCCCCCAAAGTCTGTACCAGGCACTTCAGGTCTGGTATGGATTTTAAGGGAAACTCTGCATCAATTCTTTAAAAAAAATGGCATTGGGGTCCCCCCAAAATCCAAACCAGACCCTTATCTGAGCAAGTAGCCCTGGCATGGCAGGAGGGGATGGGGACGAACGAGCGCCCCCTCCCAACCATACCAGGCCACATGCCTTCAACATGGGGAGGGTGCTTTGGGGTCCCCAAAGCACCTTGTCCCCATGTTGATGGGGAGAAGGGCCTCATCCCCACAACCCTGGCTGGTGGTTGTGGGGGTCTGTGGGTGGATTATCAGAATCTGGAAGCCCCCTTTAATAAGGGGGCCCCAGATCCCAATCCCCCCTATGTGAATGGATATGGGGTACAGTGTACCCCATACCTATTCACCAAAAAGGAATGTAGTTTTACAAAAAACAGTAGACAGTTTTTGACTTATATTTACTTATTGTAAAATAGCTCTTTTTCTTCCTTTCTTCTTTCTTCTTTCTTCCACCTGGTGATATAAATGGATGACCCCACCCCCTCTGGCGTCACATGATGTCAGAAGGGGGCAGGGTTACTCAGTTATGTCACTGGGTGGCCCCGCCCATGCCTATAAAATAACTGTCAAACCAAAGACCGCCCATTCTGGGAGTCGCCTCTGGATGGTACGGCAGCGGGAACAGCAGTGGTGAAAGAAGAAGAAGAAGACGATGAAGAGAGGAAGGAAGAAGACCGAAAGAAGAAGCAGACCAGGAGAAGGAGTGGGGAAGGAGAAGATGGAGGAAGACCGGAGGAAGAAAGAAGAAAGGAAAAAAAGAGCTATTTTACAATAAAGGACTTGGCAAAAAACAGTCTACTGTTTTTGTAACACTACATTATTTTTTGGTGAATGGGTAGGGATACAATGTACCCCATACACATTCACATGGGGGGGTCGGGATCTGGGGCCCCCTTATTAAAGGGGGCTTCCAGATTCTGATAAGCCCCCCACCCGCAGACCCCTACAACCACTGGCCAGGGTTGTGGGGATGAGGTCCTTCTCTCCATCAACATGGGGACAAGGTGTTTTGGGGGCTTGGATAAGGGTTTGGTTTGGATTTTGGGGGACCCCACACTGTTTTTTTAAAAGAATTGGTACGGGGTTCCCCTTAAAATTCATACCAAACTTGAAGGGCCTGGTATGGACTTCCGGGAGACCCCTACGCAATTTTTTTTTAAATTTTGGTGCAGGGTTCCCCTTAAATCCATACCAGACCTGAAGGGCTTGGTTTGTATTTTGGGTGGATCCCCACACATTTATTTTTTACCTTTGGCGCAGGGTAACCCTTAACCACTTAAGGACAGAGCCTCTTTCTGAGATTTGGTGTTTACAACTTAAAATCTGATTTTTTTTATAGAAAATTACTTAGAACCCCCAAACATTATATATTTTTTTCTAACACCCTAGAGAATAAAATGGTGGTCATTGCAATACTTTATGTTTGACCCTATTTGCGCTGCGCTCTTAAAAGCGAAATTCTTTGGGAAAAAATTTACTTTTTTGAATTAAAAATAAGACAACAGTAAAGTTAGCCCAATTTTTTTGTGAAAGATAATGTTATGCCAAGTAAATTGATACCCAACATAGCATGCTTCAAATTTGCGCCTGCTCGTGGAATGGCGACAAACTTTGGCACTTAAAAATCTCCATTGGCGAAGTTTAAAAATGTCTACAGGTTACCAGTTTTGAGTTACAGAGGAGCTCTAGTGCTAGTATTATTGCTCTTGCTCTAACAATCGCGGTGATACCTCACATGTGTGGTTTGAACACTATTTTCATATGCGGGCCGGACGTACGTATAAGTTCGCTTCTGCGCGTGAATTCGGTGGGAGGGGGCACTTTACATTTTTTTTTTCTTATTTATTTTACTTGTTATTTTTTATTATCCATTAAAAAAAAAATGTTGGGTCGCTTTTATTTCTATTACACGGAATGTAAACATTCCTTGTAATAGAAAAAAAGCATGACAGGACCTCTTAAATATGAGATCTGAGGTCAAAAAGACCTCAAATATCATATTTACACTAAAATGCAATTTAAAAAGAATTGCTTCAAAATTATACCCACACGTAGAATGGCGACAAACTTTAGCACTTAAAAATCTCCATTGGCAAAGTTTAAAAATTTCTACAGGTTACCAGTTTTGAGTTACAGGTGAGGTCTAGTGCTAGAATTATTACTCTCACTGTAGCGATTGCGGCAATATTTCACATGTGTGGTTTGAACACCATTTTCATATGCAGGCGAGACTTACCTATGAGTTTCTTCTGTAAGTGAGCTCGGCGGAACGGGGCGCTTTAAATTTTTTTTTCTTATATATTTTACTTGTTATTTTTTATATTTACACTGTTTATTTTTTTTAAAAAGGGGGGCACTTTTATTCCTATTACAACAAATGTAAACATTACTTGTTATAGAAAAAAGCATGACAGGACCTCCTAAATATGAGATCTGGGGTCAAAAAGACCCCAGATCTCATATTTACACTAAAATGCAATAAAAAAAAAAAGAAAAAATGACACTTGCAAAAATATATATATATATTTTTAAGAGCATGACATGACCCAGTCAAACAGGGGCAGAAAAATTGGGCCTTGAGTGTTGGTGGTGGCAGAACACTGTAACCCCTCACAATTACTCTTGTTGGGCGCAGCAACGGGTCCTACTGTTGTAATTTATTTCAAAAATTGTAATCATATGGCCCAGTCAAACAGTTTCAGAAAAATTGGGCCCTGAGTGTTGGTGGTGGCAGAACACTGTAACCCCTCACAATTACTCTTGTTGGGCGCAGGAACGGGCACTCCTGTTGTAATTTATCATAAAAATTGTAATGATATGCCCCGGTCAAACAGGTGCAGAAAAATTGGGCGTTGAGTGTTGGTGGTGGCAAAACACTATAACCCCTCACAATTACTCTTGTTGGGTGCAGAAACGGGCCCTGCTGTTGTAATTTATATTTTACCATACATTGAATGAGATCTATATATAGTACACACTGAAGGCAGCGTATTGTATATATATATATATACTGTACATATATATTCTTACACTGCCTGAACTGACTCTATATACTATACACTGAATGAGCTGTTGATATAGTCTACACTGAAGGCAGCATATTATATATATATATATATATATATATATATATATATATATATATATATATATATATATTATATATGGTACATATACAGTATATGCTTACACTGCCTGAACGGTCTCTATATACACTGAATGAGCTGTATATCTAGTCTACACTAAAGGCAGCATAATATATACAGTATCTCACAAAATTGAGTACACCCCTCAAAGTTTAGTAAATATTTTATTATATCTTTTCATGTGACAACCCTAAAGAAATTACACTTTTCTACAATGTAAAGTAGTGAGTGTACAACTTGTATAACAGAGTAAATTTGCTGCCCCCTCAAAATAACTCAACACACAGCCATTAAAGTCTAAACCACTGGCAGCAAAAGTGAGTACACCCCTAAGTTAAAATGTCCAAATTGGGCCCAAAGTATCAATATTTTGTGTGGCCACAATTATTTTTCAGCACTGCCTCAAGTCTCTTGGGCATGGAGTTTACCAGAGTTTCGCAGGTTGCCACTGGAGTCCTCTTACACTTGTTCATGATGATATCACGGAGCTGGGGGAGTCCTTGTGCTCCTACACCTTCTGTTTGATGATGCCCCACAGATGCTTAATAGGGTTTAGGTCTGGAGACATGCTTGGCCAGTATATCACCTTTATCCTCAGCTTCTTTAGCAAGGCAGTGGTCATCTTGGAGGTGTTTGGGGTCGTTATCATGTTAGAATACTGCCCTGCGGCCCAGTCTCCAAAGGGAGGGGATCATGCTCTGCTACAGTATGTCACAGTACATGTTGGCATTCATTCTTCCCTCAATAAACTGTTGCTCCCCAGTGCCAGCAGCACTCATGCAGCCCCAGACCATGACACTCCCACCACCATGCTCGACTGTAGGCAAGACACACTTGTCTTTGTACTCCTCACCTGGTTGCCTCCACACACGCTTGACACCATCTGAACCAAATACGTTTATCTTGGTCTCATCAGATCACAAGACATGGTTCCAGTAATCCATGTCCTTAGTCTGCTTGTCTTCAGCAAACTGTTTGAGGGCTTTCTTGTGCATCATATTTACAAGAGGCTTCCTTTGGGACGACAGGCATGCAGACCAGTTTGATGCAGTGTGCGGCGTATGGTCTGAGCAATGACAGGCTGACCCCCCACCCCTTCAACCTCTGCAGCAATGCTGGCAGCATTCATACATCTATTTCCCAAAGACAACCTCTGGATATATTGCTAAGTACGCAATGGAACCTGTCCTGTTAAACCGCTGTATGGTCTTGGCCACCATACTGCAGCTCAGTTTCAGGGTCTTTGCAATCTCCTTATAGCCTAGGCCATCTTTATGTAGCGCAACAATTCTTTTTTTCAGATCCTCAGAGAGTTATTTGCCATGAAGTGCCATGTTGAACTTCCAGTGTCCAGTATGAGAGAGTTAGAGGGATAAGACCAAATTTAACACACCTGCTCCCCATTCACATCTGAGACCTTGTTACACTTTCGAGTCACATGACCTGGGGAGGAAAAATGGCTAATTGGGCCAAATTTGGACATTTTCACTTAGGGGTGTACTCACTTTTGTTGCTAGTGATTTAGACATTAATGGCTGTGTGATGAGTTATTTTGAGGGGACAGCAAATGTACACTGTTATACAGGCTGTACACTCACTACTTTCCATTGTAGCAAAGTGTTGTTTCTTCAATGTTGTCACTTGAAAAGATATAATAAAATATTTACAAAAATATGAGGGGTGTACTCACTTTTGTGAGATACTGTATATATATATATATATATATATATATATATATATATATATACCGTATATATACTATATACTATATAATGTACATATATATTCTTCCACTGCCTGTATACATTCTACACTAGATCTATATACTATATTGCCTGCACTGCCTGTATATACTCTGCACTAGATCTATATACTACACTGCCTGCACTGCCTGTATATACAGTACTCTCTACACTAGATCTATATACTACACTGCCTGTATGTAATCTACACTAGATCTATACACTACACTACCTACACTGCCTGTATATACTCTACACTAGATCTATATACTACATTGCTTACACTGCCTGTATATACTCTACACTAGATAGATATCTATATCTCTGCCCGTTCACGTTCACACACTACATACGGGCAGCTGTAAAATCGGCCTTATGTAATGTGGACATGGACTGAGATCTGCTGAGCAATGATTGGCCAAAGGTACCCTGCCTTTGGCCAATCATGGCTCTCACAGCAGAGCGCACTGTGATTGGCCAAAGCATGCAGGTCATGTGCATGCTTTGGCCAATCAGCGGGCGGCATCTCCCCGTGATTTCACTGCATAATGGGGCGCTCCAATTTCCCGCGAATGCCCCATAATGTTCAGGATTCGCCGAACAGGCGAACCCCCTGATGTTCGAGTTGAACATATGTTCGACTTGAACCGGGAGCCCATCCCTATGGATTAACATTGGATCCAGGAAGGAGCATCCCTTTGCAGCTGCCTGTAGCTAGTACAGCATCATAGGAGCGTGAACCACATAAAGGGTATGCTTTTAGAGCACAGTGCACAAAAACAGGCATAGTATTTATTCACTGTGTGTGATGTTACAAAAAGCCACCCCCTCACTAAAATGACATGTCCCCCGCTATGTGGAAGAAGGACCTACTGGACTGCTGTGTTGTCATGTAAAAAAAAAAACATACAACATTTTTTTTTAAGAAATAAATGCAATTATGCAACAAAAACTTTAGACCAGTACACATTGTACAATGGTTGTACAACAACGGTCGTACAACAGTTTGTTGTACGATCATCTGACCGTTAGTACACACGATTAGAACAGCCGATGTGTGACGGTCGTACAACAGAAGTTGGATGAGCAGACTAGAAAACTTTTCTTGTGCAACAAGCGGCTATACATCTGTTGTACTGTGTGTACAGAGAAGTTGGGCCAACAAAGCTGTACGTGCAAAACACGCATGCTCAGAAATCAGGAACGCCCAGAAGTGTCTGTTTGTGTAAACCTACATTCCTAATTCACAAATCACATTCACCTGAACTTCCACATTATACGCTCGTAGCACGTGACCACGTTAGGCTTGGACGTATGATCACTTAGTGCAGGTCAGGGCGCGAGACACAACGATTTTGGATGTCCGGTTGTACGACCGTAGCACTGTGTGTACAAGGCTTAATTCTATTATAATGGCTTTAAAGTGTAAGTTCCATTTTTCACAAAAAAAAATGAAAATGTGAACTAACACCATACATTCTTGCCCCCACCAAACCATCGGTCCCCACTGCACTTACCTCTGGGGATATGAATGTCATGGTTTTCCTCCAGGATAGATCAAAGTAAATTTTGATTGGTCAGGTGTTGGCTTAAGATTCAAAATCTCTCCGATCAGTCCTGGCATCCCTAAGGAAAGAAGGGGAAGAAGGCCTCGACTTTTTTTAAAGCCACATACTAATGCATTAGCTGCATGGTCAGTGCAAGCTAATCATCCATGGAGGTAAGTACAGCGGGGACCAGGGAGGAGGGGAGTTTAAAAGGGGATGTACAGTGTTAATTCACCTTTGCAATTTTTTTGTGAAAAGGTGAACTTACACTTTAAGTTACAGTGCTTTCACTTATACTTTATTTTTTTTAATCAAACAAGTTTTTATTGACAGGTTTGCAGTTACATACATATTACATCTCATTGCTATTCAGGTTACTTATTTTACAAGCTTTGACAGTATATGTGCAATTCTTCATTTAGGTGCATCAATCAAACATAAGGAGAAGGTTATAACAGACAGTATGCCCCTGACTCATATCTGCACCACACAACCCCTTTAGTTGCTACAAGGAGGTAAATGACCCTCCTCCCCCCAAGAGTATCGAAATACCAAGCTAATAATCATGTTTCCTAGGGCCATCCAACTTAAAGACATTGCAACAGTCTCATCTTAATTAGCTAATTCGGGCTCAAACCTGAATTGTCTAGCCGTGGGGCCCATCATTTCTCAAATTTGCCTGGCCTCCCTCTGTGCTGGTGTATATATCGTTCCACGAGAAGTGTGGATCCCATCTGTGCTATCCAAGATTTAATAGACGGAGGCACGTCTGATTTCCATCCCATAAGGATGTTTTTTCTTGCCTGAAATAAGTCCCTAGAGAAAGCAACTTTTTTATCTCCTCTGGAATCACTCCCTCCAAGGCTCCCTGTACACAGTGTATCGGGTCTAAAGGTACATCTGTGTGAAACACCCTGTTGAGTGTGGCAAGGACCTCCTTCCAGTACCTATGAAGCTTGAGGCACCGCCAGAGAAGATGGATCATGTTGCCTGACACTATCTTGCATTTACTGCACATCAGGTCCTCTAGTATTCACATTTTGTGGAGTTTTACTGGTTTATAGTGTGCCCTCAGTATAATATGTAGTTGGGATGTTTTTTGCGAAAACTTCAGGGAGCAGGTGGCAATAGACTGAAGGGTGTCCTCCCAATGGTCACCCGACAATGTACCCAAATCCTTTTCCCATTGCGTCAGTGCAGTTATAGGATGGTTACCTAAAAACTCAGTGAGAAATATAGTATAGCATTGTGAAATAAAACCCTTGGAGTCTGTGGCCATTTGAAGTAAGTAAAAAACAGGTGTAGGAGATTGCGCCCATTTTACAGCGTCTCCCTGTACCCTGATGGTGTGGTGGAGTTGCATATAATAAAATGTCATATGGGAAGGCAATGCATACCTGTCCTGTAATACTGAGAATGGAATCAATCTTCCATTTTGAAAAATGTGTAAAAGGTGTGTTATTCCATATGACCGCCATCTAGACCCCTGCTCAAGTTTGGCTAGTTCCTCGTATGTTTTATTCTCACATATTGGGCTATAAGCAGTGAACCCAAGTATGTGCTGCAATTGTTTCGATTTGTTCCACACCTTTTGTAGTAGTTTGTAAGTGGGCATTTTTATTATTGGGTTTCTGAAACTTCTGAGCTTCCAGACACTCCGGGATAGACTGCACCCCAGTTCCTACAAGCATGAGCCTCACTGATGGTCCAACAGGATTAGGGGTCATTGCGCCTATCAGTTGTTACAATTGCGCAGCTATGTAGTATAGCCAGTGGTTAGGGAGCGAGAGACCACCCCCATCTTTGGTATACTGCAATTGCTCCAGTTTGACCTTGGGAGGTCGAGTATTCCACAGTAGTAATCTAAAAAGAGAGTTTACCACTCTGAATATCTTCAATGGCACAACCACTGGGGTGTTGTGGAGCAGGTATAGGAGCTGTAGCATCAGAATCATTTTGATGAGGTTAGTTTTACCTGCTAGGGACATTTTAAGTTTATTCCATACATTTATCTTGTCCTGGAATCATGTAAGTAGTGGATGGACATTTAAACTACAGTAATCAGTTATTGTGGGAGAAATTTGGATTCCAAGGTATTTAAATGAAGGCACCACTGGGATGGACCCATTGAGCAGGGCCAGCTGCGGAGAGATGTCGTCCAGCATCATCAGGGCTGATTTGTTCCAATTAATAATAAGGCCCGAATATTGGCCAAACTTTAAGATAAGGGACATGGCCTTTGCTAATGACTTAGTTACATCTCCCAGGAAAAGAAGCATGTCATCGGCATAAAGCATGATCTTCCGTGTAGTGCACCATATTTAAAACCAGTGACATGTGGGCAGTCACGTACCTGTGCAGCAAGGGGCTCAATGGCTATAGCAAATAGCAGGGGGGACAGGGGACAGCCCTGCCTAGTCCCCCTGCCCAATGCAAACGTGTGGGACATCCTGTCTGATACCCTTAGGGCCGCCTGTGGTGCGTTGTATAGTAATCGCGTCCAGGCTATGTACCGCTTGCCAAACCCAAATTTCAATAATGCTGCCCAAAGGTACCTCCAGCTAACACTGTCAAACGACTTGTTGGTATCTAGGGACAGGAGGCCCCTCTGTCCAACATTGTCAGTCGGGGTCTGCATATTTAAGAACAGCCTTCTGAGATTGGTGGCAGTCAATTTACCAGGTAAGAACCCCGCTTGATCTGGATTTATAACAGAGAGAATTATTTTATTGACCCCCATAGCTAATACTTTGGCAAGGATCTTGACATCACTTTGCAGTACGGAAATGGGTCTATATGAATCAGGATCTAGTGGGTCTTTTCCTGGCTTAAGTAATAATATCACATTCACTCTGGACATAGATGTGAGCAGTTGTCCTTTTTTCAAGGACACATTGAAAACCTCCAGCAGTTTGGGCAGAATTACATCCCCATACTGAGAATTGACCTCCACAGGGATACCATCATCACCGAGCGCCTTGCAGGTGGGGAAAGAGCTGGCCGCATCCTGTAGCTCCTCCAATGTGAGCTGAGCGTCTAATTCTTGGCTATCCTATTTCGACAGGGAGGGCAAGGCTATAGTTTGCAGGTACCCATAAAGGTCAGTATAGAAAGTGGCCAATGCAGTTAAGTTTACCACTCGTCCAGTAGAGGAGTGGATAGCACCTATAGTTGGGGAGGACAGTTGGGAATTAGCAATTTTTGCCAACATGCGGCCAGTCTTCTCCCCATCCTCAGAGAACACTGCTTTAGTAAAGAACCTTTTCCACTCTGCGGTGGAGGAACTTAACCTGTCCAAGGAATCCTGGGACTGACTTTCCACCTGCTCCAGAAGGGCTTGGGAATTATGTTTTATGGCCTCTATTTCTGCAATGAAGGTACCCCTTAAGCTCTCCTTAAATGTGTCCAATTTAAGCAAAACATTTTCGTGTCTACGATGATTATCAAAGAAACCCTCAATTTGACGTGCCACTCGTTCATGGGAGGGGAAAATTTTCAGCCAAAGGGCATTGGGTTTTCAGGGGGCTCTCGGTAGAGAGGACTGGGGGCGAGTAATTAGCTTTATTGCTAGAGGACAGTGATCGGACACCCCTCTAGGATAATATTCTACTTTAGTAATATGTTTGAGGACTTTTGAGGAGTCTACACATAGGTCTATGCGAGATAAGGAACCACAGTTTTGGAGAAACAAGAAAATTGTTTAAGTTCTGGATTCTTCAGGTGCCACACATCCATCCAACCCATCTCTGCCAACAGTTGGCCGAGAATGGTGCCCTGTCTGCCAGAGGGGGGTCATACAGGAGGGTGTCTATCCAACTGGGGGTCAAGGTAACAATTGAAGTCCCCCACAATCACTGTGGGGTCCTCAGGCTTATTGGTCAGATATGATAAAAGAAGCTGCAACACATCCCTTCACTTATACTTTAACTTGACATAAACAATTCACTAATTCTTCACGTAATAAATTCACACATTTATAACAGGTGTGCTTTGCTGTCTGACTATATCTGTCAGCCCAGGTGGTAATGTATTTTTACACTGATAAAAGTTCATTGTACTGTACAGGACCCAAGAATTGATTCTTGGATAATGGATTATATGGCACTACTTTCAGGTGATTGGACAAAAGCCTGGTTTGCACCCCCACCAAGTATATCTATATAACCCACCCACTCTGTGAAGCTTCAGTTTTGTGCTAATGTCCTGTTGATGGATCACTTCTATCAAGATCTGACTGCTTATTGCTTTTAGGATCATTAGCAGTTTCTGGATTGATTACCCTCAATGTACATCCTGGGAACTATACCTAAAACCCACAATATTGGAGCCAGTCTGTAATGTTTGCTTCAGGAATCTGGAGCTCACCTTGCTATGTGGTGCAATGAGTTAGTTAGCTGCAGGATACTATACAGGTTCAAGGCCATGGTCCATTCCTATGATACCCAGATCCTGAAGACCCTTAATGGGTATGCCCACCATGATAGGCAAAGCCTGGACCCTGGACAGGACTAGCGACATGGACAAGGTAAGACAGGGTTTCTGTGTATGGTTATACATGTCTTGTTGGATCATTACTGGGATTTGTAGTACTCACTACATTATATACTTTTATCTAACAGGATACACTGCAGTGCTAAGCCCACAAGCAGATTTGAAAGCACGGGTTATGGGATAATCTACAGTTCAAGTGTTTTTCCCTAGCTATCATTTTCTTGTTTATTCCTCCTTATAGGTAACATTATTATAGCATTTATATATTTTTACATTTGGATGTATTTTATTTTCAACTCACTATCAGAAATTCTTTTCTGATTAGTGATGTAGTGCCTCTAAGACTCTTAAAGGGTAACTCCACTTTTGTGGGGAAAAAAATAGCAAATAAAGAAAAAAATAATATATTGCATGTACAATTGCAATACAAGTCATATTGTAATTGAATGTTATTAACCACTTCAATACTGGGCACTTTCACCCCCTTCCTTCCCAGACCAATTTTCAGCTTTCTGTGCTCTCGCACTTTCAATGAGAATTGCGCGGTCATGCTACACTGTACCCAAATAAAATTCTTATTATTTTGTTCCCACAAATAGAGCTTTCTTTTGGTGGTATTTCATCAACACTGCGTTTTTTATTTTTTGTGATATAAGCGAAAAAAGAGCAAAAAATTTGAAAAAAAAACAATATTTTCTACTTTCTGTTTTAAAAGAAATTCAATAAAATCAAATGTTGTCATAAATTTATGCCAAAATGTATTCTGCTACATGCCTTTGGTAAAAAAAAATCAGAATAAGTGTATAATAATTGGTTTGTGTGATCAGGGACAGATGTACGCAGAAAATTATGTACAGATGCGTGCAGATGATCACACGGATAGATGTACGCAGATGATCATTGGGACAGATGATTTTACTGGGACATATGTGGGAAAGGTGTTTTTATTGTGTGGGGATACTGTGGGGTGACACTGTGGGGGGGGGGCAAGTGTGGGTACATGTGTGGGGTCACTGGGGACATGTGTGGGGACACTAATGACAATGACACTGTGGGGGGCACTGGGTGTGGACACTGGGGCAGTGATCAGTGTGTAAACAGCTGTAAAAAACAGCTCATACACACTGATCACCACCGCCTGCAGCGATCCGCTCTCCCTCTCCTCACTGATAACTTCCGCCTGAGGAGAGGGAGAACTGATTGCCTAGCAACCGGCTTTTTGTTTACATCACATGATGGCTGTGATTGGACACAGCCATCATGTGATCAGGAGGTCTAATCACAGAGCCCTCCTGACGTTCTGAGATGCACTGTATCCAGGTGACATGAGCGCATCGGGATTGCGCTGCTGCACGGGCATGCGGCTGTGCAATCCTGCTCCTTCTGAAGGAAGGGTGGGAAGTGGTTAAAAATTACCTTTCCTTTCAATCTGCAGCAGCTGTAATTTTCTGAGAATGCATTGCAATATGACTACCTGGAGTTGTTCTGTACACACAATGTGTACTGACCACTCCCCAGAAACATCATTTTTTGCTTGTGTGATTGGCTCACCAATTTTCCCAGAAATCTGCCTTAGATACAAGTCAGATTTCATGAATACCCAGCAACAAAAATGTCATTTTGGAGAGATACTTTTAATAGGAGCACGTCTATAGGGATGCAGGCCCAGTAGATTTCCTCATTAGTGCTCTCCAGCTGCACATCTGACAGATAATTTTGAAACCACTCCCATTAGACTCACTCAGTACAAAGGCACAGAGAAACACAGAGGGATTTCTTCAGAATAACAAAGGGTCACTCAGATTACCCTCACCAAAGTTTTAATAGACAGTCTACACGTCGACCTCTCGTGATTACTCCTTTAGATGACCCGGACGTAGGGATATCTGCACGAGGATAATTTTCATAGAGAGGTTTTACTGTAAAAACAACGACCCATAAGTACTTTAGACTGAACATAGATTCCGTCTAAAGACCCTTTTAACCACTCGGTTAGTGTGTTCGTTTTTTACTACAAAGACCCCTCACCAGTCATGTGTAACACACATGTCTTGTTGAGGTC
>BLSH010254914.1:2393440-2408102 GCA_018402905.1 Glandirana rugosa
AGACAATTGCCTTCAGATGACCCCAAAGATAAAAGTCTAAGGGGGTCAGATCGGGAGACCTTGGGGGCCATTCAACTGGCCTACGGCGACCAATCCACTTGCCAGGAAACTGTTCATCTAAGAATGCTCGGACCTGACACCCATAATGTGGTGGTGCACCATCTTGCTGGAACTATGATGTCGGTGATAGGGAATTGCTGGCCATCAAGTCGGTTTTGGAGGAATGGCGGTACCTCCTGGAAGGAGCAGCTCACCCAGTATTGGTTTTTACTGACCATAAAAACCATAAAAAAACCATATGCTGTGAAGATACGAGATGTGCAGCACCTGAAACTACGCATACTGGAAGCCTGTGCTAGCATTTCTCCTGCGGTGTTGCTATCAGTGTGTGAAGAGTGGGAGAAGAGGGTTGCATTGACAATCCAACACAATGGGCAGCACATTGAGAACACAAGTGGTCAGAAACTTGTAAATAACTCATGAAAGAATAAAGTTACGTTAAAACCAAGCACACCATTGTTTTTCTTGTGAAATTCCCAATACGTTTAATGTGTCGCATGACCCACTTCCTATTAAAAAAACAAAAGTTGGATTCAAAATGGCCGACTTCAAAATGGCCGCCATGGTCACCACCCATCTTGAAAAGTTTCCCCCCTCACATATACTAATGTGCCACAAACAGGAAGTTAATATCACCAACCATTCCCATTTTATTAAGGTGTATCCATATAAATGGCCCACCCTGTATATATTTTCCCTCATGCATGCCACAGTACTAATGATACTATACCTATACCTGCTAAATGACATCAGGAATTCCAAGCAGCATTTTATTGGAAGAAACAATGCTTCAATGCTCAGTATTTATAAAACATTACTTGAATCAATATTTCAATTCGGTAAAGTTATAAAGCTCCACCATAGTAGATGAGCAATGACTTCCTGGCTCATCAGACAAAAGAAACGTTTCTCCAAAATGACGTTTGTATCTATGGAAGTCAGGTAACCCCAAAACTATGATGATCATTGGTGGATCCTAATTTTAATATGCTTGAACAGTGATTGACTAACCACAATATTTCTTAATGGGAACCTCCAACATTGTAGAAGCTGACAAAGTGCCAATGCTATGCATTACGTTCTAGGTGCAACAAGCACCTCCAGGTGTCTACACATCAGGTTATTGTGCTCCTCAAAGCCTGTGGTAAATGGTACTTTAGAATATAAATTTTAACCACCTGCTGTGGTTGAGAGTTGATGTCACCCACTCCTGCTTTCTGCACCCTTCTATTGGCTTGTGACACTGATGGCTGGCTTCATTCATCATTACAGCAGCTCGGAAGGTAGTAGGTGAATGATGCTCTTGACCATAAGTGGTGATCAAAACATACATACTAAAGCACTCTGGTATTGAGCATTTCTGGACTGCTAAATAGAAAGTCTGTAGAGTTGTGTAAATATGCAATTAGGAGAATAGATCTGCTATTACATTAACTCTGCCTAATAGCTTAAATGGTATGTCTGAGCAAAACAATAATAATAATGATAATCATAACAATAATATTAATGAAAACATTCAATAAATCACTGTAATAAATGCACATTTTTCTATTTTGCTGATCATATTGTTTGGTATTTCATTAGAGTAGACGCAGTGTTGACAGCTTACTACAGGAAGTTGGGAGCTTACTGGATTTCTAGCAGGCTGAACATTCATTTTCCTGTACTTATAGTATTTTTAAAGAGAAAAAACATGAGGAAATGTGCATTTATTGTCCTTCTGTCCTGGTGACCATTGTGACAATGACTGAAAGTGATAGGGAATGCCACATTTTGCAGTTCTCATTGGGAAGGAGGTGAAGAAAAAAAAATCAATGCATGTAGCGTAACCCCTGTGGGATCCGTTGGCTAGGATGAGTCCTCTGTTCTTTGCCTCAACCTCTTTATGTTGCGTGTACAAAGCATGCAATATCACAATAAATCACTGAAAGTAATACTTAGTACCCAGTAGTAGTACTATCTCAAAGAAAACAGGCCATACACCAGTTAGTAAAAGCAAACTTAATATATTTATTAATATATATATATTGTCACCTGATATGGTTGGTAACGAAGTAAGTATAGAAATGGATTAACAATGGTAATAACACAATTTAACATACAAGGTGATAAGGACTAGGCATACGATGACACTTCCCATCCAGGTCAGCATAAACAGTAGCAAGGTCACTTAAAGTGCAGCAGTGAGCATTAATAAAGCTTGATTTACCAAAGATAGGAACTATATCGCCAAAGCGCATTAATGGCGAGTATGCTAGGCTTAGACTGTCTAGATGTGCCCTGTCCATAGAAATAAAAGGGAGAAGGGAACAAAGGGGACTTTCAGGATGATTTCTATGGGAGGGGGTCGTCCTTTGTGATGTTCTTCTGCTGACTACTGTTGGGGCCCTTTAAGAAGCATTGGGGTACTTAACAACAGTTCCTATAAACCAGCATGCAATATAGGTACAGTAAAAATGCTGCAAAGGTACAGTATAGGAGTAAGGAGAGGCAGGAGAAGCCTCACTGCTATGAAGCTGAGGAAGGAGGCAACGCAGGGTGAAGCTGCCTCCTGGAGGAAGCCTGCAACCTGGATGGGGTAAGTGCGGGGGCGACCAACTGGGGGGGGGCGTATGCGGGAGACCCGACCGACCGCCGGGCGTGGGGTATTGCAGCAGACCGAAAAATATACCACCAGCATATGTGCGTTATAGGTGCAGTAAAGGTGGAGTATAATTAAAGTCCTGCCTCCAGTGCCTGAGCCCCTGCAGTGTGAGCAAAGGGCAGTAGCCTCTCACCAGTTCCTGTGGTGTGGCTGTGAACTCTCACTGTATAAAGGGGGCCCCTCAGTCTCTCCACAGAATCTCTCTGGAGATTCAGCGATGGATATTGGTCTCCTTGTGGCAACGGTGCAGACAGTGCAGTCTGGGCTGCACTGTCTTGGGTGTCTCTGCTGGTCTGGCCTCTCAGCTCAGCAGTCTGGTCAACATGGAGAAGATGTGCTTTCATCAGTTCTCTCATCACCAAAAGAGAGAGCCTAGCTGAACAGAATCAGAAAAGCAGCTCCACTTCTCCTCCTTGCCCCAATGTCTCTTGGGAACTATGGTGCAAAGGATCCAAAAGCTCCACAACTTCCTGTTGTACTTCCTGAACTACAAATCCCATGATCCTCAGTGTCCTGAATAAGAATCTGTAGGCTTGTCTGGCTACAGTTCTGCCTCTGCAGATTGGAGGGGATAGTGCAACACAATATTTAGCATAACAGCGGAAAGAGAAAGTAAACTGATTGCAAAGAGATAAATGTCTCCTTCTTTATATTTCTGTAGTTCAGCACCTGGCTACATTCCTGTTAAGAAAGAAAGTTCCTATTCTTATAAAAACAATAGGGAACAAAAACCTCGGCTGGAGGTAATTGGAACCCGGGACCACTGGTGATGGGCACACCTTCTTATCTAAAAGATACCAAACAAATGATTAACATACTTAAAGGTGTCAAATGGAAACCAGGTTACCTTTTGGTTATAGCTCACGTAGCCTCGCTCTACACGGTCATCTCTCGCCAAGAGGGATTGGAGGCAGTTGAACACTTCCTGAATTTAGATACCACCTTACCATGCATCCAGAGGCAATTCATTTTGGACCTCTTAAAATTCGCCATGACACATAATCACTTCTGGTGCCAGGGTGCCCACTATTTACAAATAAGGGGAGTTGCCATGGGGGCTAAATTTGCCCCCAGTATGGTAAACCTCTTTATGGCTAAGTGGGAAGAGGATGTAATATGGAGGGACCGAAGACCAGAACTGATAATCTGGTATCGATACATAGATGATATCGTGTTCATCTGGGAGGGCGATGAGGAGTCAGCTACCCTTTTCCCGAACGATTTAAACAATAATACTAAAGGCATATCACTTAGCTACGAACTCAGTACCTCTTCCATACACTTTCTGGACCTCAACACCAGGGTACATAACAATGAGTTGATTCCAAGTACTTATTTCAAAAGTACAGACAGAAACAGCTACATCCCACTTGACTCCTGCCTTCATCCCTCGTGGCTAGCGGCAGTGCCTAGGGGTCAGTTCCAGAGACTACGTAGGAACTGCACTAGGAGAGAGGATTATAAAGAGGAAGCAGCCATACTCAGGAATAGGTTCTTGGAGAAAGGGTATAAAGCGTCAGATATTGATAAAATTATTCAGGAGGTTGACCAACGTGACCAACAGGAACTGATCAAGAACAGGCAAAAAGTGGAACCCCTCCAAAGTTAATAGGGACATGAATTTCTCTTTCCTTACTACATACTTATGCCAGTATAAATTGGTAAAAAAGATACTTAATAAACACTGGGCAGTTCTCAGAAATGACAAGACACGTGGCCTACTCTTACCCGGAAAACCAGAAGTAATTTTTAGGGGTACCAACAATCTTAGGAATAAGATAGCACCCAACATACCAGACCCCCCCTTAACCACTTAACTTTTTTCCCAAATGAAAGGGTATTACTTCTGCAATAAATGCAGGGCATGTGAAATCAACACCCTACGGGGCAGAAAGGTCACTACTTTTACCTCGTCACAAACAGGGAAATCATACGATATTACATCTTGCATTATGTGCGCTACTAAACAAGTAGTATACCTCATCAAATGCCCCTGTGGGCTAGACTATGTGGGCAGAACCACACGTTCCCTATTGGTTAGACTAGCAGAACATGTCAACAACATCAAAAAGGGCTTTCCAGGACATAGTGTCTCTAAACACTATGACCTGAATCATGCCAGGGACCCAACGGGCACCCAGTTCTATGCAATAGAGAAATTTGAACGACACTGGAGGGGAGAGAATCCCAAGAGGTGCATTTCTAGAGCAGAAACCCACTGGATTTACCTTTTAAAATCTTACCAGCCCTTAGGAATTAATGTGGAGTGGGACATAAACGGCTTTATTAACAACAGCTAAGTGACAATTACCATGTACACTGGCCCCCAATTTCGAAGTGTGGACTAGGCCTCTCATCAAGGGGAATATGGGAAATATAGTACAAATCAGCGTCAGCAGTGATTCCATTTTTTTGGGGGGGGGCACATTATTGTGGCCCATTATAATATAGATAGGGTTCACTAAGCCCTCAGCAGGGGTCATATACCCCAAGACAAATAGTATTTATTTATCCTTCTACTTCAAACTAGGTTGGACAGCAGAAGTAACCACCTTTTTACTTCTAATTTTATCTTTTAATTCTATTTTTTCTTATTTTTTATTTTTACGTTCATTTCACTTTTTGAGCCGCCGGATGGACCAATGGGGGACCCGCACGGATCAGTCGCGATCCCCCTATGTATTCCACTCACTGCTGGCCGTGGATGAGACCACAGTTTTTATTATCATTCCACTGTATCTTTTAGGATGCTGGTGCTCGTGTACACTATTAAACAATCACCAGGGATTATGCTGCGTTTATCTGCTTTAAATATGAACAGCATGGTTGCTGATAAACATACCCCGAGATTGGGTTTTTCAGTTAGGACTGCTTACCGTGACAACGGCAGCTTCACTGAAGCAATCAATGTGTAATTCACTAATGTAAATACTGAGGAATAATGCTATTGGCCCCTGGGCGGTGCTCGTTAGTATAAAGAGGCCTGAGACGTGAGTGTGGGCGTGCCCGTGACAACGTCATCTATGACGAAACCGGTAGGGCGGACGCACAGACCCCACACTCATGCCTACCAGCTGGTTCACATCATCACAGAGGGATAGTACACGGCAGACGGCCGAGTTGCGTCCCATTGATTTTATACACATGTGAGTTTTGGATCTATTCATTTACTTAATAAAGCTGTTTTAAGGATTTTACACTATGTTGGCCCCTATGTTTTACATGCCAAAGGAGTGATAACTCCTACACCCCTCGCTCCAGCTGGGATCAGCTGATCAACAGAGCTATTAATTATCCCCAGTATACAGCATACGTAGGAGCCAGTGTCTATACCAGTGCAGAGGGACCCGACTGTGAAGTTAAGAGGGTGGCAGACGGCCAATATAGGTCCTGTTACACCTATTGCATGTAAGTGCATAACCACCCTCACCCCAGCCACTGTCAATAGCGGTTTTACACTATGCTTCTTTTTTCTTACTTTTACATCTATATGATGACAACCTACGCTGAGGATCACTAGGACTCTTACTAGGACTTTGAGACTATTCTCTGGCCATCCATTTTACCATCATCAGAACTTGGGATTTACCGTTTGGTAAGGGAAGAGCATACACAGAGGTGCTTTCATCTTCCCTCATACACACTATCTGTTGGTGGACTGGGACTATACCTTCAGCCCTTTTGTTTTTGTTTTATTGTTCCTGTTTGCTGATTTATTTATTACCCATTGCTGTTGGTTTCTTTTACCATTTTTGGTGTACTATTGTATGATAAACCGCATAGGAGCAAGCAGAACAAAGTCACAGAACCTGCATAGGGGCATCGATATTTCCAATGCATCTAATGTATTGTTTTGTTTCTGGAAACACTAGCTCTGCATAACTTTTTATTCCATTGAAAGGATACTGTTGATGAAGTGAGCCACATCAACACACATGATTTATAAAATCTAAAAATTGTATTAACATGTATGGTTAAAAACAAGATAGATACTCATTCCATAAATACATAGGTATGGGCCAGGAAAAGTACAAGTGGAGCAAGCCAACGTTTCGCAGTCCTCTGCTGCTTCTTCAGGGTAGCTCCATACTTTATGGTTCTAGTAATTAATGTACAGAAACACCTATTAATACATGTAAATATAACAATTTATATGTCAGCTGTATATCAATAGTATCCTTTAAAGTCCCTGGATCCAATTACCTCCAGCCAAGGTTTTTGTTCCCTATTGTTTTTATAGCTTCTCCATTATGGGATGTGGATACTATTGATGCTCTATGGGACTGGTTTTTCTATATCTTATTCTAAAGTTCCTATTCTTGTTATTTTTTTATGAAGCTGATCTTTCTTATTTTTACCTAAATAAATATAAGACAAGCATTTACATTCCAGAAATGTTGGAAATACTATATACAGTTGTTAAATAATACCATTACAAGCACTAATTTTATTTGTATCCCAGTGTGGTTTACCATAGAGTGCATTACAGTCCATAGAAAAAAAAGAAAAAAAAAAAAGAATTAGAGCAGTTGCAGTTGTACTACTGATTATATTAGCATAATCGAGTCTGATTCAGCAAGTTAATCAGAAGGTAACGTTTTATGCATTAGTACGGTATAAAAATAAATAATTACATTAAAAAAGCAAGTTAGTATTGTTTCTGTATAAAAGATGTAAAGGCTATATGAAGAATAAAAGGTACTGTTTATGGAACTATAAAAAAAAAAAAAATATGAGATTTGCTAAGGTGGGTAACACTCAATTAAATGGATGGGAAGTGTCAATTTTAACAAAGCTTTGTATAAAAGTTATGCCCTGTCCCCCATTCCAGCCCTCTCCATTGGTCAGTGCAGCTACCCACTATATTAGAGAATCAAATTACTTTCTTGGGTTGCTGGAGAGGTGGGACCAAGCTGAAATTTTGAAGGAAAATTTGAAATATGTATGTAATCATATTGACATGGGATTTTCAGCTAAGGTAACCTCGTCTTATGCAAGATTTCATCTAATACACAGTCCGAATTGCATAGATGTGGGGCAAGCTTTTTTTAGATTTTTGCCAGACTAACTTCACAAAGGACCATAGGCATGCACATGGGGTGTGCCAGGTGTGCCTGGGCGCTCCCTAATCACCCTGTGCCAGCCAGGGCTTTTTCCTGCTGAAAAGGTTGGGTTTCCTTAATGGACACTCACTGGCAATGACAGTGCTGCCCTGCCAGTGACACAATTTTAATTAGTATGTATACTGCTAAAGGAACTATGAAAACTGCAGCCGCGGAGTAAGCTGACAGCTGGCCCCATTTTCTGATGCTGCCTCTATAGTTCCGGCAGCAGATCTCTTACTGTAGGCGGCGGAGTGATATAGCTGCACTCCGCCTGCCCTCCAGTGCCTCTTCGGCTTTCATATGATAGGAGGTCAGTAGCATCTAGTGTGGAGCATGTCCGATCTAACTCACTGACAGTGACAATGTTTAGCCAGCAAAACCCCCTCCCCCCAGGCACAAGCAGGAGAAGAGAGAGGGGCTTGATTCTCTCGGGCTCTCCTATGTGTCTGCCCCACCCCAATCCCCTATGTCTGCCCCGCCCACACTGCAGCCTGTACCTGAGAAAGGAGATGTGTTGGCAGGAGATCATAGGTACAAGAAAAAGCAGCTGGCAGATTTGTGGGGGCCGCTAGACTGATTGCCCTGTGTGATCCTGCAGATTCCAGCCTCCGGTGAGTAAGCAGTCCCCCCATCTCCCACCCCTCTCTCCTCCATCTGTCCCCCCCCCCCCTTTCCAGGAGCTGCAAGTTGATTTCTTGTCCAGCAGGGACTTAGAGATGACTTAACTCTGATGTCAAGGGGCACTGTGCCATGCTGTGATGTAAGGGTCACTGTGCCATGCTGTGATGTAAGGATCACTGTGCCATGCTGTGATGTAAAGGTCACTGTGCCATGCTCTGATGTAAGGACACTCTACTGTACCATGCTGTTATGTCAGGGGCCACTGTGCCATGCTGTGATGTCAGGGGCCACTGTGCCTTGCTGTGATGTAAGGGTCACTGTGCCATGCTCTGATGTAAGGGGACACTACTGTGCCATGCTGTGATGCCAGGGGGCACTGTGCCATGCTGTGATGCCAGGGGCACTATGCCATGCTGTGATGTCAGGGGACACTGTGCAATGCTGCGATGCCAGGGGGCACTACTGTGCCATGCTCTGATGTAAGGAGGCACACCGTGCCATGCTCTGATGTAAAGGGACACTACTGCACCACACTCTGATGTAATGGGAGCACTACTGTGCCATGCTCTGATGTAAAGGGACACTGTGCCATTCTATGATGTAAAAGGCACTGTGCCATGCTCTGATGTCAGGGGCAATGTGCAAGGATTTTGATGTCAGGGGGCACTGTGCCATGCTCTGATGTCAGGGGGCACTCTGCCCTGCTCTGATGTCGGGGGGCACTGTGCCATGCATTGGTGTCAGGAGGCACTGTGACATTCTCTGATGTCAGGGGGCACTGTGCCATTATCTTATGTAAAGGGAACTGTGCCATTCTCTGATGTAAGGGGCACTGTGCCATAAGGGGGGCACTGTGCCGTACTCTGATGTAGAGGGCACTCTGTCAGGATTCTGATGTGAGGGGGCACTCTACCATGTTCTGATGGAAGGGGGCACTCTGCCATGTTCTGATGTAAGGGGGCACTCTGCCCCTCTGCGGGCAATCTGGTACTAACTAACACTGATGTCACTAGTGACACTAATACAGTGATCAGTGATAATACTGTACTAATGATACTGGTTGGAAAGGGTTAACATGAAGGAGCTAACTGTGTGTCTAACAATGTGTAATGTGTGCTGCTTTTACTTACTAATCTGGCTATTTTTTCTCCCTGCTTTTCAGAGTTCTGTGTGTTTGTGTGAAATATATATATATATGTGTGTGTGTGTGTGTGTGTGTGTGTTTGTGCTTCTGTTTGGGGTGCACACCCTAATGCAATGGGCTGTGCACGCCTATGCAAAGGACAGTATGGTTCCAGGGAAGATGACAGACACTTTTGCCATTGGTATAACAAACAGTTCCTTACAGGAAGGGTGGTAAAACTTTGAAATGCTCTGCCATAGAAGGTACGTATGGCAAACATTTATGGAATAATAATAATAAAAAGTTGATTTGCTATTCCCTGTTGATTTGGGCATTTTTTGCTACAACTACAGGAATACAAAGTTACCATAATATCCAGTTCCATAAAGTTTTTGTTAAAAAAAGGAGTACACAGAAGAATAGTGGGTGGGTGACATTCAAGTCATTCATGTATGCAACTGGGCAAGAACTGCTGGTTTAGAGGGTGGACAAATATTATAGAGCTATTTATTCCAAACTGCATACAGCTCTGTCCATCACCAGTGCAGCATTAGGAAACCATTGTTTCTGTAGAGTAGGGCTTGGAAGAGCAACAAACGTTAGCTTTAAAGAAATCCATTATTCCACTGTGATTAACTCAATAACAGTTTAGCACTCTTAATAGGAAGTATTTACATTTCTTCATTCCCAATGTAAATACCAAAGTAAGGGTTTTTTTTATCAATTGAAAAGCAACTCCACTTTTGTTGAAAACAAATGCTTCTGAGTGATCAATCAAGGATTTATATATCAATGTGTACAGTGAATCTGAATGGAAGTGACTTTTTAGTAATAATCAGCTGATGAACTTGCAGTGTTCTAGAATGGAAAGCTCCAGGGTCTGCTCCCCTATATAAGTGATTAGCCCTTTTGGAGTATCTCACCAAAAATCTGACTTCTATCTTAGTGTGTCTTGGAAAATCATTAAACCAATCAGACAAGCAGGGAAATACATTTCTCGTGTTGTTCCAATTGTGTACAGAAAGCCTCTAAGTTCCCATGTTGCATTAAATTTTACAGACAATTACAGCACTGCAGATTGAAAAGGAAAGGTCTTTTTAAAAACACTTTCAATTACAATATGGCTTGTGTTGCAATTGTATATGCTATATTATTTTTTTATTTACTTTTTTTTCCATGAAAGTGGAGTTACCTATTATGTGCAGTTAGCATAGCCATGTAAATCAGTTGCGTTTGCTATGATGATTGATTCTTTTTAACACATTAAAGCACTAACATAACACAAGTAACATTACTTTTGGATAAACTTATCATTTTAATAGCTAAATAATTTAGTGCCTACATTTGGATTCTTATTAATTATAACATAACAATGACAGTTGCTTTCAAATTGGATTGGTTTTCTAATCTCTTTAAATATGTAATAGTTATGCATTCTGTAAATATGCTATGCACATACAGTAGTACAATTGCAAAGGAAGCATAGTCTCGATGTTCATGGCATGTGCCCGAGGGGTTGCTCTTTATAAACTTGTGGCTGGAGGGCTGTGATTTATTATGTGCTGATGTAACAGAAGGGGCATTAAATACTTAACTTGTATTCCACTTATTACTTTTTTTTACAGTGACCTGAATTTTTCTCACACTTCATATGTATATATTTATGTAAGAGCTCTGAAAGAAGAGGGTGAAAATAAATTGTCAGTGCCATTCATAACTGCGGTGACATGGAGCTGTTTTTTTATCATTGTTCTCAAATGCAATTTGAATGCAGGCAATTATGTACAGTATCTCAAAAAAGTGAGTACACCTCTCACATTTTTGTAAATATTTTATCCTAACTTTTCATGTGACAACACTGAAGAAATGACACTTTGCTACAATGTAAAGTAGTGAGTGTACAGCTTGTATAACAGTGTAAATTTGCTGTCCCCTCAAAATAACTCAACACACAGCAATTAATGTCTAAACTGATGGCAACAAAAGTGAGTACACCCCTAAGTGAAAATGTCCTAATTGGGCCCAAAGTGCCAATATTTAGTGTGGCCACCATTATTTTCCAGCACTGCCTTAACCCTCCTGAGCATGGAGTTCACCAGAGCTTCACAGGTTGCCACTGGAGTTCTCTTCCACTCCTTTATGATGACATCACGGAGCTGGTGGATGTTAGAGACCTTGCGCTCCTCCACCTTCCATTTGAGGATTCCCCACAGATGCTCAATAGGGTTTAGGTTTGAAAACATGCTTGGCAGTCCATCACCTTTACCCTCAGCTTCTTTAGCAAGGTATTGGTCATCTTGGAGGTGTGTCTGGGGTCATTATCATGTTGAAATACTGCCCTCCGGTCCAGTCTCTGAAGGGAGGGGATCATGCACTGCTTCAGCATGCCACATTACATGTTGGCATTCATGGTTCCCTAAATTAACTGTAGCTCCCCAGTGTCAGCAGCACTCATGTAGCCCCAGACCTTGACACTTCCACCGCTATGCTTGACTATAGGCAAGACACACTTGTCTTTGTACTTCTCACCTGGTTGCCGCCACACATGCTTGACACCATCTGAACCAAATATGTTTAACTTGGTCTCATCAGACCACAGGACATGGTTCCAATAATCCATGTCCTTAGTCTGCTTGTCTTCAGCAAACTGTTTGTGGGCTTTCTTGTGCATCATCTTTAGAAGAGGCTTCCTTCTGGGATGACAGCCATGCCGACCAATTTGATGCAGTGCGTGGCGAATGGTCTGAGCACTGACAGGCTGACCCCCCCACCCCTTCAACCACAGGCAGCACTTATACGTCTATTTCCCAAAGACAACCTCTGGATATGACGCTGAGCATGTGCACTCAACTTCTTTGGTCGACCATGGCGAGGCGCTGTTCTGAGTGGAACCTGTCCTGTTACACTACTGTATGGTCTTGGCCACCGTGCTGCAGCTCAGTTTCAGGGTCTTGACAATCTGCTTATAGCCTAGACCATCTTTATGTAGAGCAAGAATTATTTTTTAAGATCCCCAGAGAGTTTTTTGCAATGAGGTGGCATGTTGAACTCCCAGTGACCAGTATGAGATAGTGAGAGCGATAACACCAAATTTAACACACCTGCTCCCCATTTACACCTGAGACCTTATAACACTAAGGAGTCACATGACACCGGGGAGGGAAAATGGCTAATTAGGCCCAATTTGGACATTTTCACTTAGGGGTGTACTCACTTTTGTTGCCAGCAGTTTTCTAAAAGGGATGCTGACACTGCAACTTTTCTCATTAGAACCCTGCAAGTGATTAATAATGAAAAAGTCAATCCCAATGAAAAATTGATTAGATAGATTGGGTAGGTCCTCATATTAAATACTTTTGGTAGATCTGTAGTTGATTGTACAGAGCTTGTATGGTCAGATTTTATTGTGTATGGTGAGCTTAATTCAAGCTATACAGGGCTAGATTCCTCCATTAACACTGATTGGAGGAATCTTCAGTACTGGCCATTGTATTCACGTAGCAGTAACACTTGCGGCTATCTGAATACCCAAACAGTGCCTGAATCTGATAGGACTTTTGTATAACTGGGTGGAGCCAACAGGGGCAGCCATGGCTCGAGTTTTGGTTGATTTAGCAATAATCTGCCAAAATTTAAGCCGTGTACAACTAGCTTAACTACTTAACAGATGCTGAGATAAGATTTCAGCCACACAGAGTTTGTCACTTTCAATAAATTGGACAGCTCTAAAGCGAGCCATATATTATGCAATTTTCTTTCTGTAGCCCCCTGGTCATAGACTGGGGCTATCATGTAAATTTGGTTTTTGGCTGGGCTGTAGGCAGCTAAGATAGATTGTACAGTTTATCTGGTCGTTCCCTAACCTCAATAAATTTGTACATTTCTCACTGTTACCAGTAGGTGTCACAGTACCACAGGCCAATATGAGATAGTACAACTAGGTTGAGTTATGAATATTTATTGCTCTTCCAGTCGGCCTAGTAGGAGGTTCTTGGCCACTGGTGCAATCTGGGAGAGAATATATATTTGGGCTGGTCCATGTGCTCCCTCTCTTGTCTCAGGCCCTCCTGGCCTGGGGATATGCTGCTGAGATGAGCTCTTCAAGTAGGTTCAAAAGCCTGTCTGGGGCCTACTATGCCTGAGGTGGTCCTTAAGCTGTCTTGCCCTGGAAGAAGACAAGCCAAATTGAGAAGATCCAGGGGAGGACCCTTGCTGGAGAGAGCCAGGATAAAGGCTGGTCTCTCAGGAGGGCCTGGTGACTCATTTGGAGGATGCACCTACATCTAAAATGTGCTTACAGTGTTGCCGGATCGGCTTAAAGGTTCTGACATTGTGAAGCTGGATCTTGTTCTACAATCTGAAAACATGTTTGCAGTATTGCTGGGTCGACTTAAAGGTTCTGGTACTGTGAGCTGCACTTTTTCTGGATCCAAGGAGTAAGTGATTTGCTACTGGTATCTGAGACCCCTAACCCTTTCTCCTACTACCTTCTTCCATGTTCTTCATTAAAGCTTTTAAAAGATCAAAAGTGACTTAAGCACAATTTCTTTTCAAAACTCCCCATTATAGCCAGGGACGCAGCCCTGGCGTAAATGCTAGCTCGCTCCCTGTCTCTGGAGGTGACATCTTGCCTTTAGAAGACCTGGGGGGTGCTACATTTCCTTCAACCACAATTTCCCTATCCAACAGAATATTATGATCACTGCTGCCAGCTATAGTGGCCTGCAGTGATTGCATGGAAAAAACCCAACAGGCTGATTGTACTGAAGTCGATTGATGGATTAACTTCAGTATAACCAGCCTGCTCATAGACTGATTGAAATTTGTCTGCTTCTGGATGAACCAGGCAAATTTTGATCCACCTATGGCTGACCTAAGCACTTTGAAAAGGACAGTAAAGCACAACCTTCATGCAGTGCTCACTACAAAGCTGGAAGCAAAGATCATTTTTGTAATAAGCAAATATGACTGCCTCCATGTACATATATAATTCAACCTATCCCTTTAACACCAACTTCCTTTACATCGTGGGGGGTCCAGAAGATTTCCGTTCTACAGTGGAGGTCTCTGTCCCTCGCTCGATCGTAAATGCGGTCCCGACGCAGGGAC
>BLSH010254914.1:2430502-2444304 GCA_018402905.1 Glandirana rugosa
CAGGTAAATCAATAACTCTCCCACTATACAAGTCCCTGGTGAGGCCGCACCTGGAGTATGCCATCCAGTTCTGGGCACCGGTCCTCAGGAAGGACGTCCTGGTATTGGAAAGGGTTCAGAGAAGGGCAACAAAGCTAGTTAAGGGATTAGAGGACCTAAGTTATGAGGAAAGATTACAAGCACTGAACTTGTTCTCTCTGGAGAAAAGACGCTTGAGAGGGGATATGATTTCAATGTACAAATACTGTACTGGTGACCCCGCTATAGGGGCAAAACTATTCAGCGCAAGGGAAAACACGAAGACACGTGGCCATTCACTGAGAATGAAAGAAAGGCGGTTTAACCTTAAGATGCGTAGGGGTTTCTTTACGGTAAGAGCAGTGCGAATGTGGAATTCTCTTCCAAAAACAGTGGTTTCTGCTGGTAGTATAGATCATTTTAAAAAACTATTAGATGCACACCTAAGGAACCACAACATTGGGGGATATACAACGTAATACTGACATAAAGAACACACACATGGGTTGGACTTGATGGACTTGTGTCTTTTTCCTGCCTCACTGACTATGTAACTATTTGTTAAATTTTATAACAAACTATGATTTTTTTCACCCAAATATTTCAGTCTTTTTTTGTTTGTTTGGCAAAAAATAAAAACCCAGCAAAAAATAAATACCACCAAAAGAAAGCTCTATTTGTGTGAAAAAAATGGTTACGTATGGGTACAGTGTTGCATGACCGCAAAATTGTCATTCAAAGTGTGACAGCCCTGAAAGCTGAAAATTGACCTGGGCAGGAATGTAAAAGTTCCCAGTAGGCAAGTGGTTAAAATCCTTGCATCCCTGGTTCCTGATTTCTTAAGGTACAGCTTACTGATCTGGTGATCCTTGCTGGATACCTGCATTTGGTATCCCTTACAATAGAGTATTGATTTCAGTACGCTCTGAATTGAAACATCCTCATTTGGGACCTGGAATTCGGAGGCCTTGAGAAATTTTGAGCAGACAAGATTCTTCAAACTCTGATTACAGGGACTTTGGTCCTGAAAGGGCTAACTCACCTGCAAGAAAGCCTTGAAACGCAGCAGGAAGGAGTCAGCACATGACTATGAGGCAGTGTGTTGTAGTTCACAGCTGTGAATAAATGTGGACTATCTGGAGATGGAGAGTCTGCTTTGTTGAGCTCCATTGGCTTTTCCTGTACTACAAAGTTGTTATAAAAATAGACCTTTCTGGCCGTCTCCGGCTTTCCGTGCCCGTTCGCGCGTGCTTGCCCGTGCATGCTAATGGTGCCAATAGTGGCCATTTAAGCAGGACAGCAGCAGGAAGCTGGTGCTGTCCATTCTACAGCATTTTTGTGAGTTTCCTTGCTTCCTGATTGCCTAGATACCTGTTCCTGTGACCCAGCCTGTTTGACCCTGCTCTGAACTTTGCCTGCACCGACCCCAGCTTCCACGACCACTCTTCTGCCTGCTCCCTTGTACCTTGCTGCCTGAACGTTGCCGACCCGGCCTGTACCCGACCATCCGTCTGTCTGATCCTTCTGTACTGCACCGCCTGCTAGTTACTGACCCTGACTGCCTTACTACTCTTCTGCTTGCACGAGCTCCAGTGGGCACCTACCTGCCACCTGAAACGTGTCCAGCCCTCGTGCCCCCCTGTGCTCCTGAGCTCCCTGTCTGCTCTACCAGGGACTCTCAAACCAGGACCGCAAGAGAGGTTACCCCTGCATAAGCCAGAGTCCATCACCAGGTACGTGACAAAAGTGGACCAGAACCCTAAACCCAAGTGTATTGACAGTGAGCCCTTATGTTGTTTTGATTATACCAGAATTATAAACTATTTGCTTTATTTTTGTTGAAGAAAGCAACTGTTTGCTTGTTTTGTATGTTTAATAAAGACTGTTACTTTTACAAGCAGCTGGCTGATTATCTCAGGCTCTTCAGATTACACCCTTTAAATGCTGGACTACGTTTATTTGAAGTGAACATCTTAGCGTCAAATTCTTACAGTCTTAGCTCGGATGAAAGAACAATTATCATTGACAATGCTCACTTGTCAGTAACTTTTACAACTGAAAACTAGCTTTTTTACTAACTAAGGAAATCTTTAGTAAACAATATTACCCATATTTGGTTAATCCTGTCCAATACTTTCTTAGCATATTCTTGCATACTTGCATATCTGAATGATTTGCATCTTTCTTATATTATTTTAAAAGTCTTTTCATTTTACACTTTGTAATTATTTAATACTATAAAAATGTGTGGTCTGCTGCTAAACATGTGCAGGTAGTGCAGTAGATTTAGAGAAGTTTCATAGAACATTTTGTTAAAGTTCAGCCACTCTATCTGTGATTACATGACAGTAGTTTAGGGACTCTCTCTCAGGTAGATATTGCATCACAGAACTGACAGAAGAGATAGAGAATGGCCCTTGTGCCTGATCCATAACAGTCATTGCCTGTTACATACATTTCAAGATTCATTCCAACTATGAAGATAATCGAGGCAGCCGACAGTTACCCTGCAGCTGCATGGATTTATGATGCCACTGTCAAGGAAATGAGCCGAAATGACACAGTAGCTGGCTTTAGCTGCAAATAATGTGATAGGCTGTACAGAAGTACTGTAGCAGCTGCTGTCATTGCAGGTAATAGGCTATAAAGAAGGCTGATAGCAATACCTGTCATTTTTTAATGGCTGACTTCACTGAAGAGCTTTTGTGGCCTTTAACATGGAGATAATATAAGATACAACAAATTTTACAGCTTTCATGTTGCATTCATAATTTATCTTCAGAGTACAACCCAACAAGGACAGTATTTGCCAACACAAGAAAGTGCAGGACTGCTCCATAACTGTCTATTCAGAATATACGCTTGGTGGTTATTAAGTCTTTATCTTACTATTACTCATGCCTAATCATAAATTCATGCTATTTTTATATGTGCTTTACAGGAACAAACGCTAGGCTGTTGCATATTGCAGCATCATCAGGTTTAGCAAAAACTGGAAGCAAAAAAATGATTACTGTTGTTACATAAACATCAATAACATCATCCAAAGCCTAATTCTTAATTTTCTAATACATATAAGCCTATTTAAACACAAAGAGCAAAGTAGAAAGTGCAAAATCTCATAACAACCAATCAGAAATCACCATTTATTGTTTTGAATACAGTAATTCCAATATACATTAAAAATAACGTTGTTTTTTTTAAGAATTACAACATCTTAAAGTGAACCTTTCCATTCTCTATGTGATACCATCATAATCTACTACATAAGCTGCAAATGCATTTCTACCCAAAAGAACACTAACTCTTAATGATATGCATATTTTGATGCCCTAATCTCCATCCCTAACCAAAACCCCTGGCTGCTGATTTATTCAGAGAGCAGTGACACATGACTTACACAGGAAGGGCAAAGGTGTCTTTAAAGTAGGGAATGTGATTGACAGTCTTCAACGTTTATATGCTATGAGAGAGGCAAGACTTCAGAATCCAATGCAGAAATAAATAGACTTTGGTGGACAGAGTTATTGTTTAATGACAGTGCACCTGTTACTTTTTATAAGCCGAACAATTTATATTTAGTTGCACTACTTGAAAACATTGATAAATGTGATGGTTTTCATAGTCTTAACTCTACTTTCCTGTTGCTGTGTTGTGTAGGGTGTCTAAATATGATTGCACTGCCAAATAGGCAATAGAAGCAAGCTGGCCACTCATGGCTCAACTCTCATCTGTGAATCAGCTAAAATTTAAGCCATGGATGGACCTGCCGCCGCCACCCGGATCCACAAGCTTTGATCAGCAATCACTATTCCGGTATTCTGGCAGTCGCTGCCTCTCACAGTGCAAAATCTGGCAGTAGGAGAGTGCATGTTTAGCACGCATGTAGGAATTGAGTGGTTTCGGCCACTTTTGGATCTACTGCCCTCAGTAATCAGCAAAAGTGTTCTGACACATCCCCTCACCTAGCCTGCAATGAAAGCCTGTGAGAGCATGCTTGTAAAGGGTAAGGGGGGTTTGTGTTTCCTCAGCTATACCAGCACAGAGCATTGGAGAGGGAGCAGCAAGCAGTATTTTAGCTAGAGAAAATGAGGCATTATCCCTAGCTGCATACCTGGTGTGCTGTATGTGTAAAGTATTGTGCATTGCGGGGGGTACATTTTTCTTTGCCTAGTGAAGAGCAGATTTTGATGAATGTTGCTTGATCTGGTTAATCTATGTTTGTGTAAATATGCTCCTAAATGCTTTGTAACCAGATTGTACATTTACACGTTCATGCATGCATACAGGCTTGAAAAGGTATTTTAGATGCCTGGCACACAATTTCCAGTGAGTTTTCACACCCAGGGAGCCACATGTGCAGTGAAGCTTTAGTGTTTGGAAAATATGTTAGATGAGCATGCGCAGATTAATGCCGATGCAAAGAATGGTGTATGCGGCTGTGTGTGGCTCCCTGGGGAGGGAAAGTGCCAGGAAATTACCCCAGGCCTCCAAAATGCCTGTGAGCATGAACCCTTAAAGCAGTTATTAGCACTCCCCATCCTCAACCAATGTTCGTTCTTCCCTCTTACCTGAAGTGCTGTGTTCTCTTTAAAATACATACTCACCTGCACAGCGAATCCAGTGTTCTCTTACTGTGACTCACTGTTTGGTTACAATACAGCAGGTCCCACCCTGCAGTCTTGGTCCACTTCAGCTGACTGTTTCTTCTGGTTGCAGTCAACCAGCTCCCATGACGCGCTAGACCTGCCCCTCAGTCCGCCCTTTGGCTCGCTGACCAGCTACTCCAAACCTGCAGCCTCCTAGGAGATGTAAGTATCCCAGGAAATGGTAAAATTAAACTAACTTCCCTCTTGGAGGTAAGTAGCCTGTAGGTTATGTAAAAAATATATATATATTTTTTTTATACTTTTTTAGAGCATCACATGAAAAGTACAGAAACCACAGTTATGGCAGTGCTAAACTGGAAAGTGTTCAATCAAAGTTTGACACAGTACAAGCCGTAACAAGCCAATATATGTACAAACCACAAATATCGAATACTTGTGTAGCGCTGCCCTCTTGAGTGTTGCATAAGAAATCAATTACCCCTTGGTCCTCCCAACTTCGAAAGTCCTCCACCACCCCTGACACTCTGGGTTCACTTATTTTTATGCAATATAATAAGTCTTAACACTGTAAGAATAATAGAGACCACACTTGGATTCAGTTCTAAATAATTTACTAAAATCTAGAGCTATAGCACTTAAAAGTAAATTAGTTATTTAAAGCAACAGTAGATAACTTGTTTGACCATAGAGAATATCAGCATGACATTTCAGATACACACTCTGACACTGTTGGTAAACAAAATAAATGCAGAACTATATCAGCTATTCCTTTAATAGAGCATAATCACATATCTGATAGTCCAAGAAATGATATGACAACTCAAGATGTAGATGAGCACAATAATTGATGATAGTGTGAAAGATTCACTCTATTACTGCAGCGATTTAGATGAATTAACTATCATATATATTGATACTGCTCAATAACGCCTGAGAAAAATTATTATTGCTCTATAAAGGTTCAAATGTGATATAACACAGATATCATTAACCAATGCCAATTGCTTAACTCAATTCTCCTGATCTAATTCAAAGAGTTCCTTAGGAGACTTAACTTTAACCTTTGATCATGTGAGAAATGGTATCTGCAATGAGAAGGATCCATTTAACGAAGTTCATTTCAATCTTCTGCTAGCTTTGTTCTGTTCTAAAGTTAGGTACCTGAATTACTGTGTCAATTAAACTTTGAGTTAAGGCACAAATAGGAAACTTGGATGAACTTTAAAAGAAAGCCTTGGCAGTGACTGCTGACTTCAGATTATGATAACTGTTAAAGAGGGACCTGTGCACAGGGCTTTTGTAATCCACAAGGAAAGCTGAGTCTGTACTGACAAAGAAGTATAGAAACAATTGAGTATACTCAAAGGTAGGCCTCGGCCTGCTCACCACTAGGAATGGAACGAACACCCCCCTGGTTCGGTTCGCACCAGAACATACGAACAGGCAAAAAATTTGTGCGAACATTCGAACACCGTTAAAGTCTATGGGACCCGAACCCCCCCTTCCCCCCTTCCCGCCGCCTTCCACCACTCTTCTCCGGCCTCCCGTCCCACCGGGTAGACCGGAGCGATGATCCGGCGTGTCCGCCGGCTGGAAGGAGACCTGACAGAAGCCGTAATCGGCTCTGATCGGGTCTCCTTAGGTAAATTCCGGAAGCGTCGTCACAACGTCACTTCCGGTTTACTCGGCGGCTAATGGCGCCCATTTTAAAGAAATGACAGTATTCAGAATTTCCGTTTTTGGCAATCTGAATACTGTGAAGTGCAAAGGAGAGATGGGGGGTTTTTAGACCCCCCGGCCCTCCAAAAAGAGTACCTGTCACCATATATTATTATCACAAGAGATGTTTACATTCCTTGTGATAGCAATAAAAGTGATCAGATTTTTTTTTTTTAAAGAACAGTGCTAAAAATAAATAAATAAATAAAATTAAAAAAAAAAAAGAAATAATAATTTAAAGCGCCACCGTCCCCGTGAGCTCGCGCAGCAAAGAAAACGCATACGTAAGTCGCGCCCACATATGAAAACGGTGTTCAAACCACACATGTGAGGTATCGCCGCAATCTCCAGAGTGTGAGCAATAATTCTAGCAAAAGACCTCTTTCTGCACCTCTAACCTGGTAACCGTTAAAAATGTTCAACCGTGTCATGTATGGTATCTATTTACTCGGCGTAACATCCTCTTTCACAATATACAAAAAAATTGGGCAAACGTTATTGTTGTCTTATTTTTTAACTCAAAAAAGTAAAATTTTTCCAAAAAAATCACGCTTGAAAGACCACTGCGCAAATACCGTGTGACAAAAAGTATTGCAACAATCGCCATTTTATTCTCTAGGGTGTTTGAAAAAAAATATATAATGTTTGGGGGTTCTAAGTAATTTTCTAGCAAAAACAATGTATTTAGCTTGTGACCACCAAATGTAAAAAAGTGGCCCATTTGGTAAGTGGTTAAAGTGAAACAATAAAAATGAAATATTCCTTTAAACAATGTGCCTGGGCAGGGGGGTACCTTAGTCTGCCTGTAAAAGGGCACACCTCTGTGAAGTTTAGAATATAGCCAGGGCAAAATTACACTTGTGAAGGAAAAATTGTCATTTATTATCACGGCTGTAATGTATTGCCGGCTTCCGGCAATATACAGAAAAATCACTGAAAAAATCTGCGTAGGGCCCCTTTGGGTCTAGTTTAGATTTTAAGGGGAACCCCATGCCAAAATTAAAAAAAAATTAACATGGGGTCCCCTCTAAAATCCAAACCAGACCCTTATCCGAGCATGCAACCTGGCCGGCCAGCATAGGGGGGGGATGAGCGAGCGTGCCACCTCCTTAACTGTACCAGGCTACATGCCCTCAACATGGGGAGTATGGGTGCTTTGGGGCAGGGGGGCTCTGCGCCCCCCACCCCAAAGCACCTTGTCACCTTGTTGGTTGTGAGGGTCTGTGGGCGTGAGCCTTATCAGAGTCTGGAAGCCCCCTTTAATAAGGTGGCCCCCAGATCCTGAGTCCCCCCCATGTGAATTAGTATCGGGTACATTGTACCCCTACTACTTCACCAAAAGTGTAAAAAAAAAAGAAAAAAACACAGGAGACAATTAGGGACAAGTCCTTTATTAAAAAATAAAAATTAGTGTCCCCCGTAATCCATCGTCAATCACGGCGAGCGACGGACCCGGAAAAAAAAACGCAACAGCTCCTCCTCCATAGGAGGGCTCACGCCGACTGAGCTGTTTGTTGTGACACTTTATTTATATGGCAGAGCGAGGCCACTCGGTGACGTACACACATGACCGGCCCTCTCTGATGTCACATGATGTCAAAGGGGCGGGGTCGCTCGCCTACGTCGCTGGGTGGCCCTGCCTTGTCATATAAATAAACTGTCATAACAAACAGCGGGCAGACGATGGGAGCCCTCCCATGGAGGAGGAGCTGTGCGTGCTGTCTGCGCAATGCATTATGGGGCGCTCCGCAGCGGCAAAGTCACTGCGAACACCCCATAATGTCCTAAAGTCAATGAACGGGCGAACGCAGGCCCATCCCTACTCACCACCCTGTTGATCACCGAAAATGGTCGGCTGTTCAGGCTGTGCTGATGACACTGGAACTGATGATACAAGCTTGCTCTTTGCTTCCACTGCTCTCCCCGCAGTTCTTTCCGGACCAACCACCGTTCACATTGCAGATGACGCTGGATCTGGAGCAACTCAGATGCTGGCACGCTGATTCCGCTGGTTACCCATTGGAACAAAGCAGTGTTGCAGCTCGCTGGGGTACTTTGTAACTTTAGCCCACTGGATCACTTGACTTAGGCCGCAGGCCACAATCCCACTGGAACACAGACAGACAGATCCCCTCCGTTCAATCACACCGTCCAAAGAGAGTTTGGAGCCAACTCTTCCCCCCACTTAAATAGATTCTTCCATAATGCATCATTCCTTCAAAAAGCACTTCCTGCAGCACAGCATCCTGGGAAATGGATTCCTTCTATACTAGGGTCCAGAGACCGACTTCCTCTGTAGCACTACAAATCCCAAAAGCAGTACCTCTCCCATGACCATTCTGTTCAGCAGTTTCAACACTAGAGGGAAGTCCCAACAACATCAATAAATATGAAATGTCCCAAGTTAAAGGAGCACTATTTAACTCCTGGCTGCACCTAGTTCTAGGAAGTCTCTGTACCCCGCATTCATTTTGTACAAGGTAGATACCTTTATTATAACATTAAAAGAAGAAAGACAAAGTCAGAAAAGTAGGAAGAAAGCAGGGCAGGAGAAAGAGAAAGAAAAAAACAAAACAAAAAGAAAAAAGGGGGAGGTGGTGGGTGAAGGGGCAAAGAGGGACCAGTCTCTCCGCCAATGGTCCGGGCCAAGAGTCATGTCAGTATAAAATATTCAGGTAATAGAATTTACTTCAGCAGCTCAGTGTACTCCTAGGAGTAGACAAATTCATGCCAGTAGAACCATTTTTTAAGGAATTTCTCCCTAAGGCTGGATTCACACCTATGCATTTATAGGGCTTTTTGCATTTTGCAGATTTGTTCTACAGAACGTGTTCCATAGGAAACAATGTTAATTGGACTGTAGTGCAAATCTGCAAAATGCAAAAAAACACTAAAAGTGCATAGGTGGGAATGCAACTTAAGACCTTTTTTTCATGGCCACCAGGTCTTCCATTTCATTGATCTCAGTCACTTTTTTCAACCAGATGGCTATAGACGGTGACTGTGTCTGCTTCCAAAAGAAGGGGATACAGCTCTTTGCAACAGTAAGCAGGAGAGGTACAATAGATGGTCTGTAGACCTTCCTCGAGAAACAGTGGTGGTGCAGAAGGAAGAACGCAGGATCCTTTAGAAGCTGATGATCCATGACATTTTAGGTTATGCGATGAACTTCCACCCAAAACTAATGGAGAAGGTGGCAGGAACAGAAAATATGCAAGAAAAAATCATTTTCAAATGAATTAAGTATTTAACCACTTCACCCCCGGAAGGATTTCCCACGTTAGGACTAGAGCACTTTTTGCGATTTGGCACTGCGTCGCTTTAACTGACAATTGCGCGGTTGTGTGACGTTATACCCAAACAAAATTTGTGTCCTTTTTTCCCCACAAATAGAGCTTTCTTTTGGTGGTATTTGATCACCTTTGCATCATTTCTGATCACCGCTATAAACAAAAAAAGAGCGACAATTTTAAAAAAAAAAAACAATATTTCTTACTTTTTGCTAAAATACAAATAGAAAAAAATGTTTTTTCTTTGGTTTTGGCCAATTTATATTCCTCATATTTTTGGTAAGAAAAATCGCGTTTATTCATTGGTTTGCGCAAAAGTTACCGCGTTTACGGATGATGAGAATTAATTTCTGGGGCTTTTATTTATTTATTTATTTTTTACTAGTAATGGCGACGATCTGCGATTTTTAGTGGTACTCCGACATGTCAGACCATTTGACACTTTTTTGGGACCATTGGCATTTATACAGCGATCAGTGTTATAAAAATGCACTAATTGCTGTGTAAATGCCATTGGCAGTGAAGGGGTTAACCTGCAGGGGGAGATCTAGGGGTTAACTGTGTTCCCTAGGCGTGTTCTAACTGTGAGGGGGCTAGGCTGTCAGGGACATAAGAGATCTAACTGATCCAAGTGACAGAATGGGGAACCGCCGTGTTTACGTTGGCGGTTCTCCATTCTTTGGCTCTGGCAGCTCATCGCGGCTCACCAGCGGACATCGGGTCCACCCAAGCCGCGGGCACACTCCTCCAGAGTGCAGTGGGCACGAGCGCGCGCCGCCGCCGGCGCGCTCACAACCCCTAGTGACCACTCCGCAAATCGCAGTTTATTTACGGCGATTCACGGTACATGTCCACACTGCCACAGTAAATATACCGTGTGCAGTGTGGAAGTGGTTAAGAAAACAATATTTACTTGCTAAGTGCAAAACCACTATATTTTTCCTAAAACTGAGATACAATGCATTAAAATTTCTTCAAAATTACCATCTTGCTTTTCTTAGATCTCCATATGAGAATGTCAGTTGCCTGGCTGTCATGCTGATGCATTGACTTCATTGCTTTCTAAGCTGCTGCCATAAAACTGGTATAGAATTATGGAGTTCTGACAGGAGTTCTGACATGTTTCTCATTTCTTATTTGTTGAATCTAAATTGTGGATGTGCCTCAAAAAGAATTAAAGCCAGAAACAGCCAGACAGCAAGGAAGGCTTTTATGATAGATCTACTTTAAAGTGTTGCTAACCCAGAAATATAAAAACAATTCACCCCCCCCCCCCACAGTGCACACAGCTTCCAAATGTTCTTTTTATATCAAAATACTGCTGCTACTAACCCAGTTTACATGTGGGAGGAGATTTCACTCTCTGATGATGCAACGTCCTTTGCATCAGTGACCCTTCATCCACAATCTGGCCAGAGCTGATTGGTGCTTTGCCAATTACATGCTCAGTTCACAAATAAACAATCACTGCCTCTAGAAATCCACTATAGTCTGTGTCCATGTGAAACAGGAAGATCAAACGAACAGAGCATGTACAATTTTCCACATTGACTGCATGTAGTATAGTATAGTTTAGTCTAATATAGTAGACAGGGCAAGAAGGAAGTATCTGGCCATACAAGATCAAACAGGCTTTTTACACAATACAGAGGATTAACCCCTTAAGTTACACAGTAATTCTAGCAAGCATGCTATTCTGCATATACAGACAGATTTTACTGTTGTGGGTTTAGTAACACTTTAACCACTTCAGTCCCGGAAGGATTCCCCCTTCATGACCAGAGCACTTTTTGCGATTCGGCACTGCGTCATTGTACCCAAACTAAATTGACATCCTTTTTTTCCCACAAATAGAGCTTTCTTTTGGTGGTTTTATTTTTTGTGCTAACCAAACAATGAGCGACAATTTTGAAAAAAAAAGCAATATTTCTTATTTTTTGCTAAAATACATATTCAAAAAAAAAAACAAAAACAAATTTATTCATCAGTTTATGCCAATATGTATTCTTCTACATATTTTTGGTAAAAAAAATGCAATAGGCATCTATTGATTGGTTTGCGCAAAAGTTGCTGCGTTTACAAACGATGAAAATTCATTTATGGGTTTTTTTAATTTATTTTTTATCAGTAATGGCGGTGATCTGTGATTTTAGTGGGACTGCGACATTGCGGCGGACATGTCGGACACTTTTGACAATTTTTTGGGACCATTGGCATTTATACAGCGATCAGTGCTATGAAAATGCACTGATTACTGTGTAAATGTCACTGTCAGTGAAGGGGTTAACACTAGGGGGCGATCAAGAGGTTAACTGTGTTACCTGGTATGTGTTACTAACTGTATGGGGTCTGGGCTAAGTGGGGGAGGAGAGTAATCCTTGCTCCTATATACAGGGAGCATATGATCACACTCCTTCTCCCCCGTCAGAATGGGGATCAGAATGGGGATCCGCTTGTTTACATTAGCGGTCCCCATTCTGTCACTGCGGGGGAGCCGGTGGACACCGAGTCCGCCCTATCCACTCCCCGGCACCTCCTCTGCACAGTGAGCGAATGCGCACCCATGATCCTCGCTCTCGCATCAGTCAGGTGACATTGGTTTGCGTTATCGAGCCAGACTGCCGCTGTCAAATGATGGCGGTTGGTTGTTACGTGGTTAAGTTCACCACAAACTATAGTTCAGTTCACAATAATTAGTAATAATTTATATTACTCAACATGTATTGTATACAAATACAAATTGTGACTAATTCCTATACCTGCCTCATGCTTTTCACCACTGCACAAAAAAACCTGATTAACCACAGAAGGCATACATGAATCGACACATACTCAATTGCATTTGAATATTGTTAAAATGCTTTTAGTACTTTGAAAATTTTTATATATGTCTCATGTAGATTGCAAGTTGATGTGGTCACATTATCTGACATCGGAATTTTTTTAAACTTTTCTCCTAAATATTTGAATTTCCTAGTGTTGATAATGCAATTTGTTTTCAAATGCTGTCTCAACATTTTTGTAAATAAAGAGCATATCAAGATAAAATGAGCTAGTTAGCTGGCAGAGTAGCTTAGTGTTGCCTCATTTTGATCTTTACGTATGGCAGTTCACATTCTGTTTAATCGTTTTTTCCTCAAGTCATTCTTTCTAATCACATTTTTATAAAATGCAATAACTTTAAGTTTCTCATTACTTTCTCTACGATGTGCACTATAACGTTCACTTTGCTTGGATTTAAAGTGTGTGCATTTAATCCTAAGAGAATGTACAAACATATAAAGGCATTGCAATTCTCAGCATTGACAGAATGATTTTGTTGCAGTTATTCAGGCTGTATACTGCCATTACAAATGTACACATTTGGCAGAATCTACAATTGCTACTGAGGGAGCAGTGACTTTAAAGTCAGATAACAGTCTTTGATTCGCATCAAGGAAAATCATCCTCATATCTGCATTGCTTATAAAGTATCTAGACCAGTGTTCTATCATTTTCTGGACGCTATTATTTTTTTCAATGAAACTAGTATGCAAAGTTGAATATTTTTTATTGCAACTGGAAGATGATGTGTTAAATTCTATTTGTGAAAATCAATCTTTATTGTATTGTAAGAGTGGCCAGAGATTTTCAGATGTTCTTCAGGGAACGGCAGGTGGGGAGACCTTAGGCCATCCTACACTATGATTTGCAACTCATCTGTCAGACAGAAATTCTCATATGTAGAGTTGAGCGAACCTCTGGAAGTTCGGGTTCTGCTGGTCCGTCCGAACTTCGGGACAAAGTCCGGGTCCGGGTCCGGACGGAACCCGAACGATCGCACGGAAAGCCTGCCTGGTCGTCTTGGGCTTGAAGGTCTCCAAGCGAGTTGAGATGTATACTCTTAAAGACAGACTGTCTACTCAACGTTTAGTATCACATCCTACCGGATTCCAGAGGGGTGGACGGCAAGGGACTTCTTGTAGACTTTTAGAGACCGGTGAGAATGTTATGTTATTTCTAACTAAAAGTGTTTATCTTAAATTGTGTAGTAGAAGGTCAACGTTATTTTTTATAAGTTGAAACGTATGATCAAAGTAACTTTTTTTATTATCGCAGGTCTTTTACTATCTTGTGACCAGATCTATGAAATATTCGTTACGTCTATACTCCTACTAAAAGGAAC
>BLSH010254914.1:2508556-2527484 GCA_018402905.1 Glandirana rugosa
TTTGAAGATGATTTTAGAACAGTTCTATGGCCTCTAATGTTAATTAATACTTTTCAGACCCATTTTGAAGATGATCTCCATTTTTGCATTTTTATGTTTTTATTTTTTTTTAAATATTTAAAGTTATTTCCCTGTCCCCATTTCTTTGTAGGGCACTTGTCCCACCCTTACCCACATTTTCCTTCCTTTTGCAGACCTCTAGGACCTTCCTTGGCTTTTTTACAGCATTTTTAAGATTTTTCATTAAAATTACCAGAACACCGGACCCGAACCCGGACTTTTTTTGAAAAGTCCGGGTCCGGGTCCGGGTCCGGGTCCCGGACACCCCAAAGTTCGGTACGGACCCGAACTTTACAGTCCGGGTTCGCTCAACTCTAGTTCTAACCATTTCCCACCTTACCCAAAACTCTCAAATGCTTATTATTGCTTAGAAGTTAACTATTGCATTGCTAAAGCTTGCCACGTGATGCTCACTTTGTTTACATTCATTGCAGATCTCATGCTGGGCTAAGTTGCCTTTAACCTTACACGTGACACAGATGTCATACTGAAAAGATTGTATGGGGTCTAGTTGTAGGCATTATATGAAGCAACCTTAGTCCCTGCATCTTCAAAGAGTCTTGGTGTCAAACCTACATCCTGAGGGCCTCCTGCATCCCTTTGGTACCGGCTGTGTGACCCTTTGTAGACCTTTAGGTGTTTATGTTGACACCACAGGATTGCTCTGTGGACAGAGTGGTAAAATATGCCATGTCCTATAATTTAGATCAAAAGCTAGAATTTATGAAGAATGGATTTTATAAAGACTTTATAAAAACATACTAAAGGCAGTATCACAAAATGAGGACACATGTTCCTGACTGCGCAGGACCAAATTCAAACCCACAGGCTCTCAAGGCTGAGCCCTTTTTTTTTGTGTGTAGTCTTCTGATGATATCAAGACCATTCTAATTCTTTTTTACGCTATACCGCATGTACCTTGGGATATTGATTGACCCACCATTGGCTCCTATATTATGTATACAGATCTATACCACCTACCTCAAAACAAGTGATGTAAAGAGATTTACTTTGTATATACAACTTCTCACTTTACTATAGATCCTGTGACCCCATACCTACCTTTGCATGACCCTGTGACCTTAGTGGAGTTGTGGAGTGTCCATTTGGTTGTTCTGCCACCTTGACAGCAATGTTTATATCATATGTATTGATTTAGCTCCAGAAGAAGCATGTTTACAGGGACAAAACTAGTCGAGCATTTTAATTGTATCATGAAAAGAAGAAACAACATCCCCTGAGTTGGCTACTGTTAATTATTACTATTGACCTTAGGCCTTTACCTATTCAGGTTATTTTATACGCTATTGCATTAGGTTGACTACCTTACCCAGGTTCACTTAAGCCCTGTACACACGGGACGACGATCGCACGTACGATCGTGTCAAATCGTATGTTGGCTGTTGTATGTAGCATACTGACTGCACTACATGATCGTACGACCGCAGAAGAACGTTCAGGTGCATGTGATTAGCATCCAGACATTCCTGACTTTGGAGCATGCATGTTTTGCACAATACAACTTTGTTGTACCAACTGCTCTGTACACACGATACAACGGTCGTATGAGAGCTTGTTTTCTAGTCTGCTCATACAACTCCCTTGTACGACCGTCGTATGTTCGACTGTTCAAATCGCGCATACGAACGATCTATATCACATACAGGTTAGTACGACCTGTTGTATGCGATCGTCGCCCCATGTGTACGGGGCTTTAGGCCGATGAGTTGTATCCATTGAGCCTGATTAGACTCTGGATAGACGGCGGACCTGAGAGACATATGTATATGTGTTTTATCAAGTGTTTTTCTGTGACATTGTTATAAATAAAATGCATTTTGTGATACCGCTTTTAGTATGCCTATAAAGTCCATTCTTTATAAATTCTAGTTTTTGACCTTTGTAGACCTTGCTGCTTTCAAGGTCCACAGCTGAGGACTCCCTATTTGCTCATAAGTTGGCAACCACTGTATTCAATTATACTGAATAAAACTGAGAGCTATTTGCTCTCCAATCATGGACTGATGATCACTGGCAAGAGTTTTTAGTTTCCAATCTTAAAATAAATAAAAAAATTTCTGTGTGCACTCCCTGCTGACTGTTGTATGAGCACTGTTCTGGACCAACTGCATTGTGATTGCAGGATCCAGCAAGGCCCGTCTAACATCAATATTATACGTAACCTATTTTGGAAGGCTTGCAAGCAAATGCCTGTCTGTTAAAGACTTTGTGTTATGCTATTACATTTTTTTCTTTGAATAGTGTGTTTTGAGTTTTTCAGATACCTTTGGTTTTGACTGAAAAATTAGCACTTTTATTGTCAGATCAAAACCTGTAGTTACCAAGAAACAAAGCGATTTTCTTTTTCCTGCAGCTGCGAAATCAAGTGCTTTAGCTGAGTTAATGCTTTTCATTTCTTTTGCATGTGTCAGCATTAATAGAGGGAAGCTTCAATACAGACTACCATGTGAAGATGGTGCTGAGTAGTCTAGATTCTATTCTGTTGAAAGTGTTTTGCATTTTTTGGAATACCTCACAAAGGGAGACTTCAAATCAGGCTGAACTTCAAGCAAAGGTTAATGCTATTCTCTTTCGGGTTCAACCACCCACTTTGCTTTAGGTCACTGGTTGAGGCTAATGCATTACACAAGGGCTACTGCAAACTTGGCATCTACTTGATTAGGCTCCCTGCTGATCTAATACACATACCAGCTCCCTTGCCAAGTCAAATAACACATTTAGTGAATTGGAAATCAGATTTAAGTGGGCTAGCACAATGCAGCTTACCCTCTTATCTTTTACTGAATTCTTTGCTTTGAATTGAAGACTGTGAAAACGCCTCTTGTTAAAGGACTTAATCTTCATTTTTGCTGTACATTATTTGGAAACAGGTCAATTGAATGTTGGAGCTACTAACTCTGCCTAGCTCTAAAAAATACTGTGAGTAACTTATTACAGGGACTGAATTAAGAGCTTAGGAAAATGAATATCTTTACCTTGAAACATTTCATTTCTTTATTCCCATACATCTATTTTCAGGTTCAGCACAATTTTTCAAGTGGATAGCTCCTGAACAGCTGTTACTTGTAATAGACTTCTCAACTTTGAATCAACCACAGATGATGAATAATATAGTAATTTTTAGAGGAGAGAACTGCCCTGCTTAATGTACTCCATATATAGCCATAACCAACCTTCCTTCCTTCCTTCCTCCCTCCCTTCCTTCCCTCCTTTTCCTATCATACATGTTTTTACTTACACTAGACAGTTCTTCATGGTTTGAAACTACATATATGAGAATCACAGAGGGGAAGTCCGCATTTTTAATTTCAATAGGTTTTTATTGGATTTTTTTCAGTGATGCACAAGAAACATTAATTTCAATCACTTACAATCATATACAATTGTCTATTGACGACCATAACATTATTAACATACAAACTTGCCATTTAGATGTAAAAAACAAAGCAGACATATAGTGGACCTAGGGATTTTAATGATACTAACTCAAACTTTTATGCTGTGATACTATTAAACTTATTTTTGGCTATAGGTATAGAAGGTGGACTTTCTCTTCCAAGAACACCCCTAAAGTGAACTTGCTGTGTTCCTGGAGGGGAGATCCCTCCCAATTCCCGTTCCCATTATGTTTAATGTGTCCTGGGAATATGAGCAACTCGAACCAAGCCAAACAGAGGATGCAGAATGTAGATAATACCCATTGAGTAAGGCAATTGAAGAGAAAAAGGATATGAGCACCCCGTTGATTCCTTCAAACTTCTTGTGTGAGGATAGGTATGATGGAGATTGTTTAAGTGTCAGGACTGAACTTTTTACATTGGATTAGTAATATGTCATCATCTTTATTCATTCTAAGACCAATGCTGGTCCATCTAAGAAATCATCTGAGTGAGCTGGAACCAGACAGGGGTCCTTAGGAAAGAGACCCTCTGGTGGTCCATAGCCCTAGCACTCGTCCGGATGTCGGGACCATCTACCGCCCATAATCCGTCTGATCCATACATGCAGATAAATGTAAGCTTTAGGTAAGAAGCAAGGTGAAGAATGTGAAGAGGGAAGAGAGAGGGGAAAGGAGAAGAGAAATAAGAAGAAGCGACCCTTCCAGCGACGGTTTGGTGTAACAAAGGAGCTACCCAGCTCAAAGAGAGGTATGTGTATAGGTAGCCCAGGGTTCCCAGATGGCTTCTTAGATGTGTCTAGAAGAATGCTAACCATCTTTTCTTGGGCCATAATCCACAATTTTTTCCTCTTGGTCATGAGAAAAGATACTCTTCCAGGCTTTGGCTATTGTAAGTTTCGCCCCTGTAAGTATAAAAAAGATCAGGCTTTGGAAAGTCTTAGGGACTGAGGCGACCGGGAAATTGAGAAGGGCCACAGTGGGAGACTGGAGGATTGGGTGTCCTGTAACTTTCCGGGTCATGCTGAAGATTTTGTTCCAGAAGCCTCTAATCTTGGGACACTCCCACCAGATGTGTATAATGTTCCCCGTGGATTCACAACCTCTGAAACAGAGGGGGGATGAGTTTGGGTAAATTTGGTATAGTTTAGAGGGGACCATATGCCATCTTGTTATAACTTTTAGATTAGCTTCCACCAGAGAGATATTGAGAACTCCTCTAAAGGAGCTAAAGTATGTTTTATGCCAAGTTTCCGTCTCCCATTCCCTTGCGAGGTTCTTATCCCATGCTAGCATATATGCCGTTTTTGACATTGTCGTGTAAAAAGAGACCTGTAAATTACTGAGCTTCCCCCTTTCTGCACAGTAGCCTGGCCACACCATTGCTCATATTCAGTAAAAATGGGGGGTTCAGGTTTGCCCACCCAAAGTCTTTGTAGGAAGTGTGAAATTTGTGTGACTCTATAGTGTTCAGATCTGGGCAAATATGGTTTGCTAGTACAGTATGCTTTTGTTATCGGCCTAGTCAAGAGGAAACAGTGCCCTATCCTATACATCCCCTTGTCTAACCACTATTTAAATGCACATATTCCAAGTCCAGGGGGAAAAAGGGGATTGTGAAAGATATGCGAGAGAGGTTTCAAGGGGGAAGTAAGATGTGGGTGACCTTTAAGTGAATCCCATAAAGTAACCGAGTGTGAGAGGGTGGGTGCTAAGATGGGTGGTCGCGATTTGGGGGAACACCATAGTATGTAATCTATTGCGTGTTTCAGGATAGCTTGGCGCTCTATGTGTACACAATCAGGGTGTGCCATGCGGGAATATATTGTTGAGAGTTGCGCAAGCTGTGCCACTTTGTAATACCAGAACAAGTTGGGTAATCCTAACCCTCCTTTAGCCCTTGCCCTAAACAGAGTTTCTTTTGGTAAGCGATGTCCCTTTACCTCCCCAGACAAAATTAACGATTTTAGATTGGAGATGTTTATTTTTTAAACCAGAAAAGTTTTTATTTGTTTCATCAAGCAATGTCCAATGTACAAACATTTCAAAATTACTTGTTATTATCGACACAGAACAGTCTAACACCATCACTAGCATGGAAGCATCAAATCCCAACCGCAGTTTGTTACCTCCTCTCCCACCATTTAACTACAAGCTGAATACAGAATAAAACATACATTTTCCCCATCATAACCCTTTATAGCTAGCTGGGCATTGCAGAAGCCTAGTCAATACAAGCTCCTTGGGGATTAGTCCGGGTGTATCTAGCCAAGGCGCCCACAACCTCTCAAGTCTACCCGGGCAACCCCTATGTTGGTATATATATGGTTCCATATTGAGAGTACTGCCCATATGTGAAGTCCATGTTGCATGACCAGGTGGGGATGTCGACTTCCAACCTATCAGAATAAGTTTTCTGGCTTGGAATACTGCTCTAGATATTGCAATCTGAGTCATTTCCTCAGGCACCACTTCATCCAACATCCCCAATATGTATTGCTTTGGGTCTAGTTGTATATTTGTTTGGAGCACCACATTTATAGTGTCCACCACCTTCCTCCAATATCTGTGGAGTTTTGAACACCTCCATAGCAGATAAATCAGTTCTCCAGTATGCCGCCTACACTTGCCGCATAGGAGGTCTGCCAGTTTGCCCATTTTGTGGAGTTTCTCAGGGGTGTAATGAGTTCTCAATGTAATATATAATTGGAACACTTTCTGCGCCACGTTCAATGAGCAGGTAGAAAGGGATTGCAGGGCCTCCTCCCATTGATATTCCTCAATTGGTCCTACGTCTGCCTCCCACAGAGCTCTTGACCTAATGAGGTGGGCCTGTAGAGGGTGAGCTAGCAGCCTCTGGTAGCTCTGTGATATGATCCCTTTTGTCTCGTTGGCGGTGTGGAGCATATAGAAAACAGGGTGATTTCCCATACAGCTGCATTTCCCTGTGCCTTCACTGCGTGATGGAGCTGCAAGTAGGGGTACCACATGTTTGTTGGTAGACCATACCTGATACACATTTCATTAAAGGATAATAGTTTACCATTCTGAAATATATGTGATAATAATTTAACCCCGTATGAACACCATTTAGGTCCCTGCTGCAGTTTAGCCAGCTCAACGTAGGGTGAGTTATCTCAGATTGGGCTGTATTCAGTGTATCCTGAAACCTCTTACATCTACCTGCTTTTATTCCATATTTTTTGTACCAGTGTGAAGGTGGGCATACGTTTATTGGACTTATGGAATTGTTGGGCCTCTAATCCCATCGGCACGGTTTCAGCTCCCGAACCACACTAAATCCGCCTGGCCGATGAGGACTGTGGGTTGGGGGACATATTTCCTACCAGGTGTTGCAACTGTGCTGCCACATAATACAACAAAGGGTTGGGGAGAGCAAGTCCCCCCCCCCCCTCCTTAGAGTACTGTAGTTGTTCCAATTTGATTCTAATAGGGCCTAAGTTCCATAGTAGATGTCTAAATAAGGTGTTGACTACTCAAAATACTTTCAGATCAATTATCACAGGAGAGTTGTGTAGGAAATATAGTAGTTGGGGCATTAGAATCATTTTTATTAAATTAACCCTACCTGCTAACGAGAGTTTGAGGTTATTTCATGTGTTGATTTTATCCCTAAATCGGGAAAGTAGGGGGTTTATGTTCAGGGAGCAATAGTCCCTGATATTGGGGGATATCTGTACACCCAGATATCTAGATTGGGTCACTACTGGGATAGGGCACATCTCTGGCAGCACCGGATTGCTGTTACCGCCTATAGCCATCAGGGCCGATTTAGACCAGTTTATAGTTAGACCCAAGAAGTGGCCAAATTCAATGATTGTGGACATGACACTCCTCAAGGAGGTATCGGTGTCCCCCAAGAAGAGCATTATGTCGTCTGCATACAGCATGATCTTCTCCTGTATGTCTCCGTACACAAATCCTCTAATCTATGGGTCATCCCTCACTGCACCCGCCAGGGGTTCTATGGCAATTGCAAAGAGCAGGGGGGACAAAGGGCACCTCTGTCTTGTGCCCCTACCCAGTGCAAACGCATATGACATTCTGTCCACCATCCTGATAGTAGCCTGTGGGGACGCATATAACAGTTTAACCCACTTTATAAATTGTTTGCCAAAGTTGAACTTAACCAGTACTGCCCACAAGTATCTCCAGCTAACACTGTCAAATGCCTTGTTGGCATCAAGTGACAGTAGAGCCCTCTGTCCCCAGCTATCCGGTTTGACCTGCATGTTCAAAAAAAGCCTCCAGAGGTTGGTAGCTGTAGATTTTTGAGGCATAAAGCCTGGTTGGTCAGGATGTATGATAGAGGCTATAATCCCGTTTACTCTGCATGCTAGGACCTTGGCAAGGATTGTAATGCCGCTTTGAAGGAGCAATATGGGTCTATATGACCCCGGGTCCACTGGGTCCTTCCCCAGGTTCAGTAACAATTCATTGAGGCAGGGAGGCAGCCCACTGTAAATGAAGCATTGAACAACTCTAATAGTTTAGGCAGTATTACCTCATTGTATTGAGTGAACACCTCCATTGGGAAGCCATCCTCCCCCGGTGCCTTGCAGATGGGAAAAGAGCAGGCCACCAGCTGCAACTCCTCCAAAGTCAGTGGGGCATTCAATTTTAATTTATCTGTCTTAGATAGTGTGGGCAGATTGATTTTAGAGAGGTAGGTTACTAAATAGTCATCCGAAGTAAGTATCCTTGGACCTATAAAGGTCTTTGTAAAAGGATGCCAGCTCGGATATAATTTCCTCAGGGTTGTTCACCATCCGTCCACACGACGAGCGAATGGCTCCAATGGCTGGGGACAACTGTTGTGATATAGCAATTTTTGCAAGTAGGCGGCCAGTCTTTTCACCCTCCTCATAGAACGCCTGTTTGGAGAAAAACCTTTTACGTTCTGCCGACATCCAAGCCTCTCTAGCAGAATCTGAAGGGTTAGTCACATATTCTAGCTCAAGCCTCCCCACCTGGTCACTCACCTGCTCTAGCAGCGCTGATGAATTCTGTTTGATGGCCTGTATTTCTGCAATCAATACACCCCTTAGATAAGCTTTAAATGCTTCCCATTTCCGAACTGTGTCCCTTTATTGATCATGGGTCTGAAAGAAAGTGTCTACTTGAACGATAACACAATTGTGTGAGGAAAAAGGTTTCAGCCAGAAGGCATTGAGTTTACAGGGGGACTCGGGCAGGGTAGTGGGGGGCTGTGCATTCAGCCATATTGCTATCTGGGAGTGGTCTGATACTCCTCTCAGAAAATATTCTACCTTCTCAGTGTATTTGAACATGTTGGGGGAGCCCACACAGAGATCTATACAGGATAGGGAGCTGTGCGTCTTGGAGAAGCAGGAGAACTGCTTCAAGTCAGGATTTCGTGTATGCCATAGGTCAGTCCAAACCACCTCTCCAAGCAGACGGATAAGTGTTGTACCCATGCCTCCCACCAAGGGCCCCAAGGGGACAAGATCAAGTGTGCACTGCGCAACACCATCTGTGGCAAGGTCCACATAACCACTGATATGTGGACCAGTAAGCACGGGCAGAGATGCTATATCTTGCTAACTGCACACTGGGCAAATGTAGTGGCGGGTGGGCCTGAGGCGGATAGCAGTTTGGCGCATGTCCTTCCACCACCGAGGATTGCAGGGCATTTCTCTTTGCCTCCTGTTGCCTCCTACTCCGCTTCCTCCTCCTCTACGACCTCCTCATCCGATCAGCATAACACCTTCGCCACCAACTTCAGCACATCCAGGGGGAAACGACAGCAGTCTGTTTTAAAACTGATATGTTTGGGGGATAAACCCCACACTGCGCAGCAGCTGTGGACGGGCATTGAACAACAGACTGATGAGTGGTTGTTGCCACTGAGCCTCAAGCCCAGCCTGGTGGTGTGCGATAATGGGCGAAATTTCGTAGCAGCTCTGGGCCTAGCCGGTTTGACGCACATCCCTTGCCTGGCACATGTGCTGAATTTGGTGGTGCAGAAATTTCTAAAAAAAAAAAACTACCCGGATATGTCAGAGCTGCTGCAGAAAGTGCGGGCCATCTGTGCACGCTTTCAGCGTTCTCACCCTGATGCTGCTCTCCTGTCTGCTCTGCAGCAGAACTTCGGCCTTCCCGCTCACCGCCTCCTATGCGACGTGCCCACAACTCCACCTTGCACATGCTGGAGAGACTGCGTGAGAAGCAGCAGGCAATAGTGGAGTTTCAGCTGCAGCACGCACGGGTCAGTCGCTCTGCGGAACAGCACAACTTCACCACCAAAGAGTGGGCCTCCATGCGAGACCTGTGTACCATATTGTGGTGTTTCGAGTACTCCACCAACATGGCCAGTGCCAAGGACGCTGTTCTCAGTGTTACTATCCCATTTCTATGTCTCCTTGAAAAAACACTTTGAGCGATGATGGAAGAGGATGTGGCACAGGAGGAGGAGGAAGAGTAGTCATTTCCACGGTTATCAGGCCAGTCATTCACAAGTGGCTCGGAGGGTGGGTTCCTGCACCAGCATAGGCCAGGTCAAAAATTTTCAAGACAGGGGACAGTTCTGGAGGATGAACCATGTTCACAGCAGGGTGGCACCGCAAACATGAGCGACTACATGCTGCAGTGCCTGCTCAACGACAGCTGAGTTGCCCACATTATAACTTGTGCTGATTACTGAGTGGCCACCCTGTTGGAGCCCTGTTACAAGGACAACGTGCCGTCCTTAATTCCCTCACTGGAGCATGATCGGAAGATGCGCGACCAAAAGTGCACGCTTGTAGACGCGCTGCTGAGGACATTCCCAAATGACACCGGGGGCTCAGTGGAAGCACAAGGTGAAGGCAGAGGAGGAGGAAGAGGTCACCAATGCAGCTGTGGCACTTCCAGAACCTCAGAAGGCAAGGTTAGCATGGCCGAAATGTGGAAAAGTTTTGTCAGCAGCACGCCACAACAAACAGCACCACCAGCTGATAGGCAATGTCTTAGCAGGAGGCAGCATTTTAGCAACATGGTGGAACAGTATGTGTGCACAAGCCTACATGTACTGACTGATGGGTCTGCCCCATTCAACTTCTGGGTCTCCAAATTGGGCACATGGCCTGAGCTTGCCGTTTATGCCTTGGAGGTGCTGGCCTGCCCTGCAGCCAGTGTATTGCCTGAACGTGTGTTTAGCACGGCAGGGGGCGTTATCACAGACAAGCGCAGCCGCGTGTCCACAGCCAACGTGGTCAAGCTAACCTTTATTAAAATGAACCAGGCATGGATCCCACAAGACTTGTCTGTTCCTTGTGCAGAATAAACATTTAGACCGGACTCACACAGCCATTCGTATACTTGTTTTTTTGAATAGGCCTCAATATTTTGGGGGCTACCCCAATTAGAAAAAAGAAACAAACAAACACCTCCTCCTCCACCGCCACTTCCACCTACACTGCCACGGTCATCACCTCCTACTCCACATCCACCTCCTTTTATGTGATTTTAAGTTATTTCTCTATCCACATTTGTTTGCAGGGTACATGTTTGCTTCCTTTTGCAACCTCTAGCCCTTTCCAGGACTTTTTTAGAGCCATTTTTGTGCCCAAAAGTTTGTGTTACCATTGACTTCAATGGGGTTCAGGGTCCGGGGTCAAGTTCAGGTCAGGTTCGGGGCCGAACACGAACATTTTCGTGAAGTTTGGCCGAACCCGCCGAACCCAAACATCCAGGTGTCTGCTCAATTCTAGTTATGAGGTATCCCTGGGACCTTTAAGGACACCCCTGAAACTGTTTTTCTATTCATAAAAACCCTTATCCTTGACATTCAACTACACAGATTGAAATTGGACAGAGCTCATAGGACCCGCGGCCCTCCCAGGTCAGACGGTCTCCCCAGGGACATTGTGGTAAAACTGCATTATTATGCAGCCAAGGAAGAAATCTTTAGGAGAGCTTGAACCACATCACAGCTCTCCTTTTAGGGCCACGCAATCCAGGTCTTTGCAGACCCTTCTCCTACAACTATACAGAAAAGGAGAGGATTTAAACCCCTGCTGACCATTCTGACACAACATGAGATCAAATACTGGTGGCTCTTTCCTTTTAGCCTCAAATTCCAGTTCAAGAACAAAACATTCACTTTTTCTACCTTTCAGGAAGGGGAATGTATTCTGCTACAACTAGGCCTCATTTTCCAGGAGCGCCCTCTGTCTCCACCAGGACATAACATAAAGTGGTAACAAATGTCAACTTCCCTCCAGTCCTCTGACTCATGTCTTGAATACTGTCAGAAATAAGAAATCAAAGGATGGAAGACCTGTTTGATATCCGGATTAAAGACTTCTAAATCTTTCTCTTTATTTGCTTAGCGGGGGACTGCTGGGCTTCTTTCCAGTCCTCAATTTGACAAGGGAACTACATGGCATTGTATCAATCCCGGACCTCTCTAGGGCCCAATCTTCATGGCACTCACCTGCCATGCCTGCCTTCTTTCCTATGATCCTGCAGCCTGGCCCCTTCAAAACGAACTACAACACTTAAGTTGGGCCCTGTTTTCTCTTTTTTGGGGACTACAATGCAACCCCAATCAGGTGCAAAGGCTTATTCTCAAACTGGAACTGCAATAAAGCCTGCGTGACTTTACTCTAGAGAATCCTAACACCCTTCCTCTGCTCATCCCCAACTAACTTTAAGGGTTCGCTAAGCTATAAGTTTTTATAGCTCTCATTTTACTGTGACCGTTTCATTTTTTCCCGGAAAGGGGACCTCCATCCCCCAGAGTTGGGTCCCATTAGTGTAAATCCAGGTTCTATTAGATATGAATCTCCATTGCGGAACTCACTGTTTACATTCCCACCCCACAATAGACGATGGGCATACTGAATCAATATGGGGGTCAGACGCGGAAGCCATTTCCCATTTATTTTACACCATTTTGGGTTCTTAGTAAAGCAGTCTATTATGTTTGGGCTCTCAGACCCTAGTTTCAGTTAGACAATATTTTCTGGAGTTGTTGGTTTGCCGGAGTGGTACTCATATACCTCCACCTGTCATAGGATTTTGAAATCTTTCGAACACTGGGACAGGTTTGTTGCCTCATCCATAAAGGAGACGTGAACATTTTTTTTATATCCTTTTATTATTGTCTCTCCTGAGGGCATGGAGGGGTTTTATCTCCACTGCCCACAGGGCTACTTCCCTACCTCCTACATCTTCAACTTCTATCTCTCTATTATTTCGGTACCTTTCCAATATACTAATCCTTTCTCTCTTTCAGTGACCTTTCCAACGGCTTTTGCTCATGAGCTCGTAGGCCAAGAGAATATTCTCATTATTCATCCGAACCCAAGACCCGGACCTCCCAGATTTAAGGTAAGAGACCCAGTACTGCTGATCACTTCCCCTTTTCTTGCTCCATGGCTATAGTCAATGATCCCACACCCACTCTAAAATTAATAACACATAACACACAAGGCCTTAATTCCCCTTCAAAGAGGCGTAAAATACTATAACATGATCACAACTAAAAAGCTAATGTCATCCTCCTTCAGGAGACCCATTTCCCCAGACTTTATAGACCCTCCTTCCTACATGCCAAATTCGCAACCTTCTTCTTAGCGAATGCCGAAAAGAAATCTAAAGGCGTGGCAATACTATTCTCGAACCAATGCCGGTTTAACCACTTGAGTCCCGGAAGGATTTCCCCCTTTAGGACCAGAGCACTTTTTGCGTTTCGGCACTGCGTCACTTTGACCGACAATTGCGCGGTTGTGCAACGTTGTACACAAACAAAATTTGCGTCCTTTTCCCCCAGAAATAGAGCTTTCTTTTGGTGGTATTTGATCACCTCTGTGTTTTGTGACCATTGGCATTTATACAGTGATCAGTGCTCTGAAAACCCAATCCGAGTTTACGCATAGCCCAGATGATCTATCACCAAGGCCTGATTGATATATGGAGAGAAGTGAACCCCACCATGAGGGATAATACGCATTTCTCCCATCCTCACAACTTTTTTGTGAGGATAGACCATATTTTTGTCCCAGCTTCTCAATCCCCCTTGGTCGCCAGATCCTTCATCAGGGACACTGGATGGTCCGATCACTCAGTGGTGGTTTAGGTACTCAGATGTCCAACAGGCTCGAATAGAGCGACCCTATCATAATTAATGATCTCGAAAAAGCAATTCCTCCTTAACAACATTGATAATATATCCCCCACAACCCTATGGGAAGCTCATAAGGCCACAGTCAGAGGGAAACTCATCGAAATTTCCACCCAAATCAACCGTTCCAGGAGAATGGATGTAAAAAAGCTTGAGAAGGAGTTCCTCTCCTTGAGCAAGAAACATAAACAGGACCCTAAATTGATCCCTATCGCTCAACTGGAGAAAACCCAAACAGCACTAAACCTAGCACTCACTTCCAAAGCAGAAAAACATCTAAGATAGAGCGGGGCACGATTCTATCACCAAAAAGAGAAAACTAACCCCATGTTGGCAACAAAACTCTCCCCAAAACCATGTACACAATGTATGCCCAAAATTAAGGCAGGAACACTAGCCCAAAATCCTCAAAGAATAATGAGAGCCTTTCATGAATATTACCAGAAGCTTTATAGTGCTGACAAAACGGCTGACCAAGCTGAAATCGGCCAATTCCTCACCTCGGCTAAACTACCTAAGCTGAAAGAGCATCATCGTCTCCTCCTAGAAGACCGATCTCAGCGGAGGAAGTTTACCACACCATTAGGGCATTAAAGAAACACTCTTCACAGGGCCCAGATGGGTTCTCTAACCCTTACTAAAAATGCTTCGCCCCAGTCCTCTCCCCATATCTAGCTGGATTTTTAAATACACTACGAAAGGGTGGCACTCTTGAAGAATCGCTCAACTCTGCTTTCATCACAGTAATTCCTAAGCCTGGCAAAGACCCTAGCTCAGTAAGTAATTATCGCCCTATATCACTAATTAATAACAATCTCAAGATTCTGACTAAGATCCTTGCAGACCGAATCTCGTCCTTTATTAGCTTATATATACATAAGGGCCAGGTAGGCTTCATCCCGGGCTGACAAGGCCCTGACCAAATTCAGAGGGCATTTAATATAATTTCCCTGCTTAGGTCGGGTTGGGATGGGAGCAAAAGCCAGGAAGGATGCCTACTATCGATCGACCGACAAAAGGCGTTCGACGCTCTTTCATGGCCCTATATGCTTAGTGTATTGAAAACATGGGGTTTCGGTCAATAATTTCTTAATTTATTGGGGCACTCTACTCAGTGCCGGCAGCCCAAATTCAGTTGCAGGGATTTTACTCACAGTCTTTCCCTATAGCCAAGGGTACTAGGCAGGGTTTCCCCTCTGATTTTCGCAATAGCGATAGAAACTCTGGCGATCACAATAAGGGATCACCCAGATATACGAGGAGTACAATGCGGCTCACAATCTCATAAATGTGCACTCTTTGCTGATGATGTGCTCCTATTTGTCACGTTCCCTCTGATCTCCCTCCCCAATATTTCTCACCTAATAGGGGTGTTCGGTAAGATATCAGGCCTACATGTAAACGTCACCAAATCTTTAGCCTTAAATATCAACATCCCCTCCCTCAGTAATAGCACGCCTTAAAGATAAATTCCCATTCTCCTGGAACGATGTTGAAGTCACATGCTTGGGGATCAACCTCATTTCAAGAATTGACAACCTATACAAACACAATTTCCCTCCTCTTTACAAGAAACTAATAGAAGACCTTAATAACTGGTCCAAACTAGAACTTTCATGGCTCGGGACAGTTAACTCCGGAAAAATGACCCTGCTTCCACGAATGGGCATTACCCATTCCCATAAAAAAAGAACACCTTAAACATCTCCAATCTGGGGGTGTGGCCTGATAGGGCATATGAACAGACGTGTGTCACGGAGCTCCCACTGCTGATCCAAATAACGATCCTTCCCTCAGCATATACACAGCCCAGATTGAGCTGCAGCTGACGCCCGTCATTCACCGGACATCCCTGGAGACCCTGGCGAGCCTCTCAGACCCCATGATGACCCAGGGAAGCCGAGGGGAGGCCTCAGCAGCCATGGAGCACCAAGATGGCACCAGACAGATGCAGGCGCAGCCACCCAAGGAGCCGCGAGGCCATGACAGAAAGGGCGAGCAGGGGGTAAGTCCACCAAGCCCTCCAAAGGCAAATAGCAGCCCAAGGACATGGTATACTATGCCCAAAAGCTCAGCATTCGCACTGACTCCTCACAGGCCGCTATCGCAGGCCCAACATCACACACCAGGACTGCTGACAGGGAGGACACAGACGCAGACATGCTAGATGACACGGCACCCCTGGACTCTGTACCTGACCCCTTACAAGACATATTTGATATGCTGCAGGATGACAGCCCACAACCTACTCTCAATGACATTTTGCAGGCTGTGTGCAAATGCACTGCCTCTATGGATGATCTTAAGGAGAAATTTGGGGGCTTAAAAGAAACGGTCTCTCTTCTACGCCAAGGTCTGAAAAAGATCAGGGAGAGGACCACCGCAGTGGAGGGCAGAGTGAGTGATATGGAGGACCAACTCCCCCCTAAACAGGGATGTAAGAATAGCTGCACAGCAATCTGCTCAAGCCCTTAATAAAACTGACGACATCGAAAATCGCCTGCGAAGGAACAATGTGTGTATAGTGGGGCTCCCAGAGAAGGTGGAGAGTAGGGACCCCACAGCATTTGTTGAGAACTGGTTACAAGATGTCTTTGGCAAGGAGGCCTTCTCCCTGATCTACACTGTAGAGAGGGCTCACAGAGTGCTCCCTATGCCTCTCCCACCTGGCAACCCCCCTAGATCCATGCTGGCCAGGCTTCTCAACTATAAAGATCGTGAGGTGGTGCTGCGCCTGGCCAGAGAGAAAGGAGACATCAGGTATAATGGCGCTAAAATATCCCTTTTCCCTGATTTCTCTGCGGAGGTACAGCGCAAATGCGCAGAATTTGCTGATGTTAAAAAGAGGCTACAGAGACTCCAACTTTCATATGCCATGCTGTTTCCGGCAAAGCTGAGAGTGATCGCCAGGGGTCAGAATCAGTTCTTTGAGCACGCCCAGGACGCCGTGGCAGGGCTGGATCAAAATGAGCAACACCTCAGGCATCGCAGGCGCGAAGATGGTGAAGGCTGATGATACCTGAGGATTGCAAATTGACACCAGAGGGCATTAAACTACGTTCCCTTTTTCACAGTTCAATAGTTATAGTAAGAGGGCTGCATTACAATGACTAATTGACTAAATGACTTATTGGCACAATATTACCGTCCTATGCAAGGACTCCTTGTGACCTTTTGGTTATTGTACTGTTTGAAGCCATGATTCTCGTGGCTCCTGATACAGTGCCCGGTTGGCACTGAAAGGTGTGTTACTGTATACACTCCACTGTTGCAATTGGCCCTCGGTCCTGCCCTGTTGGCGGACCAGGAGCCTCAAGCTATAGGCAATAAGTGTTCTTTTTTCCTTTTCTTGTTCACTAACATTTTAATAGCGCGGTTGCGCATACCTGAATATCTTGATTCCAATGTACTATTTTAATGTGCAGCTTGGGCATGGAACAGACAGAATCTACAGGGGTTTATGCAGCCTAGATATAACCACCACTGTGTACGGAGGGATTTCTTCCTAACACCCCCGCATACCCACCAGGGTTTCTTATGTCAACATCACTATCTCAATGAGACATGTCTTCCACACCCATTGTCTCCTGGAATGTTAGAGGAGTAAACAACCCCTTGAAGAGAACATTGATTTCCTCATGTATCCACAAATTTCATCCAGCCATAATTGGTCTGCAAGAGATTCACCTTATGGGGGATAACATTGGTTTTCTACATTATGCATGAGTAGTCAGAGCGTATAACTCCACATACTCTGCATATTCCCGTGGAGTCAGTGTATTGATACACAAAGCCTTGGTGTTTCAGGTGTTGGACTCTTGGCTGGATGCATCGGGACGATTTGTGTTTTTATACTGCAAACTATATACTATGACTATGCTGCTAGCTTTTGTCTATATTCCTCTTCCATTCTCTAGGGAAGTGTTATAATTATAACTTTCTTATATGGCTAACAAGCCAGATGTCCCGGTATTGATCATGGGAGACTTTAACTGCTACCTAGACCCGGGGCTTGCCACCCACTCTTGACCACTGCCCTCCTTGTAAGTCTGCACACTGTGGAAAGCCGCAGCAGTTGGCACCTGTATTTCGTCATCATCAGAGACGTACTGCGGTGGTGTTTCCATGTCCTCATCCTGAACTAGAAGTGGTTGGGCATCGGTGGACTCAATGTCTACCACTTCTGGGGCAGGGCTATGTGGATGGCCCACGGAAAGCACACCAGCAGAGTCATCAAAAAGCATAAGAGACTGCTGCATGACTTGGGGCTCAGACTGCTTGGCTGATTTACAAGGGGCTGAGGTGAAAGACAGATGGCCATGGGGTTCAGGTGCCAACTCTGAGCTTTCAGCAAGGGACAGGGTGGGAGACAATGTGAAGGAACTACTATCGCCTGTACTTGTTCTGGCCTCACCATTCGTTGAGCATTCTGGCCTACCATATAAGGTTGAAGGTTCTGTCGGCTACTTGCACCTGAGGAAGGTGTTTCACTTGTGCATGTAGCTGGCACAGATCGACCACGTCCTCTCCTTGCAACAGGAGCTTCACCAACACCACCAACACCAGCAGCACCAGCAGCACCACGACCACGACCACGTCCCTTATTTGACGCTCTCCTCATTCTGGACGCAAATGTACTATTTAGCACAAATTTAAATTATTTGTTAAACTAGCAATGTAGACGCACTTTTTAATTTTGTGCAAGAAATGCACAGCTAGGTGCAAATGTACTATGTATCACTATTTATTAATAATAAAAAGAAAACGAATAATAAATTATTATTCTCTTTTTTTTAAACCAGCAATGTAGAAGCACTTTTTATTTTTGTGCAAGAAATGCACCGCTCAAACCAGCAGCAGGAACCTCTCCCTACACCAGTATGAGATGATTTTAGAACGATAATCTGTCCCTCACAGCACGCCAGGAACCTCTCCCTACTCCAGTATGAGATGATTTTAGAACGATAATCTGTCCCTCACAGCACCGCCAGGAACCTCTTCCTACTCCAGTATGAGATGATTTTAGAACGCTAATCTGTCCCTCATAGCACCGCCTGGGACCTCTCCCTACTCCAGTATGAGATGATTTTAGAACGCTAATCTGTCTCTCACAGCACCACCAGGGACCTCTCCCTACTCCAGTATGAGATGATTTTAGAACGATAATCTGTCCCTCACAGCACCGCCAGGAACCTCTCCCTACTCCAGTATTAGATGATTTTATAACGGTAATCTGGGACCGCCACGACACTCCCTGTCTAATAGCAAGATTTTAGTAGAGTATGACCTCATCCCTCTCC
>BLSH010254914.1:2532403-2545721 GCA_018402905.1 Glandirana rugosa
TGCCATTGGCAGTGAAGGGGTTAACCTGCAGGGGGCGCGCTAAGGGTTAACTATGTTCCCTGGGCGTGTTCTAACTGTATGGGGGATGCCCTAACAGGGGAAGGGAAGTTATCACAGCCTTCACGTAAAGGAAGGCTGTGATCACAGCCCTTCCCCCTCACACAGAGCGGAGGTCCGTGTTTACTTACACGGACCTCCGCTCACTCGCTCCGGGGGGGCCATCGCGGGTAGCCGGCGGCAATCGAAGCCGCCGCACCCGCTCCCTGGCCCTCCCCGAACACAGTGAGCGCGCGGGCGCGCCTCCGGCGGCGCGCGCACGCTCACAGTGCGCGTTATCGCAGCCGCCGTCGTATGACGGCGATTTGCGATAACGAACCACCTTGTCGCCGTCAACCTGCGGTTGGCGGTCGGCAAGTGGTTAAAATATGACATGAATAAAAATTAATAAAAAGAATAGCAAGTTAATAATCAAATACTATCATATGTCAACAAATAATATCAATATATCTAAAATTACCTATACCAAAAAAGTGGAGGTAAAAAATATACATTTAGAGGGGGAACAGATAGACAAAAAGTAGGGAAAATCATACCTCCATGTAAGAGACATCATGCATTGTTAATAAATGTTTGCTGTCCCAATCAACATTTAGGCCAAAGGGAGTATAGGAGTTAACATTTCAGATCCATTTAGTCTTTAACTTGGAGATCTCATTCCTAATTGCGCTGCCTCTCCAGTGGGGGACATACAGTATTTATCTATTCCCAGAAACACCGTACCAGCAGGGTCCTTGTTGGGAGCAATGGCATAATGCTTTGGGACACTGTGTCCCTTAACCACTTCCCGTGCGCCCACAGCCTATAAACAGTGGACGGGAAGCAGCATCCATGCAAGTTAACATACCTGTCCATCAGCCCGCATCAGCAGCTCCTGTGTGGCTCAAAGAGTGCTCAACCAGGAGCCCAGTGATCGGTGTGTCCCCTAGACACAGCAGAGCACATTACCACATTGTCCGGGTGATCACATGGGCTTGTATCATGTGTCCACTCACAACAATCACATAGTACTCAATGGAAACTGAATGTAAATATTGGATCTCTCTGCCCTCACACTGATCAGCTGTGAGAGCAGAGAGAACCATTTATACAGCCTGTGAGAGTACAACAAACTGTCCCAGTGCATGTACACTCACAGACTGCAGTGCCAGCCTGCCTCAGTGTCCCTGATTACTGCCCCCAGCAAAATACAATCAAAGAGTGCGTCCAGCCCCCGTCACCTGTCCAGTGTCATCAGTACTCATAGTAGAACTGCCATACACCCTACCAGCATTCTAATGACCACCACATAATACCAGCATCCTGATCACTGCCATACACCATAACAGCATCCTGATCACCGCCATACCCTATACCAGCATCCTGATCATTGCATATACCATACCAGAATTCTGCTCACTGCCATATGCCATGCCATAGTTTGTAGACACGTTGTTTAGAGTTATTCTTACCACAAAAATGTAGCAGAATATATATTGACCTGATTTTATGAAGAAAGATTTTTTTTGCAAAATTTTATAACAAAAACTAAGAAAAAGGTGTTTTTTTTTCAAAATGTTTGGTATTTTCTTTGTTTGTATAGCAAAAAAAATGGTGATTAAATACAACCAAAGAAAGCTCTATCTGTCACCAAACAAATGATACAATTTAATTTGGGCACAGTGTTGCATACCTGAGTAATTGTCACTCAAATTGTAACAGAGCTGAAAGCTTAAAGTTGGCCTGGACTGGAAGGGGGTGAAAGTGTTTGGACTTGAAGTGCTAAATCCTCACATGATGTTACCCAAATGTTCTCCAAGTCTAACCTCAAGTGTCCGGGTGGTTTTCCCAACATATTGGAGACCATACAGACACTGCAGGAGATAGACAACATTGGTGGTTAAACAGCTGTAGATAGAAAAGTATCAACCTTCCTATCCATGCAATCATTAACTTGACAGATATTGCACTTTTTGCATCCCCAGTTAAATTATGAAAAAAGTATGGCATGTTTTTAAAACCTCCCCCTGAGTAAAATAATCCTGTGTCCTAGTACAATTGCGCCTAATGCAGATAAATAGATTGCGAGGGATAGAATTAACCAGGTGTGATTATGATTACTGTCTGTAGGAATAAATGAGTTGCAATCAGGGAGTGCGCATGCGTGGGATCTCCGGCAAGATGCTGTAGCCGGGAGCTCCTCACCGCTCCGGTCCATTCGCAGCCCCGTGGCCGGATTAAGGGAGAGGACGGCCGGGATACCCTGCCCCTGCTCTCAGGAACAGAGGGGGACACGATCCATGCACGGTTCGGTGGCAAAAAAACAAGCTCAGAGGCCCAAAGATGGCGACCGCACATGTCGCTACAGGGGGAGTCTTAGCGCCCGGGAGCACAGTTCTCCCCTCAGAGGATTCAATCCCAGATGGTCTCCCAGCGGCCCTCCAAACATCCCCAGCATCCACTGAATTGCTCCTAAGGGGGATGGCTGCAGATTATCTGAACTCTCCTATCCCCAGCACCCCTGGAAGTGTTAAGGTCCTTCCACACCTTCAGGCATCATCCTCTTCGCCACACATAATGCACCATGACATGGGTCAGCTGCTCAATAGGTTCTCAGAGATGTTGTCTGCGGGTCTTATGCAGAATGCAGAACAAATAACCTCCTCCATCAAAGCTGAAATTACAACTTTGGGCTCTCGCATAGACATTATAGAACAAGCTGTAGACCAGTCAGTGGCCAGCATTGCCCAGAACACTACATGTATATAAACTCTTCAAGATCAACTCGACACTGCACTCTCTAAAATTGATGAATTGGAAAATAGGAGCAGATGTTATAACTTTTGCATCAGGGGTCTCCCTGAGTCGATTACAGATGTTCAAGGGGCTGTGACAACTCTAACTAAAAACGTATTACTGGATGTCCCAGAACACAGGGCCCTGCAGCCACCTCACTCTGACGGTCTCCCAAGGGACATCATTGTGAAACTGCACTATTTTTCAATTAAAGAGGAGGTCAAGAGGAAAGCAAGAGGATCTGACAAGCTATCACTCCTGGGACACCAAATCCAAATTTTTGTGGATATTTTGCTCTCCACTATTCAGAGGCGACGATCACTTAAACCCCTGCTCACTGTACTGGCACAGAAAGAGGTCAAATATTGGTGGTCCTTTCCTTTCTGTTTGAATTTCCAATATAACAATAAAATTCTGGGCTTCGCAAGCTTGCAGGAAGGTGAAAAAATTATTGGTCAACTGGGTCTCATCTCCCTAGAAGCGATGGATATATCATCCTCAGGGCATCAAAACCCCTCTAAACGACCCCCGCCCAGCAGCCCGGACCTTCCACTTTGGCAGAAACAGAAGCCCAAAAGACAATGAGAAGCTTTGCGGCCACAACGCTGAGGATATCCTTTCCACCTGTAGACTTGTCCTCATGGACCTCTACTTTTGCTGCGAGGAGCAGGAGCTCCTGCCCCATAAAAAAAAGGTGATTCCTTGGGAGCTACCTGGAAGCTCCTCATCTGTTCTCTTCCTGATGGGATTGGGGAGAAGATTTCATGTTTGAACTCTAAGGACTCAGTGACGGGTTCCAGGCCCGGTCATCCATATCGGTGTCTGGTCCCTTCACCTTGTCCTCCCAGTCCTTTTCCACTTATCAGTACCCTTCCCCCCATCCCTAACAGAACAGTCGTTCCCTGAGTTCAGGGAATCACCACGCATAAGTTATCCTCTTTACGGACAAAACTGCATTATGTCTTCTGCCTTCCCGAAATGCATAGATAGACCTGTAGCAAACTTTTAGGGTTAATTTGTTACCCTTGGTGTTTTCTATAAGTTCATATCAGGGGATATCCCCCCAAAATGTTTACCTGATGGGGTTTTTCTTCTTTTGGTTTGTTTTTCCTTATTTTTATATATATCGTGTCCATTCCTAAGCCGTGATAGATTGTGAGCATTCTGCGGGGTGGTAGAGGTCAGAGCGGTTCTACATGCACCTCCCCCTGTTGAGTTCCAGAGAATGTTCTCTCTGTGCTCCCCAAGTTCTGGCTGCTAGTTTTTTTGACACCCTGTTTTAGGGTCCTGAGTGGGGTTGAAAGGCTCCAACCTCACTCCCAGGACTTCCTGGCCCCGGACGGGGCAGGAACTCCTTTTTCACTTGATATTGTATTGTTTTGACATTTATGTCATTTTCTCTACTCTTCCTTCAGAACCCTGCTCTTCTTCTCTTGTTTCCATTCTTCCTTGGGCCGTCCTTGGCTAATATTTGTTTTTTCTTTCTCCACCCAGCTGTCAGAGTGGATTAATGGGCTTTATTGGCCTGGATCTCAGTCCCCTCCGGCTTCCAGGTGGAGCTCGATGGTCTCCTCCCACATTTCCAGGGTAAGTCATTTGGCTTCTAATATAGTTCCATCCTCTCATGTCCATGGCTAGCACACACCAACCTCAGCCTTTCTTTAAGGTAATATGCCACAACACACAAGGTCTCAATTCTCCGGTCAAAAGAAGGAAAGCATTTCAGCATTACCACTCATTGGGTGCAGGGGTGGTCTTGGTCCAAGAGACCCATTTTCCAATTACCTATAAACCCTCCTTTTTACATGCTAAATTTCCATCATTTTATATGGCGAATGCAGAATGTAAAAAGAGGGGGGTAGCCATACTCTTCTCCAGAAACTTCCCTTTTACCCCTTCACTCACAGTCAATGATCCTGAGGGAAGATACATATTAGTGAAAGGTTTGATAAATGGAGAAGTCTACACATTCATCTCTTACTACGCCCCCAACAGGGACCAAACCTCTTTCTTTGCAAAACTATTTAAAAAATTAACACCTTTTATGGAAGGGATGATCATCATAGGGGGAGACTCAAATGTGGCATTTGATAATCTGCTAGATAAATCAAAGGATGATAAGCCTCGCCCAAAAAAACCCCAGAGACAGAGCACAAAGGTGGCACAGGAACTAAACTCCCTAGGCCTGATAGATTCTTGGAGAGAATTAAACCCCCAATCCAAGGTTTACACACATTTTTTGACCACATTTTTGTACCTTCCACGGGGATCCACAGGGTTGTGAGAGCGATAATCCATGACACAGTATGGTCTGATCATTCAATGGTGTCAATCTCCGTGGGCCTTTCCCCGCCTCCCGGGAGACCTAAATTGTGGTGACTCAACAAGCCACTCCTAAGTGACCCTGTTAGGGTCACAATGTTGGAAAACGATCTAAAAGAATACTTCACTCTCAATGATAAAACTGGTATATCCCTGGAATTTCTGTGGGAAGGTCACAAGGCAATCTTGAGAGGTAGATTTATTCAGCTGGGCGCGCAGGTAAAAAAAGGATGTTTTTTGGAAATAACTAGACTAGAGTCGGAATTCCAGCAGCTAAGTACTATACATAAACAACACCCTAAGAAGGAGACTCGCTCTAGACTAGAAAGAATCAAATTAGAGCTTAACCTGCAATTAACCACTACAGCTGAAAAGCATGTCCGGTGGTCTCTTGGGAAGCTTTATTGTCTCAGGGACCAGATTGGACCGAACCTTGCATTGAAACTTACCCCTAAATATAAAGCCCCTGCTGTCCCAAAAATTAAGTCTTGTGAGGGTACTGTTACCCAAAACCCCGAAAAAATCCTTGAAACTTTTCAGAAATTTTATACTAAATGGTATGCAAAGGATCAAACGGATATTACCCACCATCTTGAGAGGTTTTTGGAAAATATACCCCTACCAAAGCTTAAAAATCACCACCAATCAGCCTTGGAGGAACCAATTTCTGAGCTGGAAATCATACAAGTCATTAAAAATCTAAAGACCCGGTTCTCTCCGGGCCCAGATGGTTTCCCCAATTTGTACTATCAAAAATTTGGCCATATTCTAGCCCCATATATGGCCAGCAATTTTAATTCACTTCAAAAAGGGCAGGGTCTGGACTCCAACTTAGCATTTATCTCAGTGATTCCAAAACCTGACAAAGATCACGGAGATGTGAGTAATTATAGATCGATTTCCCTTATCAATAGTGACATTAAAATCTTGACCAAGATATTTGCTAACCGCTTGGCCTCCTTCATAAACAGCTATATTGATAAAGATCAGGTAGGTTTCATCCCTGGGAGGCAGGGTCCAGACCAGGTCAGGAGAGCCATAGACTTAATTTCACTAATGAGGTCAGGTTGGGGGAAAGTTGCCCCACAGGCAGGTCTCGTCATTTCAATTGACCTACACAAGGCTTTCGACACGGTCTCCTGGCAATAAGGTGGGGATTCGGCCCAAAGTTCTTGGGAGTCCTGGAGGCTCTATACTCCCAGCCATCAGCAAAAATAAAATTCCAGGGGTATTTTTCGGAATCCCTCCCATAAGACAGGGCACGTGGCAAGGATGCCCACTTTCCCCATTGCTATTTGCAATAGCGATAGAAACATTGGCTATAGCAATCAGGGAAAGCCAGGACATACAGGGAGTGTGTTGTGGTAAAAAAAAACACAAATGTGGATTATTTGCCGATGATCCCCTCCTCTTTATTACAGGCCCCTGGTCTCAATCCCCAATCTTCTCAGACTACTGACAGAATTTGGACAAATCTCAGGATTAAGGGTTAACACTACAAAATCGATGGCGATGAATGTCTCTGCCCCCCCCCCCCCTTGGTGAGCATCCTCAAGAACAACTTCCCTTTCATAAGAAGAAAGAAGAATCCATTCCATATTTAAGTATCAACATTCCTCCCTCATTTGACCAAATATACAATGTTAACTATCCCTCGCTCTTCAAAAAACTAACTCAGGATCTTCTTTATTGGTCCAAACAGAATCTCTATTGGATAGGTAGAATTCATGCAGTGAAATTTACCCTACTCCCTCAAATTCTTTACTATTTCCAGGCCCTACCTATTTCCCTTTCAATAAGTAAACTAGCAAGCTTGCAAGCAGCAATCACCCAATTCATTTGGGGAAAAAAGGGAAACAGACTCACAAACAGTACCCTCTTCAGACCCAAGAGGAAGGGTGGCCTGGGGGTACCAAACTTATGGTGGTACTTCCAGACAGCACAATTGGCCCAAATCTCCATAGTACACTCAACAGGAGAAAAACCAGACTGGACACATATAGAGAGACAAGACACCCCTGGAAACACGTTAGACTACCTGCTCTAGTGTGATCCCAGATTAAGGCCTACCATACTTGCACCGACACTTTCACAATCTATGGCCCTGAGCGACAAACTCTGTAAACGTACAACCCTGATATCCCCCTGGCTCCCACTATCCCACATTTTCCATAATCCAAGATTTCCCCCAGGGAAAGATGTGAAAGCTTTTCTTTGGTGGATAAATAAAGGGCTCTATAGGATTGGCCATTTTTTCAATGTGGCAGGTCCCCTTTCCCTCAGACACTGTAGAAATAAATTGGAAATGCCACTCTCGGAAACCTTCCGTTTCTCCCAACTTTCTCATTTCTTACACTCCCTATAGCCCAACAAGCTTGACCCTCTTACAGTCACCTCTTATGAACAGTGGTGAGCTAAGCTAGGAGACACAAGGGGGGGCATTTCTCTCATCTATGCTGCTCTGGCTGAACCTCAGAGCAAGACAAAATACATGGTAAGATGGGAAGGAGACCTAGACTTCAAGTGCGACCTGGCACATGGCACTGTTGCTTCCTGGGAGCTACCAAGGGGATACACAATGTCTCCCTAGTTGAAACCAATCTGAAAGTAATATCTAGATGGTATCTGTGCCCTACACACTTGTCGAAAATGTTTGCTTCTTTTTCTACCTCTACCTGTTTCAGGGAATGTAATCACATGGAGACACTGCTTCATGTCCTCTGGGAATGCCCACGTATAAGGGGATTTTGGAATCGCATTTTCCAGATCATAAGACAGATAACAGATATTCAGGTTGAACAAGATCCGACGATTGCCCTCCTAAACCAGAAAGTTCCCTATACTAGTAAAAACTCACAAACTCTGATTGGTCTAATTTTAGTCGGAGCTAAAATAACAATCACTAAGGCTTGGAAAAAACATTCAGTCCACACAAGTCAGGCCATCAGAAAGATCTCTTGGATTATGGTTCAAGAGAAAATTTTTAATACAATGAATGATTCAATTAAGAAATTTGAAGCAATCTGGGAACCGTGGGCCTTGTACTCGGGCATTCCCATTTGAGGACAGGTTTGTCTCTAGGGCCAAAATAGCTATATTTGATACTTCCCCACTCTGGCAGCTGCCGGGCCTCCTTAAAGCTTTATTCTGTTCTTTTCTCCTGCTTCTTCTTCTGTTCTTTATTCCTTTCACTTTCCGCTTGAATTCCTCCCCTCTCTCCCCTCCCGGAATTTCGCTCCTCCAGATTATTCTGTGGAAACATGGGTCTTCCTCTTTTCAACGAGTTCGAAGCTTTAACATTACTGTTTTTGGAACTTGGACCCGGTCTCGCTAAAAGAGGTGATAAATGTGCGAGCATTGACTCAAGGAGGTCCATGTAAGAAATTCTGGTTATCCTGGGTTTAAGTTATGTTAATTATTCTCAAGAATGTATGTCTGAATTGTTACCTTATTATCCCAGGTTGGGATTGATTCTTCACGCCTCCTGGTGGCTACCGGTTTAATTACCTCCTTCAGGGCCTTGGACCTGTGGGGGGGTGACCCAGGGTGGGGTTTGGGTGCTGTGAGTGTGCCTTCCTTACGGTCCACAGCCAGCTCCCATTTGGGGTGATCGGAGGGAGGGCCCCTGGGGGCCCACCCTGCTGTTCGGGTCAGTTCACTGGTTGGGTATAACCCTTTTTTTTGCCGGGCTGCCACTAGGGGGGGAGGGACTTCCCACCTGGTTGCCTTAATGGTTTGGTAAGTTTTAATTTCACAAGAAGGGGATGTGAAGATAATAGTGCGTTCTGATTTTTGTGACTTGTCTTTGTTAAATGGTATCCTATTCAGTCATTTTCTGCCACCGTTACTATAACAATTTGGCTGAAATCCCCAGAGGGGACATATTGTTTATGTATCTCTGTTTACTTATATATATCAATAAAAATATTGAAATATAAATGAGTTGTGATCAGTAGTTTTTTTAAAAAATTAGAAGGAATGAAATTATTCCCTTCCCTAGAAATTTTAAGATCAAGGAAATGTATTTTGGTTTGATTAGCCTCAAATTCCAGCCGAATCCCCATCATTATTATTAAGGACTTGCATGTATTCCTGCAGAGATTCTAGAGGTCCAACCCATAGGAGAAGGATGTCATCTATGTACCTTTGGGCACTATTTTTGGACTTGATGGACACTATTTGTTTCACATTTTGAATGATCAAGTTTTTTTTTTTTCCAAAATGTTTATTGTAATATACAGGTATAGCAAACAAAAGACAGTATGTTTGTGTATTACAATAGCTGAGGTACAACATTCAACTCAAAACACTTGTAACTAGCAGTGGGTTACGACCTTAATGTAGAGCTATTTAGGAATTGTAATAGGAACCATAGGAAAAATGCAACAAAGCGATTTGATCTTCTGTTTTAGTATCATAGTGTAGCGGGTGTTCCAGAATGGGGGAGCTGTTCTTCCCTTGAAGGTATGGATGTGCTTGTGGTAAGTGTGAAGTTGAGGTCTTAGGTCGTTTGGTTGTATTGTATGGATATAGAGGAAAGAGAGATTATTTATTAGTGTCGTACTTTCCTTGAAAGGATTGTCATGTTTTGTATTGTAGGCTTACTTTACTTTTTATCTGTGATCTTGTGCGGCCAGCGCAAAGCAAGATCACAGGGGAGGGGGGAGGGGGGTGGTGGAGGTTGGGGGGATGGGGTAAAGGTATAAGGCAGAGGGGAGAAGAGGGGCAGGTTGAGAGAGAAGACAGATTGGAAATCATATGCATGGTGAGTGATTTGCGGTAGAGATTGTGTGGAAGTTGTTGTATGTGGAGTAGGAAGATTTCTGGTTTGCTAGGTAGGTTTTGTGCTGTAATTGAATTAATTTGGTTTCTTACTGCCTCCCAGAAAGGGGCTATGTTTTCGCATTCCCACCATATATGTATAAGCTTCCCTTTATCCCACTGGCATCTCCAGCATTTGTCGTTTATGTTGGGATTGTAGTGATTGAGAGTAGAGGGAGTTCGATACCAACGGGATAAGAGTTTAAAGTTGTTTTCCTGGGTGGAGATGTTTATAGAGCCTTTATGTACCAGGTCATAGACTTGACCCCATTGTTTATCTGTTATATCTAGTTGGAGATCTCTACTCCAGGCCACACAAAATCTACTGTTGTTGCTCACCGTATTCTCCCATAGCAACGTGTACATTGTTGAAATCGTGTGTTGTATGGGCTTCCCGTTGGAGCAAATGTTGTCGAAGGTCGAGAGAGGCTGTTGAAGGTTGTTAGACTTGAGTTTGGAGTTAAAAAAATTCCTGATTTGGAAGTATTTCCAGAAGTTGAAGGAGGCATCTGGCCATTTAGACTGGAGCTCCTGTAAGGATAGTAAAGTGCCTTTTGGGGCAATGTGGTGTATGCGTAGGTCGGTTTGTAAGTCAAGGCCTTCAAGAAAAGCTCTGTTCCTTCCTGGGGGGAATTGTGGGTTTTGGAGGATTGGGGACATTGGGCCAGTTGGAACAGAGACTTTTCTTGTTTTGGTGGTTTTTTTGAAGATGTCTAGAGCAGGGCCAATGATGGGGTGTCTTCTAAGGTCTTGCGATAAGTGAGTGGTAGGTATCCAGGGGGTAAGATGAAGGGGTATGTCAAATTGATTTTTCTCTAGTATTACCCAATCTTTAGTTTGGTGATGTACGTTCCAATCTACAATTCTTTGGAGTTGGCAAGCCCAATGGTAAATCTTGAAGTCTGGGATGCCCATACCACCTGAAAGCTTAGGGGTAGTAAGTTGTGTATAATTGATTCTGGGTGCCTTTTTATTCCATAGGAACTGGGAGCATAATTTCTTGAGGTTGGCGAAAAATGTAAGGGGAATAGTCATAGGGACTGTTTGAAAGAGGTATAGGAGACGGGGGAGAATATTCATTTTTATAATGGCCGCTCGACCGAACCAGGAGAAATGTGGTTTGTGCCATCTGGTTATAACGTTTTTAATGTTCTGCAGTAATGGTATAAAGTTTTTATTAAAGAGGTTGGATGGTGTTGAAGTAAGATAAATTCCAAGGTATTTAATGGCGTCTTTTTGCCAGGAGAACAGAAAATTGGATTCACAAAGCTCAACCAGATGTGCTGGGAGAGAGACGTTTAGAGCTTCAGATTTGGAAAGATTTATTTTGAAGTGGGTAATGTATTGGAACTCACCGAAGTCTTTTAGGACATTGGGTAGGGAGGTGAGGGGGTCAGTGAGAAAGAGTAAAATGTCATCCGCAAACGCGGCTATTTTATAGTGGCGGTCTGTGATTTGAATTCCTTTGATGTCGATGTTTTGTCTTAATTTTTGGAGAAAAGTTTCTAGAGTGAGTATGAAAAGAAGGGGGGAGAGAGGGCAGCCTTGGCGGGTGCCATTGTGGATGGAAAAGGCGTTTGATAGGAGGCCATTGACTTTTACCTTGGCTGATGGGTTGTGGTATAGGGCCATGATAAATGATATTAGCCTGGGGCCGAGACCCAGGGCCAAGAGAGTTGCCTCTAAGTAATCCCAGGCCAACCTATCAAACGCCTTTTCAGCGTCGAGTGAGAGCAGAAATCCTGGGGTTCTATTTTTGGAGAGCCAGTGTTGGATGTTGATGGTTTTTATGGTATTGTCCCTTGCCTCACGGCCCGGGACAAACCCGACCTGATCTTTGTGGATTAGGCCTGGGATAAGTGGAAGGATCCTGTTGGCAAGAATTTTTGCAAAAATTTTTAGGTCCGTATTCAAAAGAGAAATTGGGCGATAGCTGGCTGTTTGTGATGGATCTTTATCTGGCTTGGGTATAATAGCAATGTGTGCTTCTAGGAGGCTCGGGGGGGGGGGTGTCCCTAGTGGACAATATATTGAAAGCTTTGACAAAGGGTTTGGAGAGTATGTTTGGGAAGGATTTGTAGTAAGCCTCCGAGAATCCATCTGGCCCTGGGCTTCTGCCTGATTTCATGTTTTAGAGCTGTTTGGAATTCTTCTTCAGTTAGGGGCCCATCAATGTCATCAGCTTTCTCTTTATTTATTGTGTTTTGTGTGTATTGTTTGAGGAACTCTTTGATGATAGAGCTTCTGGTACCCTCCAGATTAGTAGGTTGGGGTTCTGGTGGGAGGTTGTATAAGCCTGCATAGTATTCTGCAAATTGTTTTGCAATCCCTTCGTTTGTGGAGGTTAGTGTTACTTTTTGTGTGCGTATCTGTCTAATTGTGGTGTTTGCTCTTTTTTCTTGGAGTGCCCTGGCCACATATTTACCACTTTTATTGTTGTGTTCATAGAATAGTTTCTGGGTTAGAATGCATTTTCTTTTAACTTTAAGTCCTAATTCTTCTGTGAGCTGTGCTCTTGTTTCGGTGAGTTCCAACATAGAGCTAATAGCATTTGTTTTTTTATGTGTGTGTTCAAGAAGTCGTATCTTTTCTAACAGAGTATTGATTTTTGCCTGTTTGTCTCTTTTCCGTAACGCAGCCTTAGAGATGAGGAGACCCCTGATAACGCATTTGTGGGCTTCCCATTGTGTGATCGGGTTTACATGAGGTGTGTCATTGTTTATGAATAGAGTTGAGCGAACCTCTGGAAGTTCGGGTTCTGCTGGTCCGTCCGAACTTCGGGACAAAGTCCGGGTCCGGGTCCGGACGGAACCCGAACGATCGCACGGGGTAAAAAAACATCCCGTGAACGGGATGGGAATGGGGGTAAAATGAAGGAAAACGTCGGGAGATCCCGAAAGGTCCTGAAACAATGTCGGTAAAAACACGTATTTTCAAGCCCAGGGGTAACTAAAGTTACCCCAAGCAACAGGCACGCTAGCAAGCCCAAGGCAGGCCTGGGCCTGGGCCTGAAACAGGGCTTCAAGCCTGCCTGGTCGTCTTGGGCTTGAAGGTCTCCAAGCGAGTTGAGATAAGTATTTGTTACTGTGTGGAGTACATTTGGGCTAGTGTGTTACCCTTCGGGTGTTTACGCAATAGTCCCCAGAGGAGTAGAGATTCCGACGCAATGCCTTTTCTCTGTTTGTCCGTTTTTAGTTATGAGACAATCTTTTCTATGCTGAAGAACTTGTGTGTGTATTTTTTTGTTTACGATAATCGAGATACAACCTTGAGTGGCTTTGTTCTCGTGTCGAGTGTCTTCTTAATCCTGAATTTCAATTTTCTTTTACGTAAGATTGGGTCT
>BLSH010254914.1:2557938-2572156 GCA_018402905.1 Glandirana rugosa
CTGTTTGCCGTCCAAATTGGCCACATGGCCTGAGCTTGCCGTTTATGCCTTGGAGGTGCTGGCCTGCCCTGCAGCCAGTGTATTGTTGGAACGTGTGTTTAGCACGGCAGGGGGCGTTATCACAGACAAGCGGAGCCGTTTGTCCACAACCAACGTGGACAAGCTAACCTTTATTAAAATGAATCAGGCATGGATCCCACAAGACTTGTCTGTACCTTGTGTAGAATAAACATTTAGACCGGACTCACACAGCCATTCATATACTTGTTTTTTTGAATAGGCCTCAATATTTTGGGGGCTACCCCAATTATAAACAAAAAAAAAAAAATACCATGTTGGCTACCTCCTTCTCCTCCTCGACCACCGCCACTTCCACCTACACTGCCATGGTCACGGCCTAGTCAATCTCTAGGCTCCTACTCCACATCCACCCCCCTTCCCATTTTTTTATTTGATTTTAATTTATTTTCCCTATCCCCATTTTTTTGTAGGGCACTTGCGCTACTCTTACCCCCATTTTACTTCCTTTTGCAACCCTCTAGCACTTGCCAGGACATTGTTATAGCCATTTTTGTGCCTAAAAGTTCGGGTCCCTATTGACTTCAATGGGGTTCGGTGTCCGGGATAATGTTTGGGCAACGTTCGGTGCCGAACCCGGACTTTTTCCCAAAGTTTGTATGGACCCTCCGAACCCGAACGTCCAGGTGTTCGCTCAACTCTATCTACTAGTATACAGTATCTCATAAAAGTGAGTACACCCCTCACATTTTTGTAAATATTTTAATATATCTTTTCTTGTGACAACACTGAAGAAATGACACTTTGCTACAATGTAATGTAGTGAGTGTACAGCTTGTATAACCGTGTACATTTGCTGTCCCCTCAAAATAACTCAACACACAGCCATTAATGGCTAAACCTCTGGCAACAAAAGTGAGTACAGCCCTAAATGAAAATGTCCAAATTTGGCCCAAAGTGTCAATATTTTGTGTGGCCACCATTATTTTACAGCACTGCCTTGAACCTCTTGGGCATGGAGTACACCAGAGCTTCACAGATTGCCACTGGAATCCTCTTCCACTCCTCCATGATGACATCACGGAACTGGTTGATGTTAAAGACCTCACGCTCCTCCACCTTCCATTCGCATGCTTGGCCAGCCCATCACCTTTACCCTCAGCTTCTTTAGCAAGACAGTGGTCACCTTGGAGGTGTGTTCCGGGTCATTATTATGTTGGAATACTGCCCTGCGGCCCAGTCTCTGAAGGGAAGGGATCATGCTCTGCTTCAGTATGTCACAGTACATGTTGGCATTCATGGTTCCCTCAATGAACTGTAGCTCCCCAGTACCGGCAGCACTCATGCAGCCCCAGACCATGACACTCCCACCACCATGCTTGACTGTAGGCAAGACACACACTTGTCTTTGTAATCCTCACCTGGTTGCCACCACACAAGCTTAACACATGTTTGACACCATTTGAACCAAATAAGCTTATCTTGGTCTCATTAGACCACAGGACATGGTTCCAGTAATCCATGTCCTTAGACTGCTTGTCTTCAGCAAACTTTTTTCAGACTTTCTTGTGCATCTTCCTTATGGGACGACAGCCACGCAGACAAATTTGATGCAGTGTGCGGTGTATGGTCTGAGCACTGACAGGCTGACCCCCCACCCATGGGCGTCCGCAGGTAGGGGCAAGGGGGGGCGGTTGCCCCCCCTGGAATCTGGGGTTCCCCACTAGGTCCTTATCTTCTTGAGCCATGTATGCAGTTTCTGGCAGTCTCTTGGGCTATGTATGCAGTCTCTGATTATCTCTTGTGCTATGTCCGCAGTCTCTGACCGTCTCCTGTAGTATGTCCGCAGTCTCTGACCGTCTCCTGTACTATGTCTGCAGTCTCTGACCGTCTCCTGTACCATGTCTGCAGTCTCTGACCATCTCCTGTACCATGCCTGCAGTCTCTGACCGTGTCCTGTACCATGTCTGCAGTCTCTGACCGTCTCTTGTACCATGTCCGCAGTCTCTGACCGTCTCTTGTACCTGTCCACAGTCTCTGACCATCTCCTGTACCATGTCCGCAGTCTCTGGCCATCTCCTGTACTATGTCTGCAGTCTTGGCACTCTTATTATAGCCTAGGCCATCTTTATGAAGAGCAGCAATTCTTTTTTTTTTAGATCCTCAGAGAGTTCTTTGCCATGACGTGCCATGTTGAACCTCCAGTGACCAGTATGACAGAGTGAGAGCGATAACCAAATTTAATGCACCTGCTCCCCATTCACACCCGAGACCTTGCAACACTAACAAGTCCCATGACACCGGGGAGGGAAAATGGCTAATTGGGCCCAATTTGGACATTTTCACTTAGGGCTATACTCACTTTTTTGCCAGCGTTTTTGAAATTAATGGCTGTGTGTTGAGTTATTTTGAGGGGACAGCAAATATACACTGCTATACAAGCTGTACACTCACTACTTTACATTGTAGCAAAGCGTCGTTTCTTTAGTGTTGTCACATGAAAAGATATATTAAAATATTTACAAAATGTGAGGGGCGTACTCACTTTTGTGAGATACGGTGCATATATATATATATATATATATATATATATATATAACACTCCCCTTCCCCCAGACTGAGAATGCTGCTGTCCAAAGGTGCCCCCTGTGCTCCTTCATCCAGATTGGGGGCACTCTAATACAGGTTTTATTGGTCAGGTGACCAGGTGAAAAGAGAGAGAACAATACCTAAAAAAAGAAAAAGATGCAGCCACCACATGCAAGGATTGGTAAACTGCAATATATTACATTTTTGGCTTTGGTTTAATATCGCTTTAAGACCTCATTTACACTGGCCCTGTCAAACCTGCATTTATATGTGTCTAGAGAACATTTCTAAATGCATATAATGCATGCATTTATTTTTAATGGTGCCATTCACACTGTGGGGTGGATTTACTAAAGGCAAATAGACTGTGCACTTTGCAAGTGCAGTTTCACTCATTTTCCTTAGCTAAATGTAAATGTGATGAAGTTGAACTTTGTAACTAATACCCTGTCAGGTGCAACAACAAAAAAAAAAGAAATTAGCATTCGTGCTTGCACATGATTGGATCAAAGAAGCTCCTGAGGATGCATCGCATACTAACACATTATGACAGACTTAACTGAAAATGAAGCCCTCCAGCGGTGCTCTGTCACCACTTCCATCTTTACCTGTCTTTCTTCTGGGTTTGTGGACTCTGGCAATGACATCACAGGTATGCTGTTCCTTCAGAGCGCATGCGCCGATGATGTCACTGACTGCATCTAAAGTAAATATCTCCTAAATGGTTCACATTTAGGAGATATTTACTGTACCTATAGGTAAGCCTTATTATAGGCTTACCTATAGGTAAAAATCATACATGGGAGTTTACTCCCACTTTAAGGAATTAGTGTTTTACTACTTAGGGATACATACAACATGTTCCATAAAAAAAGTGGGGTTATATATGTAAGAGGATTCTGATCAAACATCCCAACATCCATTTTAAATCAGCTTTGTCTTTCTATGGACTGTGTTAAGGTTGCAGAGTTCCTCCTTATGAGGAAAATTTTATAACATTTTTACAAAGAAGAACAAGCTACAGGTGTACAGACAACATAACCACAATTGCTTAGGGTGGAAATGGTACCAGCTATTTTGCAGCTATTTTGCAAGGCTTGGAGAAGGAATATGCAAGCTTCTGCAATATAAAAGGAACAAGCTTAGATAACATGTTGTCTACTCACCTATATCATGCGTGATATATAAATTTAGTATTAAGCTTTGTATAATCTTGTTGTATTGGGGCAGAATATAGCTGTAAGCATTGTAATTGGCTACAGCAGTATGGGTGGGTATAGTGAAGGGGAGTATTTGTGATTTAAGTTAATAAAACACCTTGTATACGTAATAAAACTTTGCAATCTTTGTGAACCTACTACTTGTTTTGGTTTATTGATTGTCCAACCGGTTGAAGTCCCAGCCACACCCAAACCACTGGGCAGCCCAACAGCAGGACCACAGAAGGGAAAGCTAATAAATGGTAGCAGAGGATGGTTCTGTAACTCCAGGTGAGTAATGATTCCGGCATATACTTTATGTTGATTGAATTATTGCTTATTCTGGATGCGGGATGTCCGTATAAGAGTAAAAAAAAAAAAGAGAAGTAAAAGATATTTCTGTACAGGAGGGATTAACCACTTGCCGACCGCCGATCGGCATCTGACGGCGGCAAAGTGGCTCGTTCCCGCAAATCGCCGTCATACGACGGCGGCTGCGGGAACGAGTTTAGTGAGCGCGCGCGCGCCGCTGGAGGCGCGCCCACGCGCTCACTGTGTCCAGGGGGGGCCAGGGAGCGGCTTCGATTGCCGCCGGCTACCCGCGATTGCCGCCGGCTACCCGCGATGGCCCCCCCGAAGCGAGTGAGCGGAGGTCCGTGTATGTAAACACGGACCTCCGCTCTGTGTGAGGGGGAAGGGCTGTGATCACAGCCTTCCTTTACGTGAAGGCTGTGACCACTTCCCTTCCCCAGATAGGCAGTCCCCCATACAGTAAGAACACGCCCAGGGAACACAGTTAACCCTTAGAGCACGCCCTGCAGGTTAACCCCTTTACTGCCAATGGCATTTACACAGTAATCAGTGCATTTTTATAGCACTGATCGCTGTATAAATGCCAATGGTCCCAAAAAAGTGTTAAAATGGTCCGACATGTCCGCTGAAATATCGCAGTACCGCAAAAAATTGCAGATCGCCGCCATTATTAGTAAAAAATAAAAAAAAATTAAAAACCCCAAAAATGAATTCTCATCATCCGTAAACGTGACCACTTTTGCGCAAACCAATCAATAAACGCCGATTGCGATTTTTTTTTATCGCAAATATGAGGAAGAATATAAATCGGCCAAAAACGGTGAAAAAAAATGTTTTTTTATATTTTTTTTTTGGATTTGTATTTTAGGAAAAAGTAAGAAATTTGGGTTTTTTTGCAAAATTGTCTCTATTCTTTTGTTTATAGCGGCGATCAGAAATGACGCAGCGGTGATCAAATACCACCAAAAGAAAGCTCTATTTGTGGGAAAAAAAGGACGCAAATTTCGTTTGGGTACAACGTCGCACGACCGCGCAATTGTCAGTTAAAGCGACGCAGCGCCGAATTGCAAAAAGGGCTCCGGTCCTAAAGCTGGAAATCCTTCCAGGGCTGAAGTGGTTAAACTCGCTCCTTGTTTATAAGAGAGGCAGGGGACACGCTGTGCGACAGCCTGTCATGGTGGCAGGGACTTTGTTTATCGGTGGGAAGATATTCTCGCCCGTAGTTTATCGTAGGGAAAGTTGTAGTACAGGGATGGAATACTGATTCTGTTCCCTCAGGTTTGTGGTGTGGACGGATAAGTTTTATTTTGTGACTCCGGAACTCCGGAGATTCATAGAGGTGGATTGTGTAAATTGATAAATGCCTATAGTGATTCAGGTCTCACAGACCTATTGCGCTTATCCTTTGTATTGTCCTCGGTGTAGACATTCTTGTCAAGCAGTGATGATTGTTTTCTACAATGTATATGTGATCACTCCTAGTTACTCATAGACACTGCTGTCATACTACTATTATTACAATTGCTGCTAAATATTGTGCTGCTGTGCTATACTTTATGTTTTACAATCTAAATTTACTTAAGTGTTTTTATTGCTGAAATTCTATTGAAGATGGGTAACAGACTTGATAAGGATTCGGAAGGTGAGCCGGATTCCAAACCAAGTCCGTTACTGTTTGTGTCCGGCACCTGTGGGGTACCATTTTGGAAAAATGTGCACAGGCGTGCACAAGATTTGCAGATTAAGGGAATTGGAATAGCATGTCCGAGCTCAGAGAATCAGTGGGAGGAGGTGAAGAAAATTTGTGGGGTTCATGCAAAATACAACTACCCCCCCGGCGACTGGGATGAAAAATATATGCAAAAATGTTTTAAGAAATGGGATAAAGCTTTAAGAGAGTATTGTACCAGATTCCCACTCACTTCCCACATCTATGTGAAGAAGGACATAGAGACATTGTCTTCACTAGAGCACCAAATGACTGAGATTGAAAGACCCCCCTCCTATGACACAACAGTGCTCCTTCCAGATATACCCCTGCCACCTTTACCTCTACCACCACCTCCACCGCTAATTGCAGATCCAGTTATGCCCAACAATTCTCAACCTACGCCTCCAGAGGCTCAACCCACGGCTCCTCCATTCTCCCCAACCATACAACAAGTGGAGTCCCCGGCTGCACAGCAATTGATGTTTGCGGAGGAGACCCCGGACCCCACCCGTCCGACAGGCAGACTATACCCAGACCTAAATGACCAAGCTACGTTAATGAATACAGCAGTGCTGGTGGCTGCAGTAATGAAGGAAACAAAAAGGTTAAAAGAGGAAGGGAGTTCTCCAGAGCAGCGGACAGCCAGGTCACGAAGGTGGCGATTTGAGTCGTCATTAAATGATTGGCTCGAGAAGCATACTGAAGTACAGCGCACCTTAGAGAAGAGGATCAGAGAATGGGAACGACACCCAGAGAGGGGAGATGAGGGGGATGACCCATCTGATCATTCGGAGGGGGAATTACCCACTGATGAGGATTTAGATGCCATGGCAGAAGTATTGGAAGAGGAAGAGTTAGGAAGAACCCGCTCTTTGACAAGGAAAAAGGAGGATCTAAAAAGGAGGGTCTCAGAATTAAGGGACAAATTACATAGGAATAGGAAAGATAAAAAGGAAAGGGAACAGGAGGAGGAAGAAGAGCATATTAGGAAGCAGAGAGAGAAAAGTTCAGATGAGGGCACTGACATTGAGTCAGCATCAGGGGGAGATAAATTGGTGAAGTTCACAAGTTCTAAGTATCCGATGATATCGATAGGGGAGACAGTTGTGCACGTGCCCATGCCCATAGGCATGGTCAAAGATTTAAAGAATGTATGTCCCAACCCAAAGAAGGATCCAAGGGGGGCTGGAGTTTTCCTACACAGATATACAGCGGGATCTATGTGCACAAAAGATGATTGTAGAACAATAATTTCTACAGTTGATCCGGATCACGGGAATACGTTTGATGTGGACAAGGCTATTAAGGATCTCACGGTAGACTCAACAGGGAAAAAAAGGAGGAAACAGTGGAGACCTGGAAAAAATTCTGGGACTCAGTGGGAACGTTCTGGGCTAAGAGATACAAAGGGGACACCAATATTCATACCATGTTAGCTTGCAAACAAGAATCAAGGGAGGATTTTTACACTTTTTGCAAACGCCTCCATAGTCTCTATAAAAACACAGGTATAGATTCACCGGAATTGTTCAATTCAACGTGCATGTCTAATGGGGATCCCAAGATCATCCAGCTACTGAAATTAGTAAACTCTGATTGGGTAACACAGAGCGCAGATGACTTCCTGGCTGATGTGACTAAGCGTTCAGCCTCAGGAGTATTCACACAAAAAGGGGGGGGGTCTTCCATATGATGCCTTCCCAACATAACACAGTGACAGACACATCGGACAATGGTACTCCCATGCTGATGTACCACCAACGTGGGAGAAACAGTAGGGGAGGACCTCCGAGGTATGGAGTAAATCAGGGTAGGGCTTACACCTCTCCCCAACATGAACCACAGGCATACGGATATGATTATCAATATAATGGTCAGGGGAATCACTGGCAGGGAGACAGAAACTGGAACACACAGGGTTGCTTCATTTGTGGCGACCTGGGACACTGGAAAACTGAATGCCCCAATAGGAGGGGGACCGCGAGAAGAGGTAGAGGGGGACCCGGTAGAGGAAGGGGCTTTGGAAATGGGAATAGAGGCAGACAGGGGGCCCCAATGTATAGACAACAGCCACAGCCCCCCCCCAAGTTCCAACGCCCGGGATCAGGTCAACCCACAGATGTAATCTCCATGGATTGGCCAGGAAATAGACAACAAGGGGGCAAGCAACACATGGTCCTACCCTGGCCCAGGACATGCATAAATATATCAGTACACAACAGAGTTCAATGCCCCAAGGATCTCACCAACAGAGAGGATACTAGGGATGCCCAGAACATGCTCCCCCTTTGATCATGCACTTTGTACCCACAAATTGGCAAGTGTTACCACAAGTAATTCTAAAGGTGGATAACACCAAGGTAATGTTTCTGTTGCATTCAGGAGCTACTACTAGCTGCCTGAATAATGAATGTTTTGTCACCGATAAGTGCACAGAAGGGCGTTCTATGGGAATGAATGGAACTGAGATCATACACAAAATCACCCCTCCATTACTGGTTACGACCATGAAAGGAGAACATATGACTTCCATGTCTTTTGCAGTCTTAGTAGCATGCCCAGTCCCTTTGATGGGAAGGGACCTGATGGCAAGTCTGAAATTTCTATACACTTTGACTCAAAGGGGCAGTTAACAGCGAAATCACAGAGGTTCAAATTAACCAATCCAAAGCGTAGGGAATGGGATGGATTCTATTTAATGTTGCCGGTAGATTTGGAAAACCACCCTATCTGGGCGGCAGACAAGTCTGCAGTGGGGTTAATACAATGTACCCCTTTCCAGCCAACTTTAAAGGAAGGAGTAATGCCCGTTTTTCAAAAACAGTACCCATTGACAGATGAAAAGATAAGTGGGATCAGGCCACAAATTGAGGAGTATAAAATTCTGGGGATTCTCAGGACTATAGTCAGTCCCTGGAATACCCCCATCAATCCTGTGAAAAAGGCAAATGGCACATGGAGGCTAGTCCAGGATCTAAGGAAAGTTAACAAGGCAATAGTACCTCTTCCCCCTTTAGTTGCTGATATTACGGCAATATTTGGGGCAATTCCTGCAGGATCCCGATATTACACTGTAATAGACCTGAGCAACGCTTTCTTTTCCATTCCTGTGGCTTGGGAAGCGCAAAATCTTTTTGACTTCCAATGGGACGGTGGCCAACAGTTGACCTGGACTCGTCTTCCACAAGGCTTTGGGGATAGTCCAGCGGCTTTTTCAATGGTACTCAAGGCCTCATTGGAAGATCCAATGGGAGCCAAAGAGGGGATCCACCTTACTCCAATACGTGGATGACCTCTTGGTGTGCAGTGAAGAACAAGAAGACTGTGAGGTAGACTCGCGGTACTTGCTAGACTACCTAGCCGCAAAGGGACAATATGTATGCACTCAAGTAGAGTACTTGGGCTGTGTGTTAGAGGCAGGTGAAAGGAAAGTGTCACCCGCTAGAGTCAAAGCATTGGCTTCCCTCACAAGACCCACTGACAAGGCTGCAATGTTGTCATTCTTGGGGTCTATAGTGTATTGTAGGCAGTGGATTCCCGACTGCTCCCACTATGATTCAATTCTCAGGAAAAGTGTAGCCTTAGAAGCACCAAGGTGGGTGGAGTGGACGCAAGAGATGATAGAAGCCTTTGACAGACTTGTCTGGTCACTGAGTAACACCCCAGCGCTAATTCTCCCTGAATATGAAAAGCCGTTTCAGCTTTACAGTGCAGTATCTGGAGATGCATATGCAGCGGTGTTGACTCAGGCACACGGGGGGAAGAACCGGCCGGTTTCATACCTCTCAAAGAAACTTCCCGTAGTGGTCCAGGGCATGCCTCATTGCCTACAGGCTTTGGCAGCATGTGCAATGGCAGTAAAAGCCGCCACCAAAATTGTACATGGTCATCATATGACCCTGTACACTACTCACTCAATTACTGCTCTGATCCAAAACATGACTACTCAACACATGACAGCTCAGAGATTGAGTGGATATGAAGTAGTAGTGCTCAGTACAGCTAACTTGCAAATCAAATCATGTTCAGATACATCACCTATTGTCGGGTTTTTACACACTCTTTTAAAACTACAATGTCAGGGGTCGGACGAGCCCGTGGGTCCTACGCCCGCCCACCATTGTGATGAAATGGTACATTCCTCTACATCACCCCGAAAAGATCTTAAGGACACCCCCTAACTTGGGTCAATAAATGTTTTTGTAGACGGCAGTTGTGTGAGACCAGATGACAAAACATATCAGACAGGATATGCTGTAGTTATGCTCCCAAACCAAGTGCTTGAATCGGCAGCTGTGGATGCCACCTCAGCTCAACAGGCTGAGTTGATAGCGCTCACAGGAGCGTGTGAAGTTTTTGCAGGTCACAGGGTGAACATTTACACGGACAGTAAATACGCATTCGGGGTAACACATGATTACGGTCAAATCTGGAGGAGGAGAGGTTTTATCTCCGCGGATGGAAAGGCTATCCAAAACAAGGCATACATAAAACATCTACTTTATGCACTCCAACTCCCCGAAGCTATTAGTGTAATTAAGGTAGAGGGACATTCTACAAAAGAAGATTTCAGAACCTGGGGAAACAACTTAGCAGACAAGGCAGCAAAAGCTGCAGTGGCAGAGGCCACCCCTGAGAATAACCACATGCTTTTCATTACAGATTTTGAGGGGCAAGATTGGGTTTCAGTAGTCCACCAACTGCAAAAACAGGCCACCCCAGCAGATGTCAGACATTGGGAGTCCGAGGGTTTGCAGGCGACAGGGACAGGTCTGTGGACTAAGGATGGAATATTAGGAGTATCCCAGGCATCAGCACCCCTCTTATTGTCCTATCTACTTGGGCCAGGACAACTGGGTAAAACATACATCTTACAACATTACAAATCACTGTTTAGTACACCTCAGCTGAGGCAAATGACAGATGCATTGGTAGATTCATGCATGACATGTGCACAAAACAATGTACAGGGAAAAGCATACGGACTGCATGGGAACCTGCCCCCACCACATGACCCACTCCAGGATTTACATATAGATTACACACACATGCCAAAACAGCCTGGAGGGATAAAATATTTATTAGTAACCGTGGATAAATTTTCAGGATGGGTATCTGCAATTCCAACAACAGGAGAAACAGCAGGGATTACAGCCAGGGCTCTAATTAATCATTGGATCTCAATTTTTGGTCTTCCACGAGTAATTCACTCAGATCAGGGCCCAGCTTTTCAGTCAAAACTGATTCAAGAATTAACTAAACTCTTGGGTTTCCAATTGCTTACCACCCACAAAGTGCAGGAGTAGATGAACGCATGAACAGGACAATAAAAGACAGATTGAAAAAGGCTACAGCAGGGACACTTAAAGACTGGTTGAAATTTCTCCCCGCGGTACTATACCAAATAAGGACAACACCACATAAAGACTCATGATTGTCCCCATATGAGATATTAATGGACCGGCCCCCAAATAGCTCATTAGTCCCGGGAGATGAGACTAACCTTTACACCCAACAGGAACAGTACGTGAAACATTTGGTAGGTATACTTGCTGAAAATCAGAATAAGGTTTCTGTCACTTTTCCTCCTCTCTCCACAGAACCGACTCATCCATTCCTGCCTGGGGATAAAGTCTTGGTGAAACAACTCGCTGTTCAACATAAAACAGGTGGTCCAGTGTTTCAAGGTCCATTTGAAGTTTTAAAGGTTGCCAGGACAGCTGTCCTCACTGACCAGAGTCCACAATGGATCCACGATTCCCGCTTGAAAAAGGCTCCGGAGGAAGTTCCCGAAAACTTCCAAAAGTAAAAACTCAGAGGGTTACCTCAAAGGAAATGTATCTAATCATTCCCTCCCATTTGCAACACAAATACTTGGGTTGGCTGAATGGCTATCCAAAGCCATCCTTTCCTGAGGATCCAAAGGCTATGCATGAGTTGTATATGGAGGAATGTATGTTCAGAGAATATACCGATGAACTAGACTCAACAGTCCAGAGACCTAAATTTTCCAGAGCCCCTGAGCTGGCAGATACAACGTAAGTTAAGATTATCTGAAGGCAGGGTACAATGGGGAAACCCTTATTACCACAAGAAAGTCCTAGTGTGGAATGGAAAAAGTAGACTTGTAAGAGAAACAAACCCCACACACTCACACAAGCGCCTATAGAGACTGAGGATAAAGAGATCACACCAGCACCTATAGAGACTGAGGATAAAGAGACAAATACTGAAAGAAAGGCAAAACGTCATTTTCCATATATAATGAAGTGTGTGATGATGTTGTTTATCTTTATGTTCTTTTTTTGCCCTCATGATCAAAGTTATCAAAGTAGTAGTACTAAGTGGGCAGCCACACATATCTACTAATATTACAGTGCCATTAAGAACAAAGAGATCCACCTCCATTATGAAGGCCCCCACCTTTGTAAGTACTAAAGCAACTTGTTGCACAAAAGCACCAGGACAAAGGTTGGGGCAGAAAATGTTAGACAGGGCTGAAGGCTGGTATGAGCAGAAATCAGAAGGGCCATGTAGACAGGAAGCCCTGATCCTGATTATTAGATCATCGCCACAAAACCTATCATTATGTCTTACACCTAATCCTACTGACCCTGCCACAAGGAAGAGAATACAAGAGCTTAGAGGCCAAGTACCACAATCTAGTAAAACTAATATCCTTCCAAAACCTGATTTTAAGACTATCAATAAGGTGGCTAAAAATTTAGACTTATCCATCAATGATATAATAGATCCAAACCCCCTGCTCTTCTCTAATGGTAATGTAGACCCACAACATTGGGCAGATTTGAATAACATTCCGCCCCATTTCCTTCTGATGCATGAGTTTGGTAAACAACAATCGGAGGGAAAAGGGGATTGTTGGGTTTGTTCACATATGCATTCTGGTGAACACATCTATCCAATGTTAGCAAAGCCAATAGCACCTGCATCTTTGATAAACCAATCATATTTGAAACCAGGATATATTTCCCCAACTAACAAACAGTTTTTAATCCAGGGGTATGCTGAACCTCCCAAGAGTTGTTTCCTTAATGGTCATGATTATAACAAAAAGAGTAAGCAGTTTCCCAATGCTAGGTTCTGCTCTGAAACCAAGGTTAATTTCACACTTCTCAATATAAGAGGTATATTTAAGTAACCGCACAGTAGACATAAAAGGACTAGACACAGTAACTATTGCAGATGCTGATGAAAGAGTTGGAAACATGTCACTGTATAACATTTCTTGATGCCCATCTTACCAACCCAAATTTCATAGACAGAACTTAGTATCCTGGTTAAAGCAGGTTAACAAAACAGAAATGAGATACGATAACACAGACCCCGTACACATAGCTCAATGGATTTGTTTAATGGGTTTAAGAACTGGCCAAAACACTTTTGATAAAATATTAGCGCCCCATTTGCCTAAAGGATGGGTAGTTTGTTGTGGGCTGTGGTGCCACACCGCCATCCCTTAACCTGATGATCCCAGCTCTAGAGGATGGTGTACTATGGTTAAACTTTTTCCCTACATGAGTGCACAGTCAGGAAAGGAGGTCCAACTAAAATCACCACCAGGGGTGCTAGTTTTTCACAAAACGGGCATGACAAAGAGAGCACTAACCAGTGCATGGGAAAAGTTTTATATGAGTATACTTGGACCAGGGGGAACAGCAATGGCCTTAGTGAAATTAGATGCTTTTGAAGAAATGGTTGAGAGATGGGTAAATATCACCACACAAGATATTGGTCTGATAAACGAGGACATGAAAAAAATCAGAAGAGATAATCAGACAGAAGCAAGAGAGATTAATGATGGCAGTAACCAGATTGTGTGACCAAACAGATAGTAAACAGATATGCTGTATCTATTTCTCTAATTTCACTAAAGGCACAAAAGACATAGAGGTACCTGACTATTATGATATAATCAATAGTAGTGTTGAGCGAACCCGGACTGTAACGTTCGGGTCCGTACCGAACTTTAGGGTGTCCGTGGCACGGACCCGGACCCGGACATTTCAAAAATCGTTCGGGTTTTGGGCTTGCTAAAAACTTTACAGGCCCAGGCCCAGGCACGGTGCCTGTGGGATTTCAAGCCATGCCTGGGCTTGCAATGTCAGGCCCAAGCGAGTTGTGATGATAACTAATATAGTATTATCAGTCCATGGAGATACAGAAAACACGGAAATCACTTTAATCTCTTTATCTATGTCGTATAGACAAATGATAGACAAACCAGTGTGTTAGACCAATGACGGTAGTAATTAGAGAGAACGAAGACAGACTAATAGAGAAGACTAAAAAAAGTACAGGAGCAAATAGTCTGGTTATAGAACACACCACTATAAATGGGTAGAGAGTTGGTAAAGAAGTTTTCGTA
>BLSH010254914.1:2576159-2589207 GCA_018402905.1 Glandirana rugosa
CTGCCTTGGGCTTGATAGCGTGCCTTTTAATTTATTTTCCCTATCCCCATTTATTTGTAGGGCACTTGCCCTAGTTTGAAGATGATTTTAGAACAGTTATATGGCTTCTACCGTTAATTAATACTTTTCAGACACAGTTTGAAGATGATCCACATTCACCTCCATTTTTGCTTTTTTTATGTTTTTATTTTTTAAAAAATATTTACAGTTATTTCCCTGTCCCCATTTTTTTGTAGGGCACTTGCCCTACCCTTACCCCCATTTTACTTCCTTTTGCAGCCCTCTGGGGCTTTCCAGGACTTTCCTACAGCCATTTTTGTGCCTAAAAGTTCGGGTCCCCATTGATTTCAATGGGGTTCGTTGTCCGTGCGATAGTTCGGGTTCCGTCCGGACCCGGACCCGGACTTTGTCCCGAAGTTCGGACGGACCAGCAGAACCCGAACTTCCAGGTGTTCGCTCAACTCTAATCAATAGTCATAAAGAGGAACGAGAGAAGTTACAGGGCGAAATGCATAATCTTACAGATTCTTGGAACCCTTTTGATACTGTGGGGGGGTGGTTTGGAGGATTCTTCAGCGCGATTTTCAACTTCTTCAAAAAGACAGGAATTGTTATTCTGATGATTATTGTGTTCCTCTTGCTCATATACTGTGCATTAAAATTTGCCATATGAGGGGTGGGAAAATCATTGAATTTAGCAAAACATAGGAAACATCAAGTTGAGCCTAACTCACATGATATGGTTTTGTTGCAAACAGATGTATGGTATAAGCAATGATTATATGGAATCTGGGATTCCATAGAATCAAAGAGGGGATTGTAAAAGGATTCTGATCAAACATCCAAACATCGATTTTAAATCAGCTTGGTCTTTCTATGGACTGTGTTAAGGTTGCAGAGTTCCTCCTTATGAGGAAAATTTTATAACTTTTTATATCATTTTTACAAAGAAGAACAAGCTACAGGTGTACAGACAACTTAATCGCAATTGCTTAGGGTGGAAATGGAACCAGCTATTTTGCGGCTATTTTGCAAGGCTTGGAGAAGGAATATGCAAGCTTCTGCAATATAAAAGGAACAAGCTTAAATAACATGTTGTCTACTCACCTATATCATGCGTCATATATAAATTTAGTATTAAACGTTGTATAACCTTGTTGTATCGGGGCAGAATATAGCAGTAAGCATTGTAATTGGCTACAGCAGTATGGGTGGGTATAGTGAAGGGGAGTATTTGTGGTTTAAGTTAATAAAACACCTTGTATACGTAAAAAAACTTTGCAATCTTTGTGAACCTACTACTTGTTTTGGTTTATTGATTGTCCAACCGGTTGAAGTCCCAGCCACACCCAAACCACTGGGCAGCCCAACAGCAGGACCACATATGGGAAAGCTAACAATATAAAATATAACCACTTCCATAAAAAATCCACAGAATAAAATCACATCTAAAAAGACCCAGCACCTAAATTTTAACTAGAAAAAGTACAATCATTAACACATAACATAACATAGACAGCATAGTAGGTTTATTAATCAAATATTCCACAAACATCATGACCAAAAATCACACATCTCCAGCTGAAGTTAGGCCAGTGTCTGCATAGGATCGAAGCAAAGACCACTACCGTGGGGAAAAGGGAGGTTTTGGGACTTTGCAATACCACATAAAATATATTGTTAGATGAGGGTGTAAATATAAGCAAAAAAGAGATTGCATTGCAAAATTTTATTGGACTTCATTAAATGAGCCCTGAAATCACAGGGACCATGTGGTGTATAAAAACAAACAATTAACATGATAAAAAGTTATATTGTGAAGCATATAAATGTAAGTTTGTGCACAATCAGAGCAAACATGTATAGGATAAGTTAAATTGTTACACCATCAAGGGAAACTACGCATTTCAACTAATCGTAGTTTTCCTCAGGGGGTTGACATTGGTTGGTGGTTAACACGAATCTCTGCAACAGATACATGGGTCAATATATGCCAAAGTTACAAAAATATTAAATTGTAGTATACTATGTACTCAGTGTAAAACAAACCACAAAGGCACTTAAAGTTTAACCTCCCTGGTGGTCTGATTATTTCAGATTTTTAGTGCAGAAAGCGGCACATTATTTTGCATTGAAATTTGGCGTTTTATATTGTAGGCCTGTAATTCTTAGGAATAACTCACTTAAATCTGTCCAAACAAGAGTCTAGTAGACATCCTGGGTATGATAAAGTTTGAAACATGAAATCATAAATTATAATATAATAAATAACTAAAAATAATTATCAAAAAGAATAACCTAATAAAAATAAAATGTATTCAATAATGTAATCAAACCAAATACACTGAAATTTGCTCAGTTGCAGAATTGTCGCTGTCGTCACTTTCAGTGTCTGATGATAAATTTCCCCAAAAATCAGTATCACTCAATTCTGCAAATGATTCTTATTTACTATCGGTGTTTTCTAGCTGATCAAAAACCACTTTTGACGTAAAGGGACACTTTTTGGTTGCCATGGACATTCTCAAGTTTCCAGGCAGAAAGAATGACATATATAATATAAAAGTGCATGCAGGGCACTGGGCAAACCACTAGGGACAAAGGGGATGTGAAATGATTTCATACAGTAATGTAATCTTACAGATTACAGTGTACTGTATGTTTGCTGTGTGTTTCACTTTTTGAATTTGCCGCCGGTCTCCGTCCCCATGCGACGAGACGCTCGCAGGGAACGGAACCCGAGGCACACAGAGGCATCGGGGGGAGTACACAGCCCGCAGACACGGTTGGGGACATCACTGGATCCAGGGGACAAGGTGAGTAACGCTGCCTTGGATCCAGCGATGCGATCCCGAGTGTGGCTCGGGGTTACCGCTAATGGTACTGAAATTCCACCCCGAGCCACACTCGGGAATACTGCCAGGGAGGTTAAAGGATACATGATTGATTTGTGGTTTATATTACACTGAGTACATTGTATACTACAATTGAATATTTTTGTGCCATTTGGCATATATTGATCCATGTATCTGTTGCAGAGATTTGTGTTAACCACCAACCAATGTCAACCCCCTGAGGAAAACTACGATTAGTTGAAATGCATGGTTTCCCTTGATGGTGTATCAATTTAACGTATCCTTTAAATGTTTGCTCTGATTGTGCACAAACTTGTGTTTATATGCTTCATAATACCACTTTTTATCATGTTCAGTGGTTGTTTTTATACACCACATGGTCCCTGTGATTTCAGGGCTCATTTTTAACCACTTCCCGTCCGGCATATTAACAAATGACGTCCGGGCGTGTGGTTCATTATCCTGACTGTACGTCTATTGACGTCCTCAGGATAATCCGCGATCGCGCGCCCGCGGGGGCGCGCATTGCGGCGATCGGTGGTGCCGTGGGTCAGTCTAACCCATCGCATTACCGACTGAGGTAAAAGGCTTCTGTGGAAGCCTTTTACCATGTGATCAGCCGTGACCAATCATGTCTGATCACAGTGCAAATAGGAAGAGCCTTTTATCGGCTTTTCCTCTGCTCAGGTCTGCAGACCTGAGCAGTGGAGAGCCAATCGGCTTCTCTCCTGATGGGGGGCTGTGCTGAACGTTTATCAGTGCAGCCCCCCCCGGGGTGGCATTACTGGACCACCAGGGAGCCTGCCCAGGACCACCAGGGAGCCCCCCGGACACTGTGAGGAGGCCGCCCAGGACCACCAGGGAGGGAACATGGAGGCCGCCCAGGTACCACCAGGGAGCCCCCACTAGACCACCAGGTAAGGGCAATACAGTGCACTGTAAGGATGGCACTGTGCCCTTATATTATGCCTGCCAGTGCCATCCCTAACAGTGCTATATGCACCTGTGCCCACCAGTGCCACCTATCAGTGACCACCTGTGCCCACCTGTGCCACCTATCAGTGCCCATCTGTGCCACCTATCAGTGCCCACCTGTGCCACCTAAAAGTGCCCACCTGTGCCACCTAAAAGTGCCACCTATCAGACCCAGCAGTGCCACCTATCAGTGCCCATCAGTGCCCAGTGCCACCTATCAGTGCCGCCTATGAGTGTCCATCAGTGCCGAATATCAGTGCTACGTATCAGTGCACGTCAGTGTTGCTTATCAGTGCCGCCCATCAGTGCTGCATATGTTCCCCATCATCAGTGCAACCTTATCAGTACCACCTCATCAGTGCCAATCTGTACTGCCTCCTCAGTGCCTGTCAGTCTAGCCTCATTGATGCCCATCAGTGTAGCCACATCAGTGCCTGTCAGTGAAGGAGAAAATGTACTTTATACAAAATTTTTTTTATTTAAAATTTCGGTCTTTTTTATTTATAGAGCAAAAAATAAAAACTGCAGGGGTGATCAAATACCACCAAAAGAAAGCTCTATTTGTGGGAACAAAATGATAAAAAATGTTGTTTGGGTACAGTGTCGCACAACCACGCAATTGTCATTCAAATCGCAACAGCACTGAAAGCTGAAAATTGGTCTGGGCGCGAAGTGTTCTAAGTGCCTGGTATTGAAGTGGTTAAAGTTGTCCAATATCATTTTGCAACTTTATCTCTTTTTTGCTTATATTTACACCCTCATCTAACAATATATTTTGTGTGGTATTGCAAAGTGCCAAACCCTCGCTTTTCCTCACGGTAGTGGATTTTGCTTCAGAATATAGGGATGATAGCTTGTTGAGAGGGCACAGAAACACACTGCATAATTTTGGCTGCATAGGATCATATTATAATCGGTTAATTGCTAAGCATTACTACACAGCAGGTACTGTACCACTAAAGACATTTTAGCAATGCCAAAACTTAAGATCATTTTTAAATTGAAAAATTTCAAATAAGAACCAATTGTATTTAGAGAAACAGTTTTACTTGTTTTATAAGATAGGGGATTTATATAATCTGGAGCAACAATATAGTTTTGTATTTTGAAAAACTTTGGCTGATGGGGCTGTTTTTAGTTCCATATTTGAAAATTGCTAAGCATTGAAAGCATAGAAAAATGTTGGGTTCTTTTGAAGAGCTAAGCTGAGGGAAAAGCCTTTAGAATATCTCTATTGTACCTGTATTGATGCAGCAGGTAATAGTAGGGACTAAAGCACACAGTGGAGGACCTGACATCTGACACTCTGGTTGTTGAAGGTTGTAGCTCTTTGCAAGAAAGAAGATCAGTGGCATGGGTGGTAAGACAGGTAAACAATAAAACTTTTTTAACAATAATTTCTAGTTGGCAATAGGGTTGCCAATATAAAAAAAATGATAATCATAGTAGATTCTGCAAGCCCGCGCTCTAAATATTTAATTCCCATTTTCTGACACTATCCATTAATGGCAGCATTCCCATTCTGGGAATGTTTTCATTTTACATTCTTTGAACACGATTGCAAGTATAGTAGACTAGTTTCATAAACTGCAGTGGGATTTAAAATTTCTTTACACTGCTTGATAAATCAGGCCTTTTTAATATTCTGTACACTGAAATTCAAGTTAAACCATGGAGATTCTGCTGGAATGCATAAATGAGTCTTAATTGCATGTACAAAAAGCCAGATCCCTGAATTAGTGTGGATTAAAACATCATTTCACAGCCAAACAGAAACATGTTCCCAATCGCTGCACTTGAATTATTGTTATGTAGCTTGGGGCCTGTATTAAAATCACTGAATAATTGCAATCAGATTACTATAATCAAGTACTGGAACAGTAATTATAGGTTACAATCAGTTTAAGCTGCCCTGGAAGTCCAATATACTGATCATATGCATATTAAAAGTTTATGTTAGTGATAAAATTAATGAACAGGATTATAAGCTCCTGTCTGTGAGATATGTTACACATGTCTCACTCTACACAATTTCCCATTTGCATAGACAGGGCATCTAATGTGTTTACACGTTTTAAAGCTCCTGTACAACCAATCAATTTCTAGGAGCGTTGAAGTAGGACATCAGTGAATCACCTGAATATAATTACATTTCTCCTTAACCCATTATTTACTACCTTCTGAGTTAATAATGTGTGAAAATAGGCATTCTTAACCTCAGCTATCTTCTATTGCACATTTCAAGAAGCACAAACGTGTACAGTATATGTCCACTTAAAAAAAAATATTTTATGAAATCTATTACATAAAGAACTATAAAGAAAAAAAATCAACATGATTATTTTTCATAAATTGTAGGTAAAATATGGTAAATATGTTAAAGTATTATAAATAAAGATACTGATTTTTATGGGACTTTCAGTTCCAGCACTCACAGACATACACAACATATTCAAAAATAATAAACAATATAATTTGTTGAAATAAAAAATAGAAACTACATATATCATCACAATAGATACAGATTAAAAGTGAACACCCAAAATATTTTATTCAGGTCACCAGTTAGAGTATATACATTGTTTTTGACAATAAAACGCGATAAAAGATGGTCAACACGTTTTGCACAATTCTATATGCTTTATCAGGACCGAAGGCAAAATAGAAGATACACAGTACATCATGGAGGTTTTAGTGGTCTTATTCTTCATCTGCAATAATAAGCACATATAAGCAATGACTGAATATTTTACTGTACTTCCAAAAAGGAAAGATAATATATTATTCAGCCTGGGGGCAATTACTGTTAGATGCAAAGAACTATTTTGTAAGTATGCAACAAAAAGATATATAGGGGGCATATTTGCACTGGACATACCAGGGAATTTCTATCCCTGTGACTGCCTTCTCTGTCCTTTTTGGAAGTAATATATTCAATTATTGTTTATATGCTTATTATTTTAAACCAAAAATAAGATCACCAAAACTTCTGTGATGACCAACTATATTGTATATCATCCATTTCACCTTCTGTCCTGATGAGGGATATGCTTGTGATAAATGTGTTAACCATCTTTTATTGGGTGAAAAACATTTTTTATATCCTGTTTGGTGCCCTAGATAAGATATCTTAGATGTTCCTTAGATGAAAAGAAGTAATTTACTGGAAACCACAACTGGGTACTCTTTGCAAAGTGAAGCTTTACCTCATTTACTAAGCTCTGGAGCAACTGCACTTGCAGAGTGCAGCTGCACTTTGCAAAATTCACAGTCTATTTTTCTTTAGTAAATAAACCCCTTAGTATACATACCATTCAAATAACTTGCCAAGTCTTCCATACATCTGGTGTCTTCAATTTGACTGAATCACTGTTGTAGCAACGATGGGGGGGGGGTGGAGATTTCCACCTAGCGCAAATACAAGAGTGAGCTGCATTAACTAAGTAGCGCACTACAGATTATTTTTGTTGGCTGTTGAGGGGACTGTATTCTGATGTAGGAGAAGGAATGCTGGTGTCTTTGGTACAGGTTGATCCTTGAACTTTTGAACTATATTACAAATATATTTTTTTTTGCGCCCCCTATGAAACCCCAATTTCCATTCACCAATCTCACATGCATAAAATAAAGTAAATATAATAAAACATATAAGAAATGATGAAATAAAACTTCCAATTCAATGTGTTATAAATGTACAACTCAAAATATGAATATATGAACATATATGAATATGATATGGATATCGGGAAACTGGAGAAAGTGCAGAGAAGAGCAACCAAACTAATAAGAGGCATGGAGGAGCTCAGCTATGAGGAAAGATTAGAGGATCTGAATTTATTCTCTCTTGAGAAGAGGAGATTAAGGGGGGATATGATCAACATGTACAAGTATATAAGTGGTCCATATAGTGAACTTGGTGTGGAGTTATTTACTTTAAGGTCATCACACAGAACAAGTAGGCACTCTTTACGTCTAGAGGAAAAAAGATTTCATCTACAAATACGGAAAGGTTTCTTCACAGTAAGAGCTGTGAAAATGTGGAATAGACTCCCTCCAGAGGTGGTTTTGGCCAGCACGGTTGATTGCTTTAAAAAAGGCCTGGATTCTTTCCTTAATGTAAATAATATAACTGGGTACTAACATTTTTAGGTAAAGTTGATCCAGGGTGAATCCGATTGCCTCTCGGGGAATCAGGAAGGAATTTTTTCCCCCGTTATAGCAAATTGGATCACGCTTTGCTGGGGTTTTTTGCCTTCCTCTGGATCAGCTGTGGGTGAAGGATTGTATATGGGATTATTTGGTTGTGTATGTATATGTGTATATATATATGTATATATAAATGTTTTTTTTGTTTTTTTTTGGTTGAACTGGATGGACTTGTGTCTTTTTTCAACCTGACTAACTATGTAACTATGAAAAAAACTCTGGTGTTATTTCCCTTTAAACACGTTCAATCCTTTTCCAACATTAACATACAGTCAAGTGCATCAGGGGCCCCTGGGGAAGTCACATGACCGTGGCAACATGCGTAGAGTAGCTCCATAAGTCAAGACCGAAAGTGATGCGGGAGCCACTGTCTGTGTGTGAAATTAGAGCCGTAATGTAAAACAGTGACTGTTTCTTTTATCCTTGATGAAGTCACATGGTGCATGACATAACGCGTAGGGCGGTAGCAGAGGTGATTGGAATCCACACAGCAACACACACGAGCTTGGCGCTCATGGAGATAGGACCGTTATCTGTTTTTAAATGTGAGTTTAAACAATGTTGTTTTTAATAAACCTTTTTTAAATGGTACTACACCAAGAGAGTATCTCTGTCTTTTATATCTACATTGGGAGATCAAAGGAGTGATACTTGTATAACACCCCGTGGGATCCCAGCCACCAGCACAGTGAGCAGAGGGCTGAGCTGTAGAGGCAAACAGAGGACCCCTAGAGGTGGATCCTGATTTCAACTTTATAAAGAAACCTTTATGTGCTACAGTTCTAGCACATCTCAGGTGAGAGACTAGAACACTTAGGGGTGACACAAGAGGAAAAAAGGAACAGTCACTGTTTTACATTATGGCACTAATTTCACACACTGGTGAAGGGAAGCATTATAAGCACCAGGAGGAAGATACTAATTGAACAACCAATTGCAACTCATTTTTTTCTCATTTATTTCATTCATTCATTTATTTTGGGTGTCCAGCCTTGAGACACGTGTTTTATGTTTTGATGATAATGAATTTTATCAGTTTTATTCCCCTTTAGTAACGTAACACTTTTGAAATGTATTTATTTACTTTTTGCATATGTATATGTTCTTATGTATAACTGTTCACATGCAGAAAACATTTTTGAATTTGTAGCATTTATTTATTTACACATGGTTCTATGTTTACATAATTATCTATATCACGGATAGCACTCCACTACCCCCTATACACAAGTGACTATTAATAGTCATGGATTACTATCAAGTTAGAGCAGTTGTCACTTTTCTAACTCTCTATCTGAAGCATTTTCAACAGTGGAAGCGCAGGATTACATACAATCTAATACCTGTATGCTAAAGATGGTTTTCACCTAATTTGAAGGTGGTCTGTTGTGCTGGAGGAGAGGTTTATGGGAAGGCTGGAGGAGTATTGAAACTAGGATTGAGGGGGGAGGGTGAATTAGATTATAATGGGGCAGACAGGTCAGACAGGGGCCAGTCCCTATTTATGGGTGTAATGGGGAAAGATGGGGGAGGGCTATGGAAGATGAAATGAAGTTTCTCATGTTACAAACAACCATTGGAAATAGTACTATTTGTACTAAAATAAAAAAAATATGCTACATACATGTACAAAATGTGACAGTGAATTAAAGTTTGTTCACCAATGCCAGAAGTCTGCCAAACAAAATAGGTGAGTTGGAAGCTCTTGTGCACAAGGAGAAATATGATTTAATTGGTATTGCCGAATCTTGGTTTCATCCTTCACATGACTGGGCTATGAATATTCCTGGCTATGCTCTCTTTTGGAAAGACAGCGTAAAACGGTGGGGTGGTGGTGTATGTCTATGTGAAAAGTGATCTCAAAGCGAGTGTGAAAGAGGACTTAGTTGATGGAGAGTGTGATGAGTCTGAAGCATTATGGGTATGCATACTACAAAGGTTATCATTGGAGTTTGTTATAGACCTCCCAGTGTTAAAGAGGAGGTGGAGATTCAGCTCCTTGCATAGATGGAAAGGGCTGCAAAGGCTAGGACAGTGATAACAATGGGGGATTTTAAATACCCGGAAAATAAATGGAGTAATGGCACTGCTGGGACAGTTAAAGGGCAAACATTTATAAACCTATTACAGGACAATTGTATAGACCAGTTTATTGAGGCCCCAACTAGGAATGACACATTGCTGGACCTAGTAATTAGAGTTGAGCGGACACCTGGATGTTCGGGTTTGGCGGGTTTCGCTGAACTTCGCGAAAAAGTTTGAGTTCAGCCCCGAACTTGACCGGTACTTGACCCCGAACCCCACTGAAGTCAATGGTGACCCGAACTTTTGGGCACAAAAATTGCTTTAAAGAAGTCCTGGAAAGGGCTAGAGGGCTGCAAAAGGAAGCAGAATGGGTGTAAGAGTAGGAAAAGTGCCCTGCAAACAAATGTGGATAGGGAAATAACTTAAAATCACATACAAAAAAAATAAAAAATGGAGGAGGAGATGGATGTGGAGTAGTAGGTTGAGGAGGCGGTGACCATGGCGGTGTAGGTGGTGGAAGTGGTGGTGTAGGAGGAGGAGGAGGTAGCCAACACTGTTTTTTGCTTGTTTGTTTTTTTTCTAATTGGGGTAGCCCCCAAAAGATTGAGACATATAAAAAAAAAAAAAAGAAGAAGTTCACTTAAGTATACCAATGACTGTGTGAGGCTGGTATAAATGTCTATTCTGCACAAGGTACAGGCAAGTCTTGTGGGATCCATGCCTGGTTCATTTTAATAAACGTTAGCTTGTCTACGTTGGCTGCGGACAGATGGCTGCAAATGTCTGTGATATCGCCCCCTGCCATGCTAAACACACGTTCAGACAATACACTGGCTGCAGGGAAGGCCAGCACCTCCAAGGCATAAAGGGCAAGCTCAGGCCACGTGCCCAATTTGGAGACCCAGAAGTTGAATGGGGCAGACCCATCAGTCAGTAGGTGTAGGCGTGTGCACACATACTTTTCCACCATGTTGATGAAATGCTGCCTCCTGCTAAGACGTTGCCTATCAGCTGGTGGTGCTGTTTGTTGTGGCATGCTGCTGACAAAGCTTTTCCACATTTCGGCCAAGCTAACCCTGTCTTCTGAGGTTCTGGTGGTGCCACAGCTGCGTTGGCGACCTCTTCCTCCTCCTCTGCCTTCGCCTTGTGCTTCAACTGAGCCCCCAGTGTCATTTGGGAATGCCCTCAGCAGCGCGTCTACCAGCGTGCCCTTGTAGTCGCGCATCTTCTGATCACGCTCCAGTGAGGGAATTAAGGACAGCACGTTGTCCTTGTAACGGGGATCCAGCAGGGTGGCCACCCATTAATCAGCACACGTTACAAAGTGGGTAACTCGGCTGTCCTCGAGCAGACACTGCAGCATGTAGTCGCTCATGTGTGACAGGCTGCCAAGAGGCAAAGACAAGCTGTCCTCGGTGGGAGGTGTATCATCTGTGTCCTCCGTATCCCTCCAGCCATGTTCCAGTGACGTCCACGAGCTGCATTGGATGCCACCCTGCTATGAACACGGTTTCTCCTCCTCCTCCTCTTCATCATCCTCATCCTTCTCATCCTCCAGAACTGTACCCTGGCTTGAAATTATTTTACCTGGCCTATGCTGGTGCAGGAACCCACCCTCCGAGCCACTTGTGAATGACTGGCCTTATAACCATGGAAATTACCCCTCTTCCTCCTCCTGTGCCACATCCTCTTCCATCATCGCCCGAAGTGTTTTTTCAAGGAGACATAGAAGTGGGATAGTAACGCTGAGAACAGCATCATCGGCACTGGCCATGTTGGCGAGTACTCTAAACACCGCAATATGGTACACAGGTCTCACAAGGAGGCCCACTAATTGGTAGTGAAGTGGTGCTGTTCCGCAGAATGAATGACCCGTGCATGCTGCAGCTGAAACTCCACTATTGCCTGCTGCTGCTCGCACAGTCTCTCCAGCATGTGCAAGGTGGAGTTCCACCTTGTGGGCACGTCGCATAGGAGGCGGTGAGCGGGAAGGCCGAAGTTCCACTGCAGCGCAGACAGGTGAGCAGCAGCAGGATGAGAACGCCGAAAGCACGCAGAGATGACCCGCACTTTCTGTAGCAGCTCTGACATATCCGATGGTAGAGGAGGAGGAAGCGGAGTAGGAGGAGCAGGCAACAGGAGGCAAAGAGAAATGCCCTGCAATCCTCGGTGGCGGAAGGACATGCGCCAAACTGCTATGCACCTCAGGCCCACCCACCACTACATTTGCCCAGTTTGCAATTAGCGAGATATAGCGTCCCTGCCCGTGCTTATTGGTCCACATATCAGTGGTTATGTGGACCTTGCCACAGATGGTGTTGCGCAGTGCACACTTGATCTTGTCCCCGACTTGTTTGTGCAGGGAATGGATGGCTCGTCTGGAAAAGTAGTGGCGGCTGGGAACCACGTACTATGGGACAGCCACTGCCATCAGGTTTTTAAAACTGTCCGTGTACACCAGACGGAAAGACAGCATTTCAAAGGCCAGGAATTTTGAAATGCTGGCATTCAGGGCCAGGGATCGCGAGTTGGGTAGGGGGGTACTTCCTCTTTCTCTCCAGTGTTTGGGAGATGGACAGCTGTAAGCTTCCATGGGACCGTGTGGAAATGCTTGGGGACAGTGGCGGACATGGTGGCGTTGCTGTCACATCGTCTGTTTGCTGGGTGGCAGGTGACACTGGCACTGTAGAGGTGGAGGAAGAGGTCGAGGCAGCAGCAGAAGAGGAAGCAGGAGGAGCCCGAGACCTTTCTTGGATTTTGAGGTGCTTATTCCACTGCAGCTCGTGGTTTGCATGTAGATGCCTGGTCATGCAGGTTGTGCTTAGGTTTAGAACATTTATGACTTGCTTCAGGCTCTGATTGCACAGCGTGTAAACCAGGGTTTCTCAACCCGTGGTACGCGTACCCCTTGGGGTACGTGCACCACGGGCGGGGGGTACGCCGCGCAGAGCTGAGTGAGACTTCTCACTCACTTCTGCTGCGGCGTC
>BLSH010254914.1:2591280-2602438 GCA_018402905.1 Glandirana rugosa
TGCATTTGCTGGGCACTGCATTGATGAGGCTGCATTTGGTGGGCACTGCATTGATGAGGCTGCATTTGGTGGGCACTGCATTGATGAAGCTGCATTTGGTGGGCACTGCACTGGTAGGCCTCATGTGCGTGCATGTGTCTACCTGTGTATTAATTTTGGATTATGTGCGTGTGTCTGCCAGTGTGTTAGTTTGAGATTGTCAATGTTTATCTATCAGTGTATGTGTATATATATATATTGTGTGTGTGTGTATTTGTCATTGCAGCATGCACACATACAATGATATTGAACACAAACAAAAACCATCACAAACATACTGACATTACACACACACAGAAACCATGACACCCAAACAATAGAAATTACTTTCTCGAGACAGGGGTACTTAGGAATTTTTTTTAGACCCGCAGGGGTACTTCACCGTAAAAGGTTGAGAAACACTGGTGTAAACCACTCATGTCTTGTCGTCAGCACATTGTCTGAAGAACTGCCACGCCAGGGAACTCCTTTGAACTGCCTTTGGTGTCCTAGGTCCCTGGGTGCGGTGGGTAGTAGCAGGCGTACTGTCTAGGGGACGGTTGCTCCGCTTTTGCAACCTGCTTCCTTTTTTGCTGTGCTGGTGCCTCTGTGCGACCACCACCTCTTCCTCAAAACTGCACACGTCACTCGAATGACCTTCATTCCATGTGGGGTCTAGGACCTCATCATCCTCCACACCATCTTCCACCCACTCTTCACCGCTGCCCTCCTTGTCAGTCTGCACACTGTAGAAAGCCGCAGCAGTTGGCACCTGTGTTTCTTCATCATCAGAGACGTGCTGCGGTGGTGCTTCCATGTCCTCATCCTGAAACAGAAGTGGTTGGGCATCGGTGCACTCAATGCCTTCCACTTCTGGGGCAGGGCTATGTGGATGGCCCACGGAATGCACACCAGCAGAGTCATCAAAAAGCATAAGAGACTGCTGCATGACTTGGGGCTCAGACTGCTTGGCTGATTTACAAGGGGCTGAGGTGAAAGACAGATGGCCATGGGGTTCAGGTGCCAACTCTGAGCTTTCAGCAAGGGAGTGGGTGGGAGACAATGTGAAGAAACTGTAGGCATTGTCTGCCACCCAATTTACTATGGCCTGTACTTGCTCTGGCCTCACCATTCGTTAAGCGGCATTCGGGCCTACCATATAACGTTGAAGGTTCTGTCGGCTACTCGCACCTGAGGAAGGTGTTTCACTTGTGCGTTTAGCTGGCACAGATCGACCACGTCCTCTCCTTGCAACAGGAACTTCACCAACACCACTAACACCAGCAGCACCACGACCACGTCCCTTATATGATGCTCTCCTCATTCGGGACGCAAATGTGCTATTTAGCACAAATCTATATTATTTTTTATAATGCTAATCTGTCCCTCACACCAGCAGCATGATCCTCTCCCTACACCAGTATGAGATAATTTTATAACGCTAATCTGTCCCTCACACCAGCAGCAGGAACCTCTCCCTACACTAGTATGAGATCATTTTATAATGCTAATCTGTCCCTCACACCAGCAGCAGGAACCTCTCCCTACAACAGTATGAGATGATTTTAAAACGCTAATCTGTCCCTAACACCAGCAGCAGGAACCTATCCCTACACCGGTATGAGATGATTTTATAATGCTAATCTGCCCCTCACACCAGCAGCAGGAACATCTCTCTACACCAGTATGAGATGATTTTATAATGCTAATCTGTCCTCACACCAGCAGCAGGAACCTCTCCCTACACCAGTATGAGATGATTTTATAACGCTAATCTTTCCCTCACACCAGCAGCAGGAACCTCTCCTTACACCAGTATGAGATGATTTTATAACGCTAATCTTTCCTTTACACCGGCAGCAGGAACCTCTCCCTACACCAGTATGAGATGATTTTATGACCCTAATCTGTCCCTCACACCAACAGCAGGAACCTCTCCCTACACCAGTATGAGATGATTTTATAACGGTAATCTGTCCCTCACACCAGCAGCAGGAACCTCTCCCTACACCAGTATGAGATTATTTTATTACGGTAATCTGTCCCTCACACCAGCAGCAGAAACCTCTCCCTACACCAGTATGAGATGATTTTATAATGCTAATCTGTACCTCACACCAGCAGCAGGAACCTCTCCCTACACCATTAAGAAATTATTTTATAACGCTAATCTGTCCCTCACACCAGCAGCAGGAGCCTCCCCTACACCAGTATGAGATGATTTTATAATGCTAATCTTTCCCTCACACCAGCAGCAGTAACCTCTCCCTACAGTAGTATGAGATGATTTTATAATGGTAATCTGTCCCTCACACCAGCAGCAGGAACCTCTCACTATACTAGTATGAGATGATTTTATAACGCAAATCTGTCCCTCACACCAGCAGCAGGAGCCTCCCCTACACCAGTATGACATGATTTTATAACGCTAATCTTTCCCTCACACCAGCAGCAGGAACCTCTCCCTACACCAGTATGAGATGATTTTATAACGCTAATCTGTCCCTCACACCAGCAGCAGGAACCTCTCCCTACACCAGTATGAGATGACTTTATAACGCTAATCTGTCCCTCACACAAGCAGCAGGAACCTCTCCCTACACCAGTATGAGATGATTTTATAACGGTAATCTGTCCCTCACACCAGCAGATGGAACCTCTCCCTATAATAGTATGAGATGATTTTATTATGGTAATCTGTCCCTCACACCAGCAGCAGGAACCTCTCCCTACACCAGTATGAGATGATTTTATAATGCTAATCTGTCCCTCACACCAGCAGCAGGAGCCTCACCTACACCAGTATGAGATTATTTTTTAACGCTAATCTTTCCCTCACACCAGCAGCAGGAACCTCTCCCTGCACCAGTATGACATGATTTTATAACGGTAATCTGTCCCTCACACCTGCAGCAGGAACCTCTCCCTACAACAGTATGAGATGATTTTATAACGGTAATCTGTCCCTCACACCAGCAGTTGGAACCTCTCCCTATAATAGTATGAGATGATTTTATAATGGTAATCTGTCCCTCACACCAGCAGCAGGAACCTCTCCCTACACCAGTATGAGATGATTTCATTACCATAATCTGTCCCTCACACCAGCAGTAGAAACCTCTCCCTACACCAGTATGAGATGATTTTATAACGCTAATCTGTACCTCACACCAGCAGCAGGAACCCCTCCCTACACCAGTATGAAATTATTTTATAACGCTAATCTGTCCCTCACACCAGCAGCCGGAGCCTCCCCTACACCAGTATGAGATGATTTTATAACGCTAATCTTTCCCTCACACCAGCAGCAGTAACCTCTCCCTACAGTAGTATGAGATGATTTTATAACGCTAATCTGTCCCTCTCACCAGCAGCAGGAACCTCTCCCTATAATAGTATGAGATGATTTTATTACGCTAATCTGTCCCTCAGACCAGCAGCAGAAACCTCTCCCTTCACCAGTATGAGATGATTTTATAACACTAATCTGTACCTCAAACCAGCAGCAGGAACCTCTTCCTACACCAGTATGAAATGATTTTATAACGCTAATCTGTCCCTCACACCAGCAGCAGGAGCCTCCCCTACACCAGTATGACATGATTTTATAACGCTAATCTTTCCCTCACACCAGCAGCAGGAACCTCTCCCTGCACCAGTATGACATGATTTTATAACGGTAATCTGTCCCTCACACTAGCAGCAGGAACCTCTCCCTACACCAGCATGAGATGATTTTATAACGGTAATCTGCCCCTCACACCAGCAGTTGGAACCTCTCCTTTTAATAGTATGAGATGATTTTATAACGGTAATCTGTCCCTCACACCAGCAGCAGGAACCTCTCCCTACACCAGTATGAGATTATTTTATTACATTAATCTGTCCCTCACACCAGCAGCAGAAACCTCTCCCTACACCAGTGTGAGATGATTTTATAATGCTAATCTGTACCTCACACCAGCAGCAGGAACCTCTCCCTACACCAGTAAGAAATTATTTTATAACGCTAATCTGTCCCTCACACCAGCAGCAGGAGCCTCCCCTACACCAGTATGAGATGATTTTATAATACTAATCTTTCCCTCACACCAGCAGCAGTAACCTCTCCCTACAGTAGTATGAGATGATTTTATAACGGTAATCTGTCCCTCACACCAGCAGCAGGAACCTCTCACTATACTAGTATGAGATGATTTTATAACGCAAATCTGTCCCTCACACCAGCAGCAGGAACCTCTCCCTATACTAGTATGAGATGATTTTATAATGATAATCTGTCCCTCATACCAGCAGCAGGAACCTCTGCCTATACTAGTATGAGATGATTTTATAACGCTAATCTGTCCCTCACACCAGCAGCAGGAACCTCTCCCTATACTAGTATGAGTTGATTTTATAACGGTAATCTGTCCCTCACACCAGCAGCAGGAACCTCTCCCTATACTAATATGAGATGATTTTATAATGCTAATTTGTCCCTCACACCAGCAGCAGGAACCTCTCCCTATACTAGCATGAGATGATTTTATAACGCTAATCTATCCTTCACACCAGCAGCAGGAACCTCTCCCTATACTAGTATGAGATGATTTTAAAATGCTAATTTATCCCTCACACCAGCAGCAGGAACCTCTCCCTATACCAGTATGAGATGATTTTATAATGCTAATCTATCCCTCACACCAGCAGCAGGAACCTCTCCCTATACTAGTATGAGATGATTTTATAATGCTAATCAATCCCGCACACCAGCAGCAGGAACCTCTCCCTATACCATTATGAGATGATTTTATAACGCTAACCTGTCCCTCACAGCGACGGCAGCATCCTCTCCATACACCAGTCTGAGATCATGTGACATCCAGCGCTAGGTGACTCCAGCTTATATCGAGGCTGGGTCACATGATGCACTGGCCAATCACAGCCATGCTACAAAAGGAAGGCACCAAGGGGAAAGTAATACTAGGAATATGCTATAGGCCCCCTAACCAGAGGGAAGAGGGGGAGGCAGACCTCCTGTCACATTTTGGAACTGTGGCAAAGATGGGAAGTGTCATTATAATGGGGGATTTTAATAATTCAGATATAGACTGGGCGCAATGTACTGTACCCTCAGCTAAGGCTCGACATTTCCTAAATGTCCTGCAGGACAATTTCATTGCTCAGATGGTAAATGCACCAACTAGAAAAAAAGCCTTATTAGTGGAGTTGATCGAACCCCCGGATGTTCAGGTTCGGCCGAACTTCGGGAAAAAGTCTGGATCCGGCACCGAACTCGACCCCAACTTTATACTGGACCCCAAATCCCATTGAAGTCAATGGGTACCCAAACTTTTCGCCACAAAAATGGCTGTAACAAAGTCCTTGCAAGTGCTAGAGGACTGCAAAAGGAAGTAAAATGGGGGTAAGAGTAGGGCCAGAGCCCTACAAAAAAAATGGGGATAGGGAAAATAAATTAAAATCAAATATAAAAATGGGAAGGGGGGTGGATGTGGAGTAGGAGCCTAGAGGTTGACTAGGCCATGACCGTGGCAGTGTAGGTGGAAGTGGCGGTGGTGAAGGAGTAGGAGGAGATAGCCAACACTGTTTTTTTTTATAAATAGGGTAGGCCCCAAAATATTGAGGCATATTAAAAAAAACAAGTATACGAATGGCTGTGTGAGTCCGGTCTAAATGTCTATTCTGCACAAGGTACAGACAAGTCTTGTGGGATCTATGCCTGGTTCATTTTAATAAACGTTAGCTTGTCCACATTGGCTGTGGACAGGTGGCTGCGCTTGTCTGTGATAACCCCCCTGCCGTGCTAAACACACATTCAGACAATACACTGGCTGCAGGGCAGGCCAGCACCTCCAAGGCATAAATGGCAAGCTCAGGCCATGTTGCCAATTTGGAGACCCAAAAGTTGAATGGGGCAGACCCATCAGTCAGTACGTGTAGGCGTGTGCACACATACTCTTCCACCATGTTGCTGAAATGCTGCCTCCTACTAAGACATTGTCTATCAGCTGGTGGTGCTGTTTGTTGTGGCGTGCTGCTGACAAAACGTTTCCACATCCTCCGAGCCACTTGTGAATGACTGGCCTGATAACCGTGGAAATTACCCCTTTTCCTCCTCCTCCTGTGCCACATCCTCTTCCATCATCGCCCAAAATGTTTTTTCAAGGAGACGTAGAAGTGGGATAGTAACGCTGAGAACAGCATCATCGGCACTGGCCATGTTGGTGGAGTACTCAAAACACCGCAATACGCTACACAGGTCTCGCATGGAGGCCCACTCGTTGGTGGTGAAGTGTTGCTGTTCCGCAGAGCGGAACTGTTCTCGCACAGTCTCTCCAGCATGTGCAAGGTTGAGTTACACCTTGTGGGCACGTCGCATATGAGGCGGTGAGTGGGAAGGCCGAAGTTCCGCTGCAGCGCAGGCGAGCAGTAGCAGGGTGAGAACGCCGAAAAAAAAGAAAACTTTCTGCAGCAGCTCTGATATATCCGGGTAGTTTTTTAGAAAATTCTGTACCCCCAATTTTGCACATACGCCAGGCAAGGGATGTGCGTCAAACGGGCTAGGCCCTACGAGATTTCGCCCATTGTCGCACATCACCAGGCGGGCTTGAGGCTCAGTGGCAAAAAACACTCATTAGTCTGTTGTTCAATGCCAGTCCACAGCTCCTGCGCAGTGTGGGGTTTATCCCCCAAACGTATCAGTTTTAAAACAGCCTGCTGTCGTTTCCCCCTGGATGTGCTGATGTTGGTGGTGAAGTTGTTACGCTGAGTGGATGAGGAGGTGGTCGAGGAGGAGGAAGCGCAGTAGGAGGAGGAGGCAACAGGAGGCAAAGAGAAATGCCCTGCAATCCTCGGTGGTGGAAGGACATGCGCCAAATGGCTAGCCGCCTCAGGCCCACCCGCCACTACATTTGCCCAGTGTGCAGTTAGCGAGATATAGCGTCCCTGCCCGTGCTTACTGGTCCAGGTATCAGTGGTTATGTGGACCTTGCCACAGATGGCGTTGCGCAGTGCACACTTGATCTTGTCCCCGACTTGTTTGTTCAGGGTAGGGATGGCTCACCCGGAAAAGTAGTGGCGACTGGGAACCACGTACTGTGGGACAGCCACCGCCATCAGGTTATTGAAACTGTCCGTGTCCACCAAACGGAATGACAGCATTTCAAAGGCAAGGAATTTTGAAATGCTGGCATTCAGGGCCAGGGATCGCAGGTGGGTAGGGGGGTACTTCCTCTTTCTCTCCAGTGTTTGGGAGATGGAAAGCTGTAAGCGTCCATTGGACCATGGTGTGGAAATGCTTGGGGACGGTGGCGGACATGGTGGGGTTGCTGTCATATCGTCTGTTTGCTGGGTGGCAGGTGACACTGTCACGGTAGAGGTGGAGGAAGAGGCCGAGGCAGCAGCAGAAGAGGAAGCAGGAGGAGGCCGAGACCTTACTTGGATTTTGAGGTAATTATTCCAATGCAGCTTGTGCCTTGAATTTATATACCTGATCATGCAGGTTGTGGCCAGGTTCAGAACATTTATGCCCCGGCTCAGGCTATCATTGCACAGCTTGCAAACACTCGTGTCTTGTCGTCAGCACATTGTCTGATGAACTGCCACGTGGGGGAACGCCTTTGAGCAGCCTTTGGTGTGCTAGGTCCCTGGGTGCGGTGGGTAGTAGCAGGCCTACTGTCTAGGGGACGCTCGCTCCGCTTTTGCAACCTGCTTCCTCTTTTGCTGTGCTGGTGCCTCTGTGCAACCACCACCTCTTCCTCCAAACTCCACACGTCACTCGCATGACCCTCAGTCCATGTGGGGTCTAGGACCTCATCATCCTCCTCCCCATCATCTTCCACCCACCCTTCACCACTGCCCTCCTTGTCAGTCTACACACTGAGGAAAGCTGCAGCAGTTGGCACCTGTGTTTCGTCATCATCTAAGACGTGCTGCGCTGGTGTTTCCATGTCCTCATCATGCAACAGAGGTGGTTGGGCATCGGTGCACTCAATGTCTTCCACTTCTGGGGCAGCGCTATGTGGATGGCCCACGGAAAGCACACCAGGAGAGTCATCAAAAAGCATTAGTCTCCTGCATGACTTGGGGCTCAGGCTGCTTGGCTAATTTACAAGGCACTGAGGTGAAAGACAGATGGCCATGGGGTTCAGGTGCCAACTCTGAGCTTTCATCAAGGGACCGGGAGGGAGACAATGTGAAGGAAGTGGAGGCATTGTCAGCCACCCAATCTACTATCGCCTGTACTTGTTCTGGCCTCACCAATTGTGGAGCGGCATTCGGGCCTACCATATACCGGTGAAGGTTCTGTTGGCTACCTGAGGAAGGTGTTTCACTTGTGCATGTAGCTGGCACACATCGACCACGTCCTCTCCTTCCAACAGGAGCTTCACCAACATGACCAACACCAGCAGTACCAGCATCACCAGCAGCACCATGACCACGTCCCTTATTTGATGCTCTCCTCATTGTGCCCGCAAATGTTCTATGTAGCCAATAATCCGTCCCTTACAGCAACAGCTGGAACCTAGCCCTATAGGAGTAGGCAATGATTTTTGAACAATAATCTGTCCCTTACAGCAACAGCTGGAACATGGCCCTATAAGAGTAGGCAATGATTTTTGAACAATAATCTGTCACTTAAACCAACAGCTGGAACCTACTCACTATAGGAGTAGGCAATGATTTTTGAACAATAATATGTCACTTACAGCAACAGCTGGAACATCTCCCTTTAGAACTAGGAGATGATTTTTGAACAATATTCTGTCCCTTACAGCAACAGCTGGAACCTAGCCCTATAGGATTAGGCAATGATTTTTGAACAATAATCTGTCACTTACAGCAACAGTTGGAACCTCTCCCTTTAGAACTAGGAGATTATTTTTAAACAATAATCTGTCACTTACAGCAACAGCTGGAACCTCTCCCTTTAGAACTAGGAGATGATTTTTGAACAATAATCTGTCCCTTACAGCAACAGCTGGAACCTGCCCTATAAGAGTAGGCAATGATTTTTGAACAATAATCTGTCACTTACAGCAACAGCTGGAACCTCTCCCTTTAGAACTATTAGATGATTTTTGAACAATAATTTGTCACTTACAGTAACAGGTTGAACCTAGCCCTATAGGAGTAGGCAATGATTTTTGAACAATAATCTGTCACTTACAGCAACAGCTGGAACCTCTCACATTAGAACAAAACATGATTTTTCAACAATCATCTGTCACATACAGCAACAGCTGGAACCTCTCCCTTTAGAACTAGGAGATGATTTTTGAACAATAATCTGTCCCTTACAGCAACAACTGGAACCTGGACCTATAGGAGTAGGCAATGATTTTTGAACAATAATCTGTCACTTACAGCTACAGCTGGAACCTCTCCCTTAAAACTAGGAGATGATTTTTGAACAATAATCTGTCCCTTACAGCAACAGCTGGAGCCTAGCCCTACAGGAGTAGGCAATGATTTTTGAACAATAATCTGTCACTTAAAGCAACAGCTGGAACCTCTCACTTTAGAACTAGGAGATGATTTTTGAACAATCATCTTTCACTTACAGCAACAGCTGGAACCTCTCCCTTTAGAACTAGGAGATGATTTTTGAACAATAATCTGTCCCTTACAGCAACAGCTGGACCCTGGCCCTATAGGAGTAGGCATTGATTTTTGAACAATAATCTGTCACTTACAGCAACAGCTGGAACCTCTCACTTTAGAACTAGGAGATGATTTTTGAACAATCATCTTTCACTTACAGCAACAGCTGGAACCTCTCCCTTTAGAACTAGGAGGTGATTTTTGAACAATAATCTGTCCCTTACAGCAACAGCTGGACCCTGGCCCTATAGGAGTAGTCACTGATTTTTGAACAATAATCTGTCACTTACAGCAACAGTTGGAACCTCTCCCTTTAGAACTAGGAGATGATTTTTCAACAATCATCTGTCACTTAGAGCAAAAGCTGGAACCTCTCCCTTTAGAACTAGGAGATGATTTTTGAACAATAAGCTGTCCCTTACAGCAACAACTTGAACCTGGACCTATAGGAGTAGGCAATGATTTTTGAACAATAATCTGTCACTTACAGCAACAGCTTGAACCTGGCCCTATACGAGTAGGCAATGCGTTTTGAACAATAATCTGTCCCTTACAGCAACAGCTGGAACCTGGCCCTATAGGAGTAGGCAATGATTTTTAAACAATAATCTGTCACTTACAGCAACAGCTGGAACCTTGCCCTATAGGAGTAGGCAATGATTTTTGAACAATAATCTGTCCCTTACAGCAACAGCTGGAACCTAGCCCTATAGGAGTAGGCAATGATTTTGAACAATAATCTGTCCCTTACAGCAAAAGCTGGAACCTGGCCCTATAGGAGTAGTCAATGATTTTTGAACAATAATCTGTCACTTACTTCAACAGCTGGAACCTCTCCCTTTAGAACAAGGAGATGATTTTTGAACAATATTCTGTCCCTTACAGCAACAGCTGGAACCTAGCCCTATAGGATTAGGCAATGATTTTTGAACAATAATCTGTCACTTACAGCAACAGTTGGAACCTCTCCCTTTAGAACTATTAGATGATTTTTGAACAATAATTTGTCACTTACAGTAACAGGTTGAACCTAGCCCGATAGGAGTAGGCTATGATTTTGGAAAAATAATCTGTCACTTACAGCAACAGCTGGAACCTCTCACATTAGAACTAAGACATGATTTTTCAACAATCATCTGTCACATACAGCAACAGCTGGAACCTCTCCCTTTAGAACTAGGAGATGATTTTTGAACAATAATCTGTCCCTTACAGCAACAACTGGAACCTGGACCTATAGGAGTAGGCAATGATTTTTGAACAATAATCTGTCACTTACAGCTACAGCTGGAACCTCTCCCTTAAAACTAGGAGATGATTTTTGAACAATAATCTGTCCCTTACAGCAACAGCTGGAGCCTAGCCCTACAGGAGTAGGCAATGATTTTTGAACAATAATCTGTCACTTAAAGCAACAGCTGGAACCTCTCACTTTAGAACTAGGAGATGATTTTTGAACAATCATCTTTCACTTACAGCAACAGCTGGAACCTCTTCTCCAAGGTCGACAACGACATTCACTTTCTACTAACAA
>BLSH010254914.1:2626382-2647883 GCA_018402905.1 Glandirana rugosa
CGTCGTCCTTGGAGAGGTATATCGTGATACTCTACTAAAATCTTGTTATTAGACAGGGAGTGTCCTATCTCATAGTGCTAAAAGGAGAGGTTCCTGCTGCTGGTGTGAGGGACAGATTATTGTTGTAAAATAATCTCATAGTGCTATAGGGAGAGGTCCCTGCTGCTTCTGGGAGGGACAGATTATTGTTCTAAAATAATCTCATAGTTCTATAGGGAGATGTTCCTGCTGCTCCCGTGAGGGACAGATTATTGTTCTAAAATCATCTCATAGTTCTATAGGGAGATGTTCCTGCTGCTCCTGTGAGGGACAGATTATTGTTCTAAAATCATATCATACTGCTATGTTTAGAGGTTCCTGCTGCTGGTGTGAGGGACAGCTTATTATTCTAAAATCATCTCATAGTGCTATAAGGAGAGGTTCCTTCTGCTCCTGTGAGGGACAGATTATTGTTCTAAAATCATCTCATATTGCTAAAAAGGAGAGGTTCCTGCTGTTGGTGCGAGGGACAGATTATTGTTGTAAAATAATCTCATAGTGCTATAGGGAGAGGTCCCTGCTGCTAATGGGAGGAACAGATTATTGTTCTAAAATCATCTCATAGTTCTATAGGGAGAGGTTCCTGCTGCTGCTGTGAGGGACAGATTATTATTCTAAAATCATCTCATAGTGCTATAGGGAGAGGTTCCTTCTGCTGGTGAGAGACAGATTATTTTCTAAAATCATCTCATAGTGCTATAGGGAGAGGTTCCTGCTGCTGGTGTGAGGTACAGATTATTGTTCTAAAATTATCTCATAGTGCTGTAGGGAGAGGTTCCTGCTGCTCCTGTGAGGGACAGATTATTGTTCTAAAGTAATCTCATAGTGCTATAGGGAGAGGTTCCTGCTGCTCCTGTGAGGGACAGATTATTATTCAAAAATCATCTCATAGTGCTATAGGGAGAGTTTCCTGCTGCTGGTGTGAGGGACAGATAATTGTTCTAAAATCATCTCATAGTGCTGTAGGGAGAGGTTCCTGCTGCTCCTGCGAGGGACAGATTATTGTTCTAAAAATGTCTCAAAGTGCTATAGGGAGAGATTTCTGCTGCTGCTTTGAGGGACAGATTATTGTTCTAAAATAATCTCATAGTGCTATAGGGAGACATTCGTGCTGCTTCTGATGGGGACAGATTATTGTTCTGAAATCATCTCATAGTGCTATAGGGAGAGGTTCCTGCTGCTGCTGTGAGGGACAGATTATTGTCCTAAAATTATTGCATAGTGCTATAGGGAGAGGTTCCTGCTGCTGCTGAGGGACAGATTATTGTTCTTAAATCATCTCATAGTGCTATAGGGAGAGGTTCCTGCTGCTGGTGTGAGGTACAGATTATTGTTCTAAAATTATCTCATAGTGCTGTAGGGAGAAGTTCCTGCTGCTCCTGTGAGGGACAGATTATTGTTCTAAAATAATCTCATAGTGCTATAGGGAGAGGTTCCGGCTGCTCCTGTGAGGGACAGATTATTATTCTAAAATCATCTCATAGTGCTATAGGGAGAAATTTGTGCTGCTGCTGTGAGGGACAGATTTTTGTTCTAAAATCATATCATACTGCTATAGGGAGAGGTTCCTGCGGCTCCTGTGAGGGACAGATTATTGTTCTAAAATCATATCATACTGCTATAGGGAGAGATTTCTGCTGCAGCTTTGAGGGACAGATTATTGTTCTAAAATAATCTCATAGTGCTATAGGGAGAAATTCGTGCTGCTGCTGTGAGGGACAGATTTTTGTTCTAAAATCATATCATACTGCTATAGGGAGAGGGTCCTGCGGCTCCTGTGAGGGACAGATTATTGTTCTAAAATCATATCATACTGCTATGGGGAGAGGTTCCTGCTGCTCCTGTGAGGGACAGATTATTGTTCTAAAATCATATCATACTGCTATAGGGAGAGGTTCCTGCTGCTTCTGTGAGGGAAGTATTATTGTTCTAAAATCATACCATACTGCTATAGGGAGAGGTTCCTGCTGCTCCTTTGAGGGACAGATTATGGTTCTAAAATCATATCATACTGCTATAGAGAGAGGTTCCGGTTGCTCCTCTGAGGGACAGATTATTGTTCTAAAATCATATCATACTGCTATAGGGAGAGGTTCCTGCTACTTCTGTGAGGAACAGATTATTGTTCTAAAATCATATCATACTGCTATAGGGAGAGGTTTCTGCTGCTCCTGTGAAGGACAGATTATTGCTCTAAAATCATCTCATAGTGCTAAAGATAGAGTTTCCTGCTGCTGCTGTGAGGGGCAGATTATTGTTCTAAAATCATATCATACTGCTATATGTTGAGGTTCCTGCTGCTCCTGTGAGCGACAGATTATTGTTCTAAAATCATATCATACTGCTATAGGGAGAGGTTCCTGCTGCTCCTGTGAGGGACAGATTATTGTTCTAAAATCATCTCATACGGCCCTCACAGTAGGAGCTCCCCTCCCAATCTCATCCACCCTGACAGTGCAAACCTCCCTGAGAATCTGGAAGGAATCCTTCTCCCAGACGAGCCCTGGAGAATCTCTCTCAAATGTACCTACCCCTATCTCAGTGGTTCAACACTTCATCCCAGAAATCAACACCCTGATATGGCGGAACAGGGGAATAACATCTATTGCTGACTTATACCTTGGCACAGAAATGCTATAGTTTGAAGCCCTTCAGCGACACTTTAACGTCCCTAACCCAATGCAGTTTCAATGGTTAAGGTTACAATCACTCCTCTGCAAGAACCCACTCCCGGCAAAAATATCTCTCCCAACAGACATATACACTTTCCTCTCAGCGGATGACTCCCCCAAAAAGGGCATAACCCTATTTTACAAAAACCTGCACCCCCATGGGAGTTTTCAAAAAATGCACACCATACTAAAGTGGGAAAAAAACATTAGGCATGACATTCCACGAGTCTCTATGGAAACAAGCCATAATTATTACCCAAAAAGCATCTAAATGTGTGAATCATTGGGACAACTACCAGAAGGTCTTACACTTCTGGTACCTGTCCCCTTTCAAACTTTCTAAGATCTACCCCTCCCACTCTAATCTATGTTGGCGGAACTGTGTAGACACACTCCACCACATCTTGTGGGCCTGCATCTCTCTTAGGTCCTTCTGGAATAAGATTTTCACGATGTTGTCGGAAATCTTAGGCCAAGATATTACACCACGACCAGAAATTGCCTTTCTCCACCTAAACGTTCACTTACTTTCTCCTAAACACCGAGTACTAGCTACACAACTGCTCTTAGCAGCAAAACTTACTATCACTAAAAATTGGAAATCTCCTGACCCCCCATCCCATAAGGAGGTCATCCAAACCCTCAACCGTCAATGCGAGATGGAAAAAATCATAGCATCCACTCTACCTGACCGTCAAAAATTTGACCGTAACTGGGAATCATAGTTAAAAAGTTCTAGATGTACCATTCATCTTAACTAACTTCTACAAGCCGATCCAGTAGCTTGACCCTCCCTTTCCTATTTCTCTATTCTCACCCATCACCCCCTTTCTTTCCTTGTCATAAGACTTAGGCGCTACCAAGTCACATAGAGAGTACTTCTGTTTTGATACACTAAATCTGTGCTAATAAATGAAGCTAAGTAGTAACGCCCATCCTAAAGATCCCCTTCCCGGACACAGCAGGTTCCCATTAGGGGTGCCCGGGATGCTATCTCATAAACTTGATACTAGAAGGATGAGGACACAGTTATGCAGATGAGCCTGGAATTTTAGACGAAGTTAAGTGGAACATGTATTGAGTATGCACATGTTCTCTGTTTATATATGCAACCTAAATGTACTCTCTACTCAACCTTTGCAAAATGTCTTGTATTATTATACCAAACTTCAATAAAAACTATTTGAAATAAAATCATCTCATACTGGTGTAGGGAGAGGTTCCTGCTGCTGGTGTGAGCGGTGCATTTCTTGCACAAAAATAAAAAGTGCGTCTCCTTTGCTGTTTTCAAAAAAAAAAAGAATTTATTGTTCTTTTTTTGTATTAATAAATATTGCTACACAGTACATTTGCGTCCAGAATGAGAAGAGCATCAAATAAGGGACGTGGTCATGGTTATGGTGCTGCTGGTGCTGCTTGTGTTTGTGGTGTTGGTGAAATTCCTGTTGCAAGGAGAGGACGTGTTCGATTTGTGCCAGCTACACACACAAGTGAAACGCCTTCTTCAGGTGCGAGTAGCTGACAGAACCTTCAATGTTATATGGTAGGCCCGAATGCCGCTCATTGAATGGCCTCCATTTCCTTCACATTGTCTCCCACTCGGTCCCTTGATGAAAGCTCAGAGTTGGCACCTGAACCCCATGGCCATCTGTCTTTCACCTCAGCCACTTGTAAATCAGCCAAGCAGTCTGAGTCCCAAGTCTTGCAGCAGTCTCTTATGCTTTTTGATGACTCTCCTGGTGTTCTTTCCATGGGCCATCCTCATAGCCCTGCCCCAGAAGTGGAAAACATTGAGTGCACCGATGCCCAACCACTTCTGTTGCAGGATGAGGACATGGAAACACCACCGCAGCACATCTCTGATTATGACGAAACACAGATGCTAACTGCTGCGGCTTTCCACAGTGTGCAGACTGACAAGGAGGGCAGTGGTGAAGGGTGGGTGGAAGATGATGTGGAGGAGGATGATGAGTTCCTAGACCCCACATGGAATGAAGGTCATGCGAGTGACGTGTGCAGTTTGGAGGAAGAGGTCGTGGTCAGACAGAGGCACCAGCACAGCAAAAGAGGAAGCAGGTTGCAAAAGCGGAGCGACTATCCCCTAGACAGTACGCCTCCTACTACGAACCGCACCCAGGGACCTAGCACACCAAAGGCAGCTCAAAGGCATTTCGCCGGCGTGGCAGTTCCTCAGACAATGTGCTGACGACAAGACACAAGTGGTTTGCACGGTGTGCAATGAGAGCCTGAAGCGAGCCTGAACCTCAAAATCCAAGAAAGGTCTTGGCCTCCTCCTGCTTCCTTTTCTGCTGCCGCCTCAGCCTCTTCCTCCACCTCTACAGTGCCAGTGTCACCTGCCACCCAGCAAACAGAAGAAGTGACAGCAATGCCACCGTCCCCAAGCATTTCCACACGGTTCCATGGAAGTTTACAGCTCTCCATCTCCCAAACACTGGAGAGAAAAAGGAAGTACCCCCCTACCCACCCGCGATCCCTGGCCCTGAATGCCAGCATTTCAAAATTCCTGACCTTTGAAATGCAGTCATTCCGTCTGGTGGACAAGGATAGTTTTAAAAACCTGATGACGGTGGCTGTCCCACAGTACGTGGTTCCCAGCTGCCACTACTTTTCCAGACGAGCCATCCCTTCCCTGCACAAACAAGTCGGGACGAGATCAAGTGTGCACTGCGCAACGCCATCTGTGGCAAGGTCCACATAACCACTGATATGTGGACCAGTAAGCACAGGCAAGGACGCTATATTTCGCTAACTGCACACTGGGCAAATGTAGTGGCGGGTGGGCCTGAGGCGGCTACCCGTTTAGCGCATGTCCTTCCGCCACGAGGATTGCAGGGCATTTCTCTTTGCCTCCTGTTGCCTCCTCCTCCTACTGTTCTTCCTTCTCTTCTACCGCCTCCTCATCCGCTCAGCGTAACACCTTCACCACCAACTTCAGCACATCCAGGTGGAAAACGACAGCAGGCTGTTTTAAAACTGATATGTTTGGGGGATAAACCTCACACTGCGCAGCAGCTGTAGACGGGCATTGAACAACAGACCGATGAGTGGTTGTTGCCACTGAGCCTCAAGCCCGGCCTGGTGGTGTGCAATAATGGTAGAAAAGCTTTGTCAGCAGCACACCACAACAAACATCGCCACCAGCTGATAGGCAGCGCCTTAGCAGGAGGCAGCATCTCAGCAACATGGTGGAACAGTATGTGTGCACACGCCTACACGTATCTCGTAACAGCTCTGGTCCTAGCCGTTTTGACGCCCATCCCTTGCCTGGCGCATGTCCTGAATTTGGTGGTGCAGAAATTTCTAAAAAACTACTTGGATATGTCAGAGCTGCTGCAGAAAGTGTGGGCCGTCTGTGCGCGCTTTTGGCGTTCTCATCCTGCTGCTGCTCGCCTGTCTGCGCTGCAGCGGAACTTCGGCCTTCCCACTCACAGCCTCCTATGCGACGTGCCCACAAGGTGGAACTCCACCTTGCACATGCTGGAGAGACTGTGCGAGCAGCAGCAGGCAATAGTGGAGTTTCAGCTGCAGCACGCACGGGTCAGTCACGGGCCTCTTTGCGAGACCTGTGTACCATATTGCTGTGTTTCAAGTACTCCACCAACATGGCCAGTGCCGATGACGCTGTTCTCAGCATTACTATCCCACTTCTATGTCTCCTTGAAAAAACAATTCCGGCAATGATGGAAGAGGATGTGGCACAGGAGAAAGAGGAGGAGGAAGAGGGGTCATTTCCACGGTTATCAGGCCAATCATTCACAAGTGGCTTGGAGGGTGGATTCCAGCATCAGCATAGGCCAGGGCATAGTTCTGGAGGATGAGGAGGATGAGGATGATGATGAGGAGAAGGAGGAACCGTGTTCACAGCAGGGTGGCACCTAACGCAGCTCCTGGGCATCACTGGACCATGGCTAAGGGGATACGGAGGACACAGATGATACAACTCCCACAGAGGACAGCTTATCTTTGCCTCTGGGCAGCCTGGCACACATGAGCGACTACATGCTGCAGTGCCTGCTCAACGACAGCCGAGTTGCCCACATTGTATCTTGTGCTGATTACTGGGTGGCCATCCTGCTGGATCCCCATTAAAAGGACAACGTGCCGCCTTAATTCCCTCACTGGAGCGTGATCGGAAGATGCAGGACTAAAAGCGCACGCTGGTAGATGCGCTGCTGCGGGCATTCCCAAATGACACCGGGGGCTCAGTGGAAGCACAAGGCAAAAGTGGAGGAGGAGGAAGAGGTCACCAATGCAGCTGTGGCACCGCCAGCACCTCAGAAGGCTAGCATGGCCAAATGTGGAAAAGCTTTGTCAGCAGCACACCACAACAAACATCGCCACCAGCTGATAGGCAACGCCTTAGCAGGAGGCAGCATCTCAGCAACATGGTGGAACAGTATGTGTGCACACGCCTACACGTACTGACTGATGGGTCTGCCGCATTCAACTTCTGGGTCGCCAAATTGGGCACATGGCCTGAGGTTGCCCTTTGCCTTGGAGGTGCTGGCCTGCCCTGCAGCCAGTGTATTGTCTGAACGTGTGTTTAGTACGGCAGGGGGCGTTATCACAGACAAGCGCAGCCGCCTGTGCACAGCCAATGTGGACAAACTAACATTTATTAAAATGAACCAGGCATGGATCCAACAAGACTTGTCTGTACCTTGTGCAGAATAGACATTTATACCGGCCTCACACAGCCATTGGTATACTTGTTTTTTTTAATATGTCTCAATATTTTGGGGGTTACCCCAATTAGAAAAAAAAACCAAAGAAACAAGAAACAGTGTTGGCTACCTCCTCCTCCTCCTCCACCGCCCCTTCCACCTACACCCCCACGGTCACGGCCTACTCAACCTCCTACTCCACATCCACCTCTTCATCCATTTTTTTAAGGGATTTTAAGTTATTTCCCTATCCACAATTGTTTGCAGGGCACTTGTCCTACTCTTACCCCCATTTTGCTTCCATTTGCAGCTCTCTTGCCCTTTCCAGAACTTTTTTACAGTCATTTTTGTGCCCAAAAGTTCGGGTCACCATTGACTTCCATGGGGTTCGTGGTCCGGGGTCAAGTTCGGGTCAAGTTCGGTGCCGAACCCGAACTTTTCCGCGAAGTTCCGACGAACCCGAATATCCAGGTGTCCGCTCAACTCTATTCCCACATCAAAGTGTATTTGTTGTAGTAATCTAATGTATATATAGACAGTGCTACTGTTACTAACAATGTGGTTTTGTTATTCATCATGTTACATACAGAAAATCCTCTCCACCCAATAATCTCAAGCACCATCTTAAAGGGCTTCCTAATTTCCAGCAGAAATATGTGCTGTCCAAATCTTTATTGTCACTTCCTAGTGGTTCTATCACAGGACTCTGAGGGATACAGTATGGCAGTAGAACACTACTTTAGAGGTTTCAGCATGCTTTTATACCGCTACACATTAGGATTGATTAAAGCGAAGTTCCACCCAAAAGTGTAAGCTCCGCTTATCTGTCCCCCCCTTCCAGCGCCTCATTTTGCACCTTTCGGGGGGAGCGGGCACTTGTTTTTGACAGGTACCCATCCCCACTTCCATTGTACCTCGCCATGGGGTACCGTCGCCTGGGTCCATCAGAAATTCAGCCCCCCCTCCTCATTCCCCACCATGGGGCCATTCAGAAAGTGCAGCCTGCTTCATGCATGCGCAGTAGGAAATCACAAGGCTTCACTGCCTATTTCCCTTACAGGCTATGGTGGCGGTAGGACCCGAGAGCCAATGGAAACATCGGCTGGGGAGCTGACATTACTGGATTCCAGGATAGGTAAGTGTCCTAATATTAAAAGTCAGCAGCTACAGGATGTGTAGCTGCTGACTTTTAATTTTTCCACGGGGGGGCTTGAGTACCACTTTAAAGTGGATGTAAACCCAAAAAAAATGTTTTAATTAAGACTTCTACAGTAGAGGATGTCATGTCATCTGTGCCCAGTCTTGCCACAAAGAGTTAATCCAGCTCTGAGCAATCCTCTTATCGCTTTAAGTTATAAAAAAAAAACACACACATATAAATATGTGCCGGTGTCTTCCCCGTGCTGTGAGTGACAGGTAATCTCCTTACATCATGCACTAGCATCTTAGAGCTAGCACAACTATGCCCAAATCTCCCCCCCCCCCCCCGCTACAGCTTGTGTGGCACATGTGCAGGAGTCACAGGGGGGCCGTGAGCGCACTCTTCTGCCTAGAAGCGCTTTGTGTTCCCTGTGCGTGTGTATAACAAGTGCGAGGTTCATCCTCACGCTGCTGCCAGCCCAAAGGGAGTGCAGAGGTGGGCCGAAGTCTAGTGACAACATGGCTCTGACCACCGAGCGCCACAGCATGGAGTTTTGCGGGGCTCTGTGTAGGAAAGGGGGTGACTTGTGAAAAGTAGGTATAAATTCTGAAGGCATATATAGATATATACTTTATTATCATGGCAAGAGTTGATATTCATGAGTGGTGGGTTTACATCCACTTTAACTAAAGGTATATATGCTGGTCACTTTATAAGGGAAGATGCACTTTAAGAACATTTTCCCCAGACCTTAGCGAGTGTGGTGAAATTTCACTTTGCAAGAATACACAATCATGTGCAAGAAAAATAATAAAAAGTATTTCCACTTGCATTTCTTTGGTTGATGGCAAATATTCACTTCACTAAGCTCTGGGGAAAATTCCCATTTTCAAAGTGTAAATTTGCATGTCAAGTTAGCAGTCTATTTGCCTTTAGTTATATCAAGCCCACTGACTTTGTGTAAACAACCATCATTTTGTTTCTTGTATTAAACCACAAAAGCACTTTAACATGTACAGTGCACCTTTGAAGACACAGGTTAAAAAAACAAATGTATGTCAACCTAAGGTCCTATGTGTGGATGTGCACAGTAATAAAATCTTTCAGAATTACATTGTTGAAATTCTGCCAACTTAAACATAGAAAGCATCATGTTTTATAAATGATAGAAACTGTTGTCTATTGTTTTTCGTAGCATCAGCCATTACTGGGTTGTTATTTTAATTATTTTTTTAATTCTACTATGCCCAAGTAGGGGGATGTTTGAATTGAGTGGCCAACCTCTGCATCATTCAGTTTTCAATCAACAGCAATCAACAGTGCCAGCATCTGAACAACTATATCAGTAGTAAATGTGGCAAAGCTGCAGTGAATTCTCTGCAGAAGGAAGAATATTGTCACTCAAAGAAAGTACCTAGCCAATCATTATACATGGTAATTGTTCCAGGACTACATAGAAAAACAGAGAGACATTGCAGCCTTCCTTACACATGGGCTCTTTATGGTTCGACTATGGTTTTACTTTAAGGATAGTTTATTTTATCATATTAGATTGTGGGGGGAATTTGCACAGAAAATTGCATGGATGTAAAGTGGGTTTATGAGTACAAAGTTCAATATGTTTAAGTTGATCGAACATTTTCTTAATTTAAAGCTGACTCTTCAATAATGAAACTTTCTATATGCTTAGTTACAAAGGTAAGAGGCAATATGTTGGTAATCCTTATATGATTAAGAGATTCTTTTAGTTCTGATCAGTTGGCTTTAAAGCAAATTATTCAACATTGTATGCATGTTATTTACTATTTACTAAGCCTCCCATATGTAGACATTCAAAAGCTGCTAATGGGCAATGCCTTTTTGGATGTTATGTCAGCAGCTCAGTAGACTCAGAGTCATTACTAAAGCAAAACTCTACAGTATAGTCATTCCCTTCTCCCTCCCCCACCAGCTTCATAAAAGGTTATCTTGAGACGCGAAGGTTGGAGTAGAGTAGCTGGGCCAGCACAGAGAGTAGTTAGACACCCCCATGATAGTAGAGGGCTATAACCTGCAAGGAGAAAGGGGGCTGTGCTAGGGAATTGGGTCTTTCTGGAGTAGTCAAATTTTCTAGAAAGTTCAACAGCCCATTGTAAGTGAATTAAAATCAATTTATGAAATGGAGAAACACTGCAAGTAAGCATTTAAAACCCTTGATTTTTCTCCACTTTTATCCGTGCTTTTTCAAGTTGTTGACAGGGTCTCTTTAACATTATTAGACTTGGTATGTCGGATTATAAATAAAATGGTTTTACTCTATGTTAATCTTGTTCTTGCTTCCTACCTCGTATAAGAAACTCTCTGAGGATCAAGCTGATTGCCCGAGGGATTTATTTACAGTAAAGTGAGGAAGACCCATTTAACAAAGCATTAGAGTTTCTGGTGAATTGTTTGAGCGGCTGGTGGAGCATTCACAGAGTGGAGTGTCATTATGAGATACAGCAATATTGGAATTGAGAACTGAAGATTTTGGAAGATTATAAATTGAAGCTATAGTTAATTCACTGGACACTTTTTTCAATCACTGATATAAGAACACACAATGTGGAACTTGCACTTTATTGTTGACATCATTTGTGAGAATGTTTGCACTTTGCACTGATTTATTAACTCATTCACATTGATTTATTTCTTTATTTGCACATTATTTTTTCATTACTTGGTTTGCACGGGGTCATAGATGGATTAAGTTGCACATGGTCATACATGATTATAGATAGATGAATTCATTTATTTACTGTATTTAGTTACTTATTGCAGTATTTTGCACTAGGTAATAGATATACAGGTTTATTTAGCGCTTTAAAAGAAGAATATATTAAAACTAGTGCTGTACCATTTCTACAACTAAAATGCAGTCGGCCTCACACGTGCAGTCATGGTGTAGGCATGGTACACTCTTGTTACCACTGGGAAATACACCCTGAAAAATGACATGCAGACATCAATGGAGCACATGCATGTAGTCATTAAGTGGATAGGGTGCTGCAGAAGATCAGCAACGCCGAGATGAAAAAGCAGTATTACATTTTGAAAAAAATGGCAGTTGTTTATAAAACAAGGAAGTTGGTCTGCAAACAAGATGTGAACATGCTGGCATATGCTTGTGCTACCAAGGAACCAAGGAACCAATATTGCACCCCAACAACTGCTGAAAATAATCGTCGGTAAAGTATAATTAAAATCAAAACTTTTTTTAAGTTTTGGATACAGCGGGGAGGGATTAGAACACTTGTCAGTTTTCATTGCTGTCTGTCCCCCTCATTAGGGAGATTTACCCTCTCTATTTGTCCTATTTACTGTTATCATCAAAATTGAAAGTAAAAGAGAATCCCAACTTTTTGGTTTACGCAAGGACAATAATAGGGGAAAATCTTTCAATGGGGACACTGATTCTGGTGACTCTGCTGACACCCTGGGATTCCTTCACTTTGGAGAGATTTCCTCTCACTTTCTGTTTTGGCTGTATATATACAGTATATCTATATATGTATACAGTATCTCACAAAAGTGAGTACACCCCTCACATTTTTGTAAATATTTTATTATATCTTTTCATGTGACAACACTTAAGAAATTACACTTTGCTACAATGTAAAGTAGTGAGTGTACAGCTTGTATAACAGTGTAAATTTGCTGTTCCTTCAAAATAACTCAACACACAGCCATTAATGTCTAAACCGCTGGCAACAAAAGTGAGTACACCCCTAAGTGCAAATGTCCAAAAGTGTCAATATTTTGTGTGGCCACCATTATTTTCCAGCACGACCTTGGGCATGGCATTCGCCAGAGCTTTACAGGTTGCCACTGGAGTCCTATGGAGTCTATGACGACATTACAGGACTGGTGGATGTTAGAGACATTGCATTCCTCCACTTTCCTTTTAACCACTTGCCGACCGCCGGACGTCCAAAGACGTCCTTTTCTTCAAGTGGGGATATCTGAATGATGCTGGCACCTACATGCATCATTCAGATATCATTTTAGTTACAAATTATTTTATTGAAAATTTCTTTTAACACAGGGTTGCATTGTATAATATATCATTAAATGTTATTTCGGTACAGTACAGACAGAGGTAGGCAAATAAATTGAGTTGGTTCAATAGACATACAGCACATAAGGACATATGGCATTCTAATTGCGTTCAAAGTAGCATAACAATAACATTATGAAGGGAATATAAACAAAGCCTGTAGTAGAGTTACTGAATGCTGGCTTAATCAGAGTAAATGGGGTACAGATCTGAAAGGGAAACCATGTGGATGCGAATCAGGTGAGACATATTGCTTTGGGATGACTTATCCATAGGTCCCAGTGTTTCTGGAAGACCTTCAGGTTTATTCTTGTAAGCATATATTCCCAAAGGAATTGGTTATTAAGGGTAGTTAAGAGCTCGGCACAAGTTGGGGGAATAGCGGACTTCCAATGCCTAGTTAAAGTTAGGCGTGCGGCAATGAGGACGTGAGTAACAATCGTGTGAGCGTGTCTGGGTCCTTTGTCTATTTCCAGTCCTAGCAAGGCTTTTTGTGGTGTGGGGTGGTCTTGCATTGCCGTAATAGAGAAGAGAAGTTTGGTGATGTCTGCCCAATAGGTCTTGAGTTTTGGACAGGACCACCAGATGTGCAGGGCTGATCCTGCCCACAGTTTCTCCAGCAAAGATTGTTCGTTGACGGGTATATGCGTGCCAGCTTTAGTGGGGTGAGGTACCAATCATGAAAGATTTTTTGTACAGTTTCCCAGTGCGTTTTGCATCTGGACATTTTTAGAGGGAGCTGTAGTGAGTTGTACCATTGTTTATGGGTATAGGTACAATGAAGTTTTTGTTCCCAGTTGAGCATGGTCTGAGTTATATTGTGTAGATTATTGTTAGTGAGCAGTTTGTAGATAAAGGCAATTCCCGATTTTTCAACTGCGGGCTGAATGTAGAATTTTAATAGGTCATCCATTGGTGAATATTTTGTCCATTTAATTTTGGTTAGTATGGAACGAATTCTGAGGAATTTAAAAAAGGAGGTTGACGGTATCTTCCATTTAAATTGTATTTGTTGGAAATTAAGCAGGGTTGAGCCGTCATACAGTTGACCAATGTTGGATATACCTGCTGTTAGCCATTCAGAGAGGGATATGTCAGAGGTGAGTAGTTGTAGGGCCTCTAAAGGGACCAATTTGGGGGGATGGGGTAAAGCTGTGTGTTCGATTTGATACCAGTTAGTGAGGGAGGTTGGATTCTACCATGCTTTGGCTTGGTCTAATATTGTAGCATTATAGTAAGCTTGAACATTCGGTGCTCCCATTCCTCCTGATGTTACTGATGTGCAGAGCAAGTTGCGTTTTAGACGAGGACGTTTGCCCCCCCATATGAAGTCGTTAGTGATCGATTGTAGCTTTCGTATATGGGAGTTCAGGAAGGGTAGGGGCAATGTCTGAAAGGCATAGAGGATATGCGGGATCAAGAACATTTTAGCAATGGTAATTCTACCTGCCCACGAGGCCTGAGAGTGTTGAAATTCAGCTGTGGTGTTCAACAGCTTGGTCACCGGGTTGTTAAAGTTAGTGGATAGGATCCTAGATGTGGGGACAGTAAGCTGTGTACCCAAATATGTCAACGTAGAGTTGGGAGCTCACGAGAAGGGAGTCAGTTTAGTAATTTCTGCTTTCGAACTTTGTTCAAGTCCTATACTTAACATACTAGATTTGTGTTCATTAATTTTGTATAATGAGACTTTACTGAACTGAAGTAAAGTGCTATGCAACAATGGGAGCGAGGATATCGGGTCTGATAGGGCTATTATAACGTCGTCCGCATATAGTCATATTTTGTGGGTGGAGTTTCCTATGGTAAGGCCCCGAATCTCAGGGTTGTCTCTAATAGCTTGGGCCAGGGGTTCCATTATGTTATCGAATATGAGCGACGTAAAGGGGCACCCTTGCCTTGTACCATTGGTAATTCAGAAGGGATCAGAGAGGAGTCCAGATGTGAGTACTCTAGTGCTGGGGGAGATGTAGAGTGATAATATGGCTTGTAAGATAATGCCAGAGAAGCCAAATTTTTGTAATACTGCTTTCAAATAGGTCCAGTCAACCCTATCAAATGTCTTCTCGGCATCCAGGGAGATAAGCAGAGAAGGTGTTTGATGACGCTCCGCCCATTGTATCATGTTAATGAATCTGCGTGTGCCATCAGAGGCCTGTCTGCCATTGACAAATCCTACTTGATCCGGATGAATCAAACCAGGCAAGATAGGAGCCAATCTCATAGCGATAAGTTTCGCAAACAGCTTGGTATCAGTGTTTAATAATGAGATGGGTCTATAGTTAGCAGGGTTATCAGTAGGCTTGCCAGGTTTAGGTATAGTAACTATGGTGGCTTGTAAAGATTCGGAAGGGATAGATCCCGTGGCTGCTATATAGTTAAATGAATTGCATAGGTGCGTTGCTAATAATTTAGTAAAGCTTTGATAATACTCTGCGTTGAATCCATCAGGGTCGGGTGCTTTATGTAGCGGCAGCTTAGTTATGGCAAGTTCAAATTCAGTAGTGGTGAACGGGGCTGAAAGAACTTGTAATTGAGCAGGGGTGAGTGACGCCAGATGGATTTTGTGTAAAAAATCCAAAATATCTTGAGGCGTAGTTGGCGGACAGCATGTGGAGTTGGTTAAGTTGTACAGCGCAGAGTAATATGTTTTGAAGCTGTTCGCTATGTCTTTGGGGTTAATAATACGGGACCCTGAAGGTGCTAAGAGATAAGGGATTCTGGATTGCACGCTTTTGTGTTTGAGTTGCTTGGCCAGGTACGCGCCTGGCTTGTTTTGGTGCACATAATGTTGTAGCTGGAGTCTTTTGAGGTGTATGTAGAATTTTGCATGTAGGTGATCGCTTAGGGCCTGTCTGGCTTTAGTAAGGTCAGCCAGGAGTAGTGGGGATTGATGCACTTAGTGCTCTTGCTCAAGAATTTTGATTTGATCTAGTAGTTTATTAGTGGTGAAGGCATGTCGTTTTTTCTCGGGGCTCCCAATTTAATAACCAAACCTCTCATATAGGCCTTGTGGGCATTCCACAAAATTGTTGGCTTATCAATGGTACCCAGGTTGGTAGTGAAAAACATCTGGAGTTCGGATAAGATCTGTTTTTGGTAGTTTGGATTGGTGAGTAAGGAGGGGTTTAGCCTCCATGTAGTGTGGTTTGGGGGGGTTGTTGCCTGGCAAACTTTTAATGTAATAGGAGCATGGTCAGACCAGGTAATAAGACCAATAGTTGCTTGTGTAACCCGTTGAAGGGTGTGCTTATCTATCAAAAAGAGATTTATCCATGAATACACTTTTTGAGCATGGGAATAGAAGGTGTAATCTCGTTTTATCCCGTGGGAGCATCTCCAAGGGTCATAGAGGTCTTCTGTTTGGATAAGTGATGAGAGCGAGGTAGGTCTTTTGCGTGTTAAATTGGAAGTATCGAGGGAAAGGTCTGCTATGTCATTAAAGTCTCCGCAGATGATTATTGGGTCTTGTCTGAAGGGGGCTAGTGTGGTCATTACTTTCTTATAGAATGATTTTTGGTTAGTGTTGGGGGCATATATGTTAGCAATGGTAAACTTTTGTCCGTTGATGGTAGCTTGTAAGATGAGAAATCTACCATCCGGGTCTTTTTCAACCTGATGCGGTAGGAAGGCGATGGAAGATCGCATGGCAAGCATGACGCCAGCTTTTTTGCGAGAGGAATTGGCAAGATAATAGTGTGTAAAGCTCCTATGGGAGCATAGTGGGGGTTTCTGATCCAAAAAGTGTGTTTCCTGTATGCATAAGATGTCACACACAGCTCTCCTCACACACAGCTCTCCACACACAGAGCTCTCCTCACACACACACAGCTCTCCTCACACACAGCTCTCCTCACACACAGCTCTCCTCACACACAGCTCTCCACACACACAACTCTCCTCACACACACAGCTCTCCTCACACACAGCTCTCCTCACACACAGCTCTCCTCACACACACAGCTCTCCTCACACACAGCTCTCCTCACACACAGATCTCCGCACACACAGCTCTCCTCACACACAGATCTCCTCACACACAGCTCTCCTCACACACAGCTCTCCTCACACACAGATCTCCACACACACAGCTGTGTGTGCTTGGCAAGATGGCAGCGAGGCAGCAGCTCGCAGCGGCCGCTCCAGACCCAAAAAGGTGCTACTTTCAGTTTGCAGCCCGCCCTAGGAAACACACGGACGTTGGAGCAACCGGTGAACCTGTGTACAACCGGAATATCCTGAAAGAACTCAGGAATAATCCATGTAACAAAATAGATGATGATCTGCAGCAGAAGCTACGCGACCTCGGCGTGCTCCGAGAACCAGGCCACCAGACCCCGGCATTGCCTGCGACGGATGGACAGATGAACAGACACAGCAGCCAAGAGAACTGGTGAGCTATCAACAGTAAACTCAACGTAATAGTGTATTTTGAGCACCATAAACCAGGCAGCTATATGTAAACCTGCAAAACGTAATACAACAAATGAAAAAACAAAGGAAAACAGAGGTAAGGAGCTTGGTTAAGGACAGTGCTTGCCACTTTGTTACCTTGGGGGATAGAGATCAACAAGTGAGTGTTATCAACAGAAGTGAGCACAAACTCTTATGGGATGTCCGTAGCCCAGAAAGTTGTGTTGATTGTGAGCTTCAGAGGGAGAGTATGAAAATGAAAGTCTCTTTGTTATTTTTGTAGATTTATGATGAAGTTAGCGGACTTGTTGGCGTGCAGAGAGTGGTGCAGGGCGCCCAGGGTCTGAAGAGTGATTGGACTTGTGCCCCTGGAGTGGTTCTTGTGGTGGAGTGGAGATCAGATTCCAGTTAAGTAGCCGCTTGATGCTGTCCTTAGGAGTAAATATGTTGGTCGTTTGATTCTGATATGTGACCACCAGTTTTGCCGGAAAGCTCCATTTGTATGGAATTTGGTGCTCTCTGAGGATTGTCGTTACCTGTGAGAATTCTCTTCTCTTCTGAGCCATTGCTGCTGAAATATCAGTAAATAAGGATACCGTGGAGTAGGGATCTGGAAGGTTCGGAGTGGATCTCGCGATTGCCATAATTTTGTCTTTGGTCTGGAAGAAATGTATATGGGCCAAGACATCTCTTGGTACGGTCGCTGGGAGATGGTTTGGCTTGGTGATACAGTGAGCCCTGTCAATTATCAAGTCTGCTGGGGTCAGTGTCGGAATCAGGAGAAGAAATAGTAAGGGATCAGGTCTGATGGTTTGACCGTTTTGGGGATCCCTCTAAATTTAATGTTGTTTCGGTGAGAGTAGTTCTTCATCTAGATGATCTTGCATATCCATTATCTTGCTGTAGGCGCTATGCTGTTTAGACACTGCTGCTTCTAGGTGTTCAGTACGGTCTTCCATGTGGTCAATTCTGCTGCAAAGCATTGTAATAGAGGAGCGCAGTTCATTACGCATATCCTTCTGTAGAGAAAGTAGCATAATTTTCAAGGTGTGTTCCGAGGCAGGCTGATCAGTTGTGGGCATCTTTGCTAGGGAGCCCTGCTGCGCTTCCTCTGTGTCCAGGGATGCTAAGGGGTCCCAGTGTTGTTTTTTAAACATGGGGGCTTTGTTTGGGGAGAGAGACGGAGATGGTGTGGTTCTTTTTCCTTGATCCCCTGGAGAGGATTGGTTAGTGTCAGCGGTAGAAACAACAGTGTCCATTTCTTAGGTTAGCTCAGAGCCACTCATGCTCCTGACCGATTGTGTATTGAACCGTGGGCCTTGGTTGGTCCCTTCTCTCTGCCTTTGCAGGTCTTTCTTTTGGAAGTAGTCAGTAAGGCGGTGCGATTTAGGAGTGGCAGCTTGTGTGCCACTGTGCATATCTTGATTTGCGATAGATGGAGCAGAGATGGTGTTATGTGATGAAAGGTGGGGGAGAGTACAGGCAACTGAGAGTTTCTGTTATATTTGCGCACACCTGGAGTGATCTGATGCTGATGCACAATGACACCTGAATATTCTTCCAGACGAAGGTGGTGTGTAATCAGGTCTTGTTCAGGTAACAAAAGGGGAGATTGGGGGAAAAAATTGGGACTTTACCGAAATCATGACATGGTAGGGTCATGCATTTCCATCCCTGTTCAAGTAATGAATGAAAAAAGGAAAATTTGGACTTTATATGACACACATGGTGGGAAACAAAATAATTGTGGATCGTGGTAATAAGCAATTTGTTTTAATAATCATAAGTACATATCTATACAAACAATGATCAGGACATTTCAATAGACGGTCATAACATGATTAAAATGGTCAAAGCATTTCAATAGCCAGTCATAACATGATAATACAGAAGTAGAAAATAAGTAAAAAGTTCAATTTCATTATTATGCATATGCAGGTTCCTCGATCCATCAATAGTTATATATACACGTGATAATAATGCACAGATGACCATCTGCGCGTTCCAGGGCCTCATCAGATCCCCCTTGGCGAAAAATCAGCCAATAAGGTAATACTGTTGTTAATAAGATATAGCACAATGAATAGTGAGTAGCTCTATGCGTTTTGTGATAATTACAATCACTCGTCAGGAGCAGATAAAATATTCATCTGAAATAGATGAAAAAACAATGTTTGACTATAGACATCATAAGAGTGAAAAAAAAGGGGGGGAGAGATATCCCACCACCCCAGGGGTACCTAGTCATGGCTCTACCTACCATATCCAAGCAGAGGCAGGGGACCACCGGGGCGCAGGCTTCGCCCGGGATCGATGGGTCCGGGGGCTGAGGCGAGGGGTAGGGCAGCAGCCCCGACCAGGGGGCGGAGGCCTCCAGCAGTGTGTACCTGTGAAAGAGTGAACATATGTTGGAAGGTTGTGAGTGAACCATGGTAAGTGGGAAAGGTGTATGACCAGTGTGAGGATGTGGGGAAAAGGGGGAAGTTGTGTGTGATACAGAGGGAATGATAATGAAATAGTGTGTAAAAGGATAAGACAGAAACTGAAAAGCAGGAGTGAAGACAGCGGGGTGTGTAGGAGGGAGGAAAACACAGTGACAATGGAAATGGAATGAAAAGCACTGTGTCCCACCAGCCCCATGAGAGGGGTGAGCCAGTGGTGGAAACAGAAATACCTGAAGTGTGATAAAAGCCAGAGCCATGACCGAGTTGCAGGTTGTATGAGCATGCCGAAGGTGTCCACGCCGACACCGGACGCCCTCTGAAATAGGGGCCGCCGCCCATCCGCCCGCTAATGCCACGCACGTCAGAGCGAAGGGTGGAGGAGAACCGCCCATCCCCAGACACTGCCCAGTCAGGAAGACCCGCGGCCCACCCCCATTTGCATCTGCGAGCGTGGACACCCCGTCAGCGCTGCACACCAGAAGGAGGCAGCGGAAGGACGGGAATGCGTGGCGCCGACACACAGCGTGGAGGGACCCACCCCCCAATCCACAGGCACCCCCCCACACCCACACACGCAGGGCGAGGGGGGGGGGGAAACCCTGGTGTGCGTCGCAGCCCCCGGACCAGTCAAAACCGGGCCCACCATGCACCCCAGAATGGCCCGCTGCCCCACAAGGGCACAGAGGCAGGAGGCATGCTCAAAAGGTATATACAGATATCAAGATGTACAACATTGTATACAGGGAAAAAACCAAAGTTGCTACAATGTGTGAGGGTCCATATGGGGACCTTGCTCAGGGGGATGGAGACCAGAGGGCCTGGAATGAAAACATGTAGCCAGCATGTGTGTCCATCCCTAATATCTTTACAAAAGGGGAGATTGGGGGAAAAAATTGGGACTTTACCGAAATCATGACATGGTAGGGTCATGCATTTCCACCCTGTTCAACTAATGAATAAAAAAAGGAAAACTGGGACTTTATATGACACACATGGTGGGAAACAAAATAATTGTGGATCGTGGTAATAAGCAGTTTTATTTAATAATCATAAGTACATATCTATACAAACAATGATCAGGACATTTCAATAGACGGTCATAACATGATTAAAATGGTCCAAGCATTTCAATAGCCAGTCATAACATGATAATACAGAAGTAGTAAATAAGTAAAAAGTTCAATTTCATTATTATGCATATGCAGGTACCTCGATCCATCAATAGTTATATATACACGTGATAATAATGCACAGATGACCATCTGCGCGTTCCAGGGCCTCATCAGATCCCCCTTGGCGAAAAATCAGCCAATAAGGTAATACTGTTGTTAATAAGATATAACACAATGAATAGTGAGTAGCTCTACGCTTTTCGTGATAATTACAATCACTCGTCAGGAGCAGATAAAATATTCATCGGAAATCTATGAAAAAACAATGTTTGACTATAGACATCATAAGGGTGAAAAAAAAGGGGGGGGATATCCCACCACCCCAGGGGTACCTAGTCATGGCTCTACCTACCATATCCAAGCAGAGGCAGGGGACCACCGGGGCGCAGGCTTCGCTGGGTCCGGGGGCTGAGGCGAGGGGTAGGGCAGCAGCCCCGACCAGGGGGCGCCCGGCATGCCTCCAGCAGTGTGTACTTGTGAAAGAGTGAACATATGTTGGAAGGTTGTGAGTGAACCATGGTAAGTGGGAAAGGTGTATGACCAGTGTGAGGATGTGGGGAAAAGGGGAGAATAGGAAAATGTGTGATAAAGTAATAGTAAGGGAGACATAGTGTGTGTTGAAGGGGGAAAAGGGGTGTAGGAGTGTGACCAGTATGTGGAAAGGGTGAATGGTACCAAGTGAGTGTTGGAAGGTTGTATACAAGTGAGAAAGTGTTCATGTGTGACGACCTCCGTACGGCCCGCGGGGGACCAGCCCCGACGACGGGATGGGGAGCGGAGTCGGGGGCCTGGGTCGCTTCGGACGCGGGGCCACCAGGGGACGGAGACGAACCTATACCATCCATCTCGGTACTGATCCA
>BLSH010254914.1:2649807-2686461 GCA_018402905.1 Glandirana rugosa
GTTTGCAGTTTGCAGATGTTTTCAGAACAGTGATATCATATCAGTGATATAATATGATTGTTCTGAAAACATCTGCAAACTGCAAACCATATGCATGCTCTTCTCTATGCTGTATTTTCAAACACACTATCCAGATGTTTGAAGAGCATGTGTATGGTTTCTCCCCGGTTTTAGGTAAAGTGTTCTATTCTATTTCCAGATGTATGAAGAAAAGATGTAATGTGTGAAGAACATCTTTTCTAGGCAAAGAAAAGATGTTGTGTGTGAATAAAAGATGTGCAAGCATTAGCGGCAGGACTAAACGTCGAGCTAGACGTAAACTGCTTTATCAGTAATTCATGAGATCTTCTTATTGGGCATCTGAATTACCCCAAAATCATAGGGTGAAAGAGGGAAAAGGGCATGATTCAACAGGGGATCTAATGGATATAGAGGCACTGACACGTATGTCTGATGATTGATGGGTGCCGGAAAGCCACCCTAGCAGCTATATGTGTATATGTGGGGAGTGCCTCTAACTTCAACATTTCTGTTTAGATTCTCATGTACAGACTTATTTTGAATTCTCCACGATAGTTATAAATGAAATATGCATAACTGTCGGGTTATTTATTAATTTTCATATTTAGCACATTTTAAACCAAAATGATTTTTTAATCTGAGTGAATAGTCGACTATAATGATGGTATTTGTTGACGTATGTTACAGTTATTTGACATGCATTTTGATATAGGATCAATGTGTTTTTGCTTAACTGTGATTATAACTACTATTTAGATATTACTGTACCATGGTGCTCACCAGTGGGGACATAGTGATGATCATAGTTATATTTTAGGATATGTTTGTTTTTTTCAAATTGACTTTTAATTTTTGTTGGTACCGATTTTGGTCCACATTGGATTGTGTATGGGGCTATTAAGATCGCAAGCTCCGTGCTAGCATTGTTGTTGCAGGTACTAGGGGGAAGGCACTGATACACAGCTATGGTTTAAGGGATATGAACCTAGAGGACTTATGCATTGGTGGTGATGGATCAGTCTCTAGCCGAGACATCATTATAAGAGATTGTGATTTGATAACTACTTTTATCTGTTAAAGTGTGAGTTTACATCTGGAAGGGGGGTTTGTTTTTACATGTTAAGTGCTGAATAAAACCAAGTGGATCATGCACTATGTGAGTACATTTTATTGAAGGGAAATCTGACCACACATGCACCGAGGACATAAGAGGTGGAATTTTGGAGGAAATGATGATTGGAATTGGAATCTGAGTGCCTGACCGCTGTTAATTAACTGATTGAGTCTCAGTTCGGTTTATATTGATTTATGATCTAAATGGTGTTGATTGAAGGAGAGTTGAACACCTAAAAGATCCGAATGCGAGTCTTGCATTAATATCTGGTGAGTTTTTCCACATTGGGGGGCTATCCTCCTATTATCTCTGCACGTGGTGTGGTGGCGGCCAGGACTTCAGCATTTTCTCTATAGAGTGGATGGACTCATAACTCACTTGTTAAAGAAGATTACATTTTGAAAGACTGTTTAAGCGCTGCTTGCAATTTTTTGGTCAAAGTTTACTCTGATTATCAGGTTGCGTTTTGAGTATTACCTTATTGGCTGATTTTTCGCCAAGGGGGATCTGATGAGGCCCTGGAACGCGCAGATGGTCATCTGTGCATTATTATCACGTGTATATATAACTATTGATGGATCGAGGAACCTGCATATGCATAATAATGAAATTGAACGTTTTACTTATTTTCTACTTCCGTATTATCATGTTATGACTGGCTATTGAAATGCTTTGACCATTTTAATCATGTTATGACCGTCTATTGAAATGTCCTTCTCATTGTTTGTATAGATATGTACTTATGATTATTAAATAAAATTGCTTATTACCACGATCCACAATTATTTTGTTTCCCACCACGTGTGTCATATAAAGTCCCAATTTTCCTTTTTTCATTCATTACTTGTTCAGGTAACGGTGAGCTGGTATGTGTTGCAGGCACACTGATTGATGTAGCAGTGCTGGAATCAGATCCACTTCTTCCTAGCAGCAACTGATGCCCTAGTAACATAGCACTGTGCTGGAGGTAGGCAGACCATGGCCAGGGCCTCGATTTGAAGCGGTGGATCGGCACTGGGCTTATGCCGAGTGAGTGTTGGGGGCTATAAGAGCCAAATAGGTAGTTTTCTACTCGGTTATGTCTTTCACCGCTAGGCCGCAAGATGGCGGGCGCAGTGACGGTGAGGAAATGTTGCAGGGCGGAGAGCTTCAGATGCGGCTGTGCACAGGGCTCCGGGGTTCCAGATAGCCTGGCGATGGTGAATGCACCTCACTGTTTGGTACAGGATGGGCCGCAGGTGGAATTAGCTGATCGTTGCTAGGCTGCAAGATGGCGGACATATCGGTATTGAGGTAGCAGATGCAGGGCGGGGAGCTCCAGGTGTGGCCGCCTCAGGAGCTCCGGGGCTCCGGGTATCCTGCCGATGTTGAGCGTACCGCCCTGTGTTGGAAAGGCTGCGGGTATAGCTGGCTGGTCACCGCTAGGCCACAATATGGCGGGCTCGGCGGCGCTGAGGAAGCAAATGCAGGGCGGAGAGCCCCAGGCGCATCCACCCCAGGAGCTCCGGGGATCCGGGTAGTGTGGCGCTGGCGAGCGTGTCACTCTATTTGTTTAGGAGAGGCCGCAGGCAGAGCTGGCGGATCGCCGCTAGGCCTCAAGATGGTGGGCGTAGCGGCAATGAGGGAGTAGTTGCAGGGCGGAGATCTGCAGATGTGACCACTCCGGAGGGCTCCAAAGGCTGTAGCAAGTGAGATCTAAGGGTGTAGATGGTGGAAGGGGTGGGAGAGATGCTCACCGAGAGCTGTTTGTGCGGATGGAGCCCGATTGTGTGAGGCCCTGTCCGTCCGCTCGTTCCTTCTTGTCGCACTGTCCCTGTTCTTCTGAGGTGTCCTGATGTCTGTTTCCCCCTGTCAGCTGGGATAGTGGTTGTAGTCAAGGAGGGGGTCCCTCTGATAGCAGTTTGATGTGGTGATGGGCGCTATTATTGCTGAGAAGTTGCTTTTGGTCCCAGGCTGAGTGGAGCTGAGGAATCAGGCAGCCATCTCAGTCCACAGCCAGCCACGTCCCCTCAGATATCATTTTAATCCACCGGCGATTCTCTGCTCCATAAGAACGATCATCAGTTCAGCCGCTTGATCGTTCTTATTGGCAAACAGAATTGTTAAATGCAGATTATTAAGCAATTCAACTGTATCTACTATTCTAAATATTAATTTACCAAGCGAACAGTCTCTATTTTGTTTAGTAATTAAACCTTTAAGAGGTTTGTGACTCCCTGTGTGGCTATTATTTCAAAAGTTAAGAAAAGAAAGCCATTCTATTGAATTACAAAAATAAATTATAAACATATGGATACATGAAAGTTGCAAAAATTACTTTAAGGGGCATATCTATAAAGAGATGAATGTGACATTTACCAGACATTCACTGGTGGTGAATCAATCACTGCCATTAAAAACATGTCACAGTTACTACCTTATAAATATATCCCAAGGTATCTTAATATATGTGTTAAATTGAAATGTACTATACTTTTCTGTTTACAAGTAGTAAAATCCAAGATCTATCAAGCAGAAGGTATACAGGATGTACTAAACAAAACCCAACCCACGGGGAGGAGGAAAAAATTAGCCCAACACATTCAGCCCTGTCACACTAGCAGGGGTAGGCAACCTCGGCCCTCCAGCTGTGGTGAAACTATAAGCCCCATGAGACATTGCAAGACCCCGACAATGACAGGCATGACTCCTAGAGGCAGAGGCATGATGGGATTTGTAGTTTCACCCCAGCTGGAGTGCCGAGGTTGCCTACCCTTGGTCTAGAGTATGTAGCAGGAATATCCATGGAGTCAGGACCAATATCCATACAACACTATGCCCAGTGCAATGGATAACTTATCACCTAGTCTCTTAGGTCCTTAAAGGAGCCAATTAGATTATTAGGTAAAACAAGGAAAGTTCCTGATGGAGATCAAAGTTAAAAGCTCACAGACTGTGAGATGTTGATCGGACAATCAAATTGTGTAGACCAAAAGCTATGTTGGGGGACTAGGGATCTATCTGTTTTAATTCCGGCCAAATTGCAGTGATCAATATAGAAAAATTGTAAATAATGTCAGCATTTATTAGACATAGTAATGGATAAAAGTGAAAAGTTGTACCATAAAACAGAATGGAGCTATGTTGGAGGACTAGGGATCCATCTGTTTGATTCCGGCCAAATCACAGTGATCAATATAGAAAATCTTGTAAATAATGTCAGCATTTATTAGACATAGTAATGGATAAAAGCAAAAAGTTGTACCATAAAACAGAATGGGAACCCCGAGGGGGAACCAAGAGCTGCACACTGACGGGAGAAGTGCCCAGAAAGTTAGTGGAGCCATTGTCATGGTGGTAACTCCAGGGGAGAGTAATGAAGCTGTTTGCACTCTCTGTCCCGATGGTAAGGGGAGAAGGATGCAATTGTGGGCGATTGCCACCCAGCAACAGCACTGGCTGTCGTCAGAGGGAGCTCCGCCTTCAACACTTGCTGACCTGGAATCATCAGTGCAGCTTGCATGTGAAGTTATGGGGCAGATAGCCACAAGGAAGTCGCTCACCACCACCCGCAGCGTCAAGCCGTATCCATGGCAATGACACATTTCAGGGCAAAGCCCCTTTTTCAAGTTAACCTGTTGATTGCCAGAGCTTACTATTATAGGGAGGAGAGACCCAGAATTGAATACAGGAAGGAGCCTAACAACAAGGACCATCCCACCAGAGTCTGTCTTTGATCACCATCAGGGACTTTCCTTGTTTTACCTAATTATCTAATAGGCTCATATAAGGACCTAAGCGACTAGGTGGTAAGGTATTCATTGAGCTAGACATTTGTGTAAATACAGCATGTACTGAGAAATAATACAACAATTCTCTATCAAATCACCTATACAGATAGTCTTGTAAGAACAACATATATTTACACACAGGTGAGCTGTGCACTTGTGTGTATTTGACAGGTTTTCTTTAAAGGAAATAGTAACCCAGAAGCTGAAGATGCTTCCCAGGCTTACTTCTCACATGTCCTACCTATAGGATAGATACAGTACTTGTTTAAAGCTATTTAGATCCTCTAAAAGTCATCCTTGGTTGATAGTATGTATATTCCTATACTATACATCTTTTTCTAATCAGCATTTTTATTGCGCTGCACAAATAGAAAATGTTTAAAGACAAAACTAGTTATTTGTCAGCAGTTATTTTGAAAAAAGCAGTAGCTGAAATATGCTATTTGCATAATTTGTATTATGAGAGTAAAATAGTCTATTTGTTTACTCTGGCAAAGAAGCTCGGCCTTTATAAACTGCATGCTTTTCAAAAGGAACCTAATCCTAGCCATGCAATTGTTTGTGTGTCATTCACAGTATAAAGAATTCTGAGTTTTGGCCCATCCAAATCTTTTAGAAATTTTGTATATTAACGAATAGTTAATTTTTTCCCATTATTTATTAATAAACCACTTGCAGTTCAAGGACAGTATACATGTGACTTGGGGGACTTTAATTAATCATTCTGTGCTGTATGTAGTACATTGTTGAATGTCCCCCCCCACTCTTGGTATATATAAGCTGGCCATATACTAGTACATTTTGTTAAAAAAAAAATTGTTTTAAGAATGTTCATTTCTAATGACTACTACTTTCTCAAGAATAATACATGTAGATCCAAGCAGGGCTGGTACAAGGCAGGGGCGGAAGGGGTGGGTGCCCTGGATGGAACAATTTGCTGGAGGAGGGGGGGCGCAGGTGAAGTGCCGGCAGTGAGCTGCACTCCGCTGCCGGAGGCGGGGTGGGAGGACTATACAAGGAGATCCTCCAGCCGCTTCTCCGGCTCCCTGTTCTCTCTCTTCTGTCCCATGTTCTCTTTCTCTGCCCCCTCTGTTCTCTGGCTTCATTTCCTCCACCCCTCCGTTCTCCTCCTGCTCTATGTCCTCCTCTGCCCCCCTCCATTCTCCTCCGGCTTTATGTCCTCCTCCTCTGCCCCCTCCGTTCTCCTCTGGCTCTATGTCCTCCTTAAACCTTAAAAAAATAATAGATAAAATAATAAAAACAAAAAAACACTGACACTATCCACTGCTCTCCCGACACTGTCCACCAAAAATGATTCATTCAACGGGTGATGATTTGACTAAATATACAGGGTAGGTTAATGCAAATGATTCTCTGTCATGCTAGAAAATCTGATCATCTAATTTATTGCCTATTTTCAGGTGCTTTAGTATGCGATAAGAAACAATATGAACAGTATTTTGTTCAGTCTTGCACTGGATGCAAAAACATTCTTTCTTGAACCAACCTTTAATTGTTGTGGGCCCAGTTAGAACTCCGTATTGAAGTAACATGCGGTCATGCATGTAATATGTATTACTGTGTTGCAATGGAATCCACTTGCAATGGGGACCCCAATGTACTAAGGCAGCACACCTGTATTGCAACTTGGCGTAAAATATGGCGGTGAATGGTAGAGCATTGCGTTACAAAAGAAATAAGAAAAAACATCCAATTTTTGGCACATAAGGGTGCATTGTCAGACCATTCTTTTTAAAAGGCCACCTTAACCACTTCAGCCCAAGAAGGATTTCCCATGTTAGGACCAGAGAACTTTTTGAGATTCGGCGCTGCGTTGCTTTAACTGGCAATTGCACAGTCATGCGACGTTGTACCAAAACAAAATTTGCGTCCATTTTTTCCAACAAATAGAGCTTTCCTTTGGTGGCATTTAATCACCTCTGCGTCATTTCTGATCATCGCTATAAAGAAAAAAAGTGTCAATTTTGCAAAGAAAACAATATTTCTTACTATTTGCTAAAATGCAAATCCAAAAAAAAAAAAATAATAATAATTTATTCATCGGTTTTGGCTGATTTATATTCTTCCTCATATTTTGGGTAATTACCATTTTTACCATTTTTTTTGTACTAGTAATGGTGGCGATCTGCGGTTTTTATTGGGACTGCGATATTGCAGCAGACATGTCGGATATTTTTGACACTTTTTTGGGACCAATGATATTTATACAGCGATCAGAAATTTAAATATCCACTGATTACTGTGTAAATGTCATTGGCAGTGAAGGGTTTAACCTGCAGGGGGCGATCTAAGGGTTAACTGTGTTCCCTAGGCATGTTCTAACTGTGAGGGGACTGGGCTACCAGGGGCATAAAAGATCTAACTGATCCCAGTGACAGGGATCAGTAGATCTTTTAACCACTTGCTTACTGGGCACTTAAACCCCCCTCCTGCCGATACCAATTTTCAGTTTTCAACGCTGTCACTCTTCGAATGACAACTGCGCGGTTGTGCGACTTTGTACCCAAACAAAATTGACGTCCTTTTTTAGAATTTTGATGGTATTTGATCAGCTCTGCAGTTTCTATTTTTTGCGCTATAAACAAAAAAAGAGTGACAATTTTGAAAAAAAGAATGTTTTTTCTTTTTACTTTTTGCTATAATACATATCCAAAAATAAAAAATAAAAAAACAAATTTATTCATCAGTTTATGCTGATATATTCTTCTACATATTTTTGGTAAAAAAAAATGCGCAATAAGTGTATATTGATTGGGTTGCACAAAAGTTAAAACTATGGAAATTGGTTTATGGCGTTTTTATTATTATTTTTTTTTTTACTGGTAATGGCGGCGATCTGCAATTTTTATCGAGACTGCGATATTGCCGCGGATATGTCGGACATTTTTGACACTTTTTTGGGACCATTGACATTCATACAGCGATCAGATCTAAAAATAGACACTGATTACTGTATAAATGTCATTGGCAGGGAAGGGGTTAACCCTAAGGGGGCGATAAAGGGCTTAAGTGTGTTCCCTGTATGTATTCTAACTGTATGGGGCTGACAGGGACATAACAGATCTCACTGATCCCGATCACAGGGATCAGTAGATCTGTCATGCCTCCCCTCACAGAGTGGGGAACCGCCATGTTTACATCGGTGGTTTCCCGTTCTGGCTCTCTGTGAAGGGATCACGGGTCTCCGGAGGACATCGAGTCCATCCGACCCACGGGCACGCTCAAGCAGTATGCGCCAGGCGTGTGCTCGCAGCGCCGGCGGCTGTGAGAGCATGCCTGGAGCACGCAAAGGGGCAGACGTCGCCCCGGCATTTCGGATCCGCGCTGTAGCCGTCAATCAGCTATAGCGCGGATCTGAAGTGGTTAAATGCCCACTGACAGAGTGGGAAACCGCCGTGTGTACATCGGCTGTTCACCGTTCTTCCTCTCTGCCAGGCAATTGTGGCTCGCCAGTGGAGATCGAGTGCTCCTGAGCCACGGCCACACGCCTTCAGAGTGTGGCGGGCATGAAAGCGTTCTGCCGGTGGCGCGCTCCTGTCTGCTACAGCGCACGTGCAAGCCCTCATTTATAGATGGCGATTCACGGGACACTGCCACTCTGCAGCAGTAAATGTACGCAAGCAGGTCGGGAACGGTTAAAAAAATGTATGTTAATGTTCACTATAACGAGCATTAACACACATGTTACCACAGGGCAATAAAGGAAATGGGCCCTGAACATTATTTATCATCTATTTGAAAATTTTAGACTTAATGACTTGCTTATATGTGCAGCAACTTTTGCCTCTCTTTTGAAAAGCATTCCTCACTGCCTGTTTACCCTATAAATGCCACATTAGCAAACTGCATTTAAATAGGTTGTGTTCAGCAACAGTACCATCCACCAAATGCAACATGCGGTTTAATGTTTGCAGTGGTTGAGAAATGAAGCATCATGTCCACAGCGTGTGTACAGTCCTGAGCTGCTGCAAGCTGCATGACCTCCTTTAGGTGGGTGGTTGAGAGCCAGTAAAACCACAGCTCAACAGCCTGCTTTTATTTCCCCTTGTCTGTAAATAGGCCCTAACTTTGCAGTGTTTTCATTTGAGTATTTGTAAGTGAATAACTATTTAAATGTCAGTGCTTTTGTTTTTTTTTTTAGAAGCATTTTGGAAACCAATATTCCATTATTATGTGTTTTGTAGCAGAGAAAGAAACCTGTCTTAGACAATAAACTGCTCCTGATGGTTCTGCGAAGCACAACAGACAGAAACGGCATTCCATGCTTTTTGTTAATCCTACCTATCCTATTATTTAAATGAAGCTGGTCTCAGGTGGAGGGATTGAAGCAGCCTTCTTTGAAGGTAATAGAGAATTGTATAATCAGGAATGTAAAGTTAAAAAATGAGTTAAAAATGTTTTTTTGGGTCAGCACCAGGGACAAAAATTACCTCTAATGAGGTGTATGCTACATCCTGCTGGCTGTTTGTTTCTGTAAAAATCCTCTCCTCATTGATGCAGGATCCTCCTCACAGTGGTGAATATCTGGCACTGCATGGATTACCGGCTGCTCAGACCCCTACTGATGAAGTCACACCCTGACGATACGCGTCTAGGGGGTAGGAGCTTGTGTCTGGATGCCACAGTTGCAGCCATCTGAATGATCTATGTATGAGGCTTTGCCAGCTTGCATGGCTTTGATGTGCCTTCCTTGTAAGTGTGTTTGATCTTCTTGGAAAATAAATTACCTTTTAAATAAAGAGGACTAGATATACCCTTTCTTTTATATATATATATATATATATATACATCTGAGACGATTCAGCTCCCCTACCCAAAGGGCGAGTTCCAGCTGGAAAGGAGTCGATCGTTCATGAGGGATCTTGCCAGCCGTTACATATCCCATGGTGGGGATGAATGATGTTTATTATCTGGGATAAGGTGAGCAGTATAAGAGACCGGTGGTGGATTATTCAGCACATGCACTTTGGTTTGAAAAATTGTTTGCACAGAGGATCAGAAGATATCACTTAGGGCCGGTTCACACTGAGGCGATCCTAGGCGATTTGCGATCCGACTTGTGTCGCCCCAATTCGCCTCAAATCGCCTGACATCAGAAATCCCATTGGAATGAATGGAGCCGTCTTAATATGCGCTACTCAAGTCCAAAGCGATTCCAAAAAAGGTTCCTGTACTATTTTCAAGCGGCTTCTAGGCGAATTGAGCCCCTAGAAGTCAATGGAAGTTCGCTTCCAAGTCGGATCCCCGTCTATGAAGAAGCGACTTTCCAGGAAGAAAAACATAATTTTGCCAGAAGACACACCTCTCATGTCCCAGGTACTTGTGTTGAAATCGCCTAAAATCGCCTGATATCGCTTCGCAATCGCTTCACAATCGCGCCGCTTCGCCTTTTCAAATCACCTAGCAAAGTCGCCCCGAAGTCGGATCGCCTCAGTGTGAACCGGCCCTTACTGGGACTTTGTTTTATACTTTTTTGCAATATCATACTTTATTGCAACATTTAACATTTGCACTATATTTTTTATGCTATTCACAGTGTGGGATATTTTAAATATTGATTGCTGTATATTGACACTTCACACTTTATGACCAATGAACTTTTCTTTTGCACAATTTTTTATTATGATTTATGGTTGATAGTAGTGCACTACTTTTGTTTGTAAATATTATTTTGAAGTTGAGTGAATAACGTTTAGTGTCAGCAGCTGCTTTTTTTCTTGCATTGAGCAAGATATCACTTGGTGGTATACACATTTATATTTCTTTTTCTAATAATATTATAAATAATATTTCAAATATGTTTTTGGTAGCTGGACATTGCAAGAGCTGATGGTGTCCCCTTGCTGAATTTGGACTGTGTCCCCTTCCTGTTCGGCAGGTGTGATTACCTGGATGATTCGACCAGTTTGCAGTTTCTGCCTATTGTGGGCGGTGCCTCCCTCTTAGTGCAGTAACCCCTGGTGTGATAGCTTGGCTCCGCTGCATAGGGATCACTATTCAGCAGTATATTAATCATTTTTTTGTTTTGGATATTTTTTTGGTTACTTGTTTACATTTTTTGAGCTGATTGGTCACAATTCCACTGGATTAATTGCTTTGGCTGTTACAGTGTGGTTGATTTACTAAAACTGGAGAGTGCAAAATCTGCTGCAGCTCTGCATAGAAATCAAACAGCTTCCATGTTTTACTGTCAAAGTTTAATTGAAAAAGCTGAAGTTAGAAGCTGATTGGCTACTATGCACTGCTGCACTAGATTTTGCACTCTCCAATTTTAGTAAATCAACCCCAATGAAGGATTGCCCTACTCCCCTTTATACCTTTCAACCCCACTCATTTTCATAGACTGCAAATTGTTCTGTGAATGGAGAAAGGTGGAGGAATGAAAGGATCTTTCTCCTCCAATCATCTGAGATCCAATTGTTCACTGCTGTAATCCAGTAACACCTTCAGGAAAACAGCAAACTCGTAGGCAGGGGCCTACTTTGTGTTAAGGGTTAATTGTGTTACCTATACTAATGTGTTCTGTTACTTTAAAGTTTTGTTTGATGCTTGTAGGAGTCAGGTCAGTTGGGACATAGATTCTTCTGCAAGGGTGTCACTCCCCTTGTGAAGGGCATAAATGCAGTGGAGCCAACCTTATGGTGGGGAGCCTGAGGTGGGAAGCATTCAGTAAAGAACTGTGTCCTTCTATAGCTCTTCTTTAGGCTTCAACCTCCTACCTACAATAGCTTGGCAACTAATTTTCAACTTGCAGCTCAATTGCTTGCTATTTGGGCACCTATTCATTTTACAAGTCTGCTAAGTAAAAGGAATTTCACTACAAAGAAAAGTGTCTGAAACATTTACTAGGGAAAAAGATCATCTAAATGTGAGAACAATGAGTAACCATGATGTACAGGAAAGAAGTGGTTCTAAAGGCAGAAAGTTTTTACCTTAACCACTTGCCAACCGTGTAATGTAATTACACGGCCGCAAGGTGGATTCATTATTCTGGGAGGGCGTACTATAACGTCCTCCCAGAATCGCACGCACCTGGGAGCATCCGTGATGCATCACGGATCATGGTAAATGGCCGCTCGCAGCGGCCGTTTACCACATGATCGCTCCGTCTAATGACGGAGCGATCACATGTAAACAAGCTGGCGGATATGCAGCTTGTCTCTCCCCTCTCCGCACCAATAGGTGCAGTGTGACAGGAGAGGGGGGAGAGAGGAGATGCAGTGGTGCTGTGGGCAGGGTCTGAAGTGCCCACAGCACCGCTATGTGCCAGGCTGGGACCCCTCATCCACCTATTAATGTTCACCCATCCAGCTTCGCCCATGCAGCCTCATCCATGCTCATACATCCGTGCCCACCCATCCGTGCCCACCCATCCGTCACCCATGCATCAGTGCTCATCCATCCATGCTCACCCATCCATCACCCATGCATCCGTGCCCACCCATACAAGCCTACCCATCCGTCACCCATGCATCCGTGCTCACCCATCCGTGCCCACCCATCCGTCACCTATGCATCCTTGCTAACTCATCCGTCACCCATACATCCGTGCTCATCCATCCGTGCTCACTCATCCATCACCCATGCATCCGTGCTCACCCATCCCTGCTCACTCATTCGTCACCCATGCATCCGTGCTCACCCATCCGTCACCCATGCAACCTTGCTCACTCATCCGTCACTCATGCATCCGTGCTCACCCATCCATGCTCACTCATCCATCACCCATGCATCCATACTCACCCATCTGTGTTTACCCATCTGTCACCCATGTATCCATGCTCACCCATCCGTGCTCACCCATCCGTCACCCATGCATCCATGCTCACTCATCCGTCACCCATGCATCCATGCTCACCCATCCATGCTCACTCATCCGTCACCCATGCATCTGCGCTCACCCATCCGTGCTCATTCATCCGTCGCCCATGCATCCGTGATCACCCATCCAGCCATGCTCACCCATGCATCCATGCTCGCCCATGGATCCATGCTCACCAATCCAATCATGCTCACCCATGCAGCCTCATCCATGCTCACCCATCCAGCCTCATCCATGCTCACCCATGCATCCGTGCTCACCCATGCATCCATGCTCACCCATGCATCCGTGCTCCGCCATCCATCTGTGCTCACCCATGCATCCATGCTCCGCCATCCATCTGTGCTCATCCATGCATCCGTATTTACCCATCCAACCATGCTCACCCATGCATCCGTGCTCACCAATCCAGTCATGCTCACCCATGCAGCCTCATCCGTGCTCACCCATTCAGCCGTGCTCACCCATCCAGCCTCATCCGTGTTCACCCATGCATCCATGTTCACCCATGCATCTATGCTCTGCCATCCATCCATGCTCACCCATCCATTCATGCTCACCCATCCATCCATGCCCACCCATCCATCTGTGCTCAGCCATGCATCCGTGCTCCACCATCCATCTGTACTCACCCATGCATGCGTGCTCACCCATGCATCCCTGCTCACCCATGCATCCCTGCTCATTCATGTTCATCCATACCTCATCAGTTCTCATCCATGACACATCCTTGCTACTACAGTACCCATCCATGCCACTACAGCGCCCATCAATGCCACCACAGTGCCTCACAATATTGTAATAGGTAGTCAAATTATATTTGAAATGTATGCCCCTAGAATGCCTGATGGTGCACCCTGCATGCTGAGCCTCTGTATGTGGCCAGGCTGTGTAGAAGTGTCACACATGTGGTATCGCCATACTTGGAACGAGTAGCAGAATATATTTTAGGGTGAAATTTTTGCTAGGTACATGTTGTGTGTTAGGAATATTGTATAAATGGACAACTTTGTGTAAAAAAAAATGCGTTTTCATTTTCTTTCCACATTTTCCAAAAACTTGTGGAAAAAATGAACCATTCAAAAGACTCATTATGCCTCATAGAATATACGTTGGGGTGTTTATTTTCCAAAATGGGGTCATTTTGTGGATGTTTCCATTGCCCTGGTGCTCCAGGACCTTCAAAAGTGCAAGAGGTAGTCAGGAAATGATATGTGTAATTTATTTCCTTAGAACGCCTGATGGTGCTCCCTGCATGTTGGGCTTCTGTATGTGGCAAGGCTGTGTAAAAGTGTCACACATGTGGTATCATCATACACAAGACGAGTAGCAGAATATATTTTAGGGTGAAGTTTTTGCTAGGTACATGCTGTGTGTTAGAAATGTTGTATAAATTGACAACCTTGTGTAAAAAAAATGCGTTTTCATTTTCTTTCCACATTTTCCAAAAACTTGTGGTAAAAATGAACCATTCAAAAGACTCATTATGCCTCATAGAATATACGTTGGGGTGTTTACTTTCCAAAATGGGGTAATTTTTTGGGCGTTTCCATTGCCCTGGTGCTCCAGGACCTTCAAAAGTGCAAGAGGGAGTCAGGAAATTATATGTGTCATTTATGTCCTTAGAACACCTAATGATGCTCCCTGCATGTTAGGCCTCTGTATGTGGCCAGGCTGTGTAAAAGTCACACACATGGGGTATCCCCATACACAGGAGGAGTAGCAGAATGTGTTTTGGGGTGTAATATGTGGTATGCATGTGCTGAGTGTGAGAAATAATCTGTTAATATGACAATTTTGTGAAAAAAAAAACAGAAAAAGAAAATCTTCATTTTGCAAAGAATTGTGGGAAAAATTACAAATTCAAAAAACTTGCCATGCCTCTTACTAAATAGGTTGGACTGTCTTTTTTCCAAAAGGGGGTCATTTGGGGGGTATTGCTACTTTCCTGGCTTGTTAGGGTCTCAAGAAATGAGATAGGCCGTCAGTGCATCAGGTGTGATCAATTTTCAGTGATTGGCACCATAGATTGTATACTCTATAACTTTCACAAGGACCAAATAATATCCTCTAATTTGGGTTATTTTAACCAAAGATATATAGCAGTATAAATTTTGGCCAACATTTATGAAGAAAAATTACTAATTTGCAAAATTTTATAACAGAAACAAAGAAAAATGCATTTTTTTACAAAATTTTCGGTCTTTTTCCATTTATTGCTCAAAAAATAAAAACCCCAATGGTGCTTAAATACCACCAAAATAAAGTGTTATTTGTGTGAAAAAAAGGACAAAAATGTCATATGGGTACAGTGTAGTATGACTGAGTAATTGTCATTCAAAATGTGAGAGCACTGAAAGCTGAAAATTGGTCTGTTTAGGAAGGGGGTTTAGGGCCCTGTGGTCAAGTGGTTAATGCATTCTATCCATCTCAATCCACTGATGTGCACAAGAGCTTTGGTTATCCAGGGAATCTCTACCCTCATTGGCTGAGACAGCAGTGGGTGTCATTAGCTCCCACTGCTGTCAATCACAGCCAGTGAGCCAATGAGCAGAGAGAGGGGGCTGAGGGCAGCGCCAAGCTACAGCTCTGTGTGTGAATGGACACACAGAGCAACGGATCAGGAGAGAGCCTGCTCAGATGCCCCCAGAGTAAGCTGTTTGCTCCAGGGGCACTTGAAGGAGGGAGTAACCAGGAGCACTGGTGGCAGAGAAAGAGAAGATTGGGGCTGCTCTATGCAAAACTAGTGCACAGAGCAGGTAGGAAAAACATGTTTGTTTTTTGGGTTTTTTTTTTTAAGCCAGGCCTCTAATATCACTTTAAAACTGTGAGTGAAGCCTTGGTAACCCCTTGGGTTAATGAAGAGGTAATTACAAGTGTGACCCTTAAGTGTACATAACTGAGTATTACAGTTAATCTTTATGGTTATGGAGTAAAGGTGCAAAGGAGGAGAAGCAGCCGGCTGGCAGTGGAAGCTGGTGAAAGTGGCAGCTGACAGGAGCCCTTGTTGGTAAGGAAAAAGATGTACTTCTTGTTCTCACCCTACAGCTTGGTATCCAGCTTAGAGCCAGCTGCGATACAGGGGTCACCTAGTGACCTGACTAGGGGTCACTGTTGCAAAGACTTACAAGTCAGTGGTACAGATGCTTCCCTCTGTTCCCCAAAGGTGGAACAAACTAAGAATACAGAGCTGAGAGTGTGAACTAAAGATCACAGTGTCCAGTGAAGACATGATCCCTACAGTCTGAGGAATTCATCTCTCTGTCATGCTGCTCTCTCCTCCTTTCTACTCTTTCTAAATCTGAACTTTACTTTAAGGGGACTGCAAGAGACTGATACCAAGTCAAATTCAACTATTTACACCACTTGAATAAAAAATGTGTTAATGAATACAGAGCCGCATTGATATGTGTCTTTTATATCTGTCTTACAACATATTTTATATCTGTGTTGCAGCAGTGAGACAGGGACTTCCCATCTCACTCCTTGAACAAAATAGAGTCAGGCTGAGTGCCGCCCAACCTTTCACAGGAAGCTTTGTATTCTATGAATGAATACAAAGCTTCCTCTGATTGGCTGAGGCGGTGAGTGTGACAGCATCCACCTGCCTGCATATTCATTAAAGAAACATAAAGAGACCAATTTACTAAAGGATTTGAGAATGTGTACACTATAAAATGCATGGAGATTCACTTCAATTATTCAATCATGTGAAAAGAAAACCCCTGTATATTTATTTCATCTGCACGACTAAATAACTGAAGTGAATCTTCACACATTTTATTGTATAAACATTCTCAAATCCTGTAGTAAATCAGCCTGAAAATTTGAAGATTAGCTTTAACATTTTTAACCACTTCCTTACTGGGCACTTAAACCCCCCTCCTGCCTGGACCAATTTTCAGTTTTCAGCGATGTCAATCTTTGAATGACAATTGCGCGGTCGTGCGATGTTGTACCCAAACAAAATTGGCGTCCTTTTTTTCCCACAAATAGAGCTTTTTTTGGTGGTATTTGATCGCCTCTGCGTCATTTCTGACCACCGCTATAAACAAAAAAAGAGCAACAATTTTAAAAAAAAACAATATTTTTTACTTTTTGCTATAATAAATATCTAAAAATAAAAAATAAAAAAACTAATTTATTCATCAGTTTAGGCCGATATATATTCTTCCTCATATTTTTGGTAAAAAAAATCGCAATCGGCATTTATTGATTGGGTTGCGCAAAAGTTATAGCGACTACAAACTATGGACATTGATTTATGGCTTTTTTATTATTATTTTTTTTTTACTGGTGATGGCGGCGATCTGCAATTTTTATCGGGACTGCGATATCGGGGCGGATATGTCGGACGTTTTTGACACTTTTTTGGGACCAATGACATTTATACAGCGATCAGAAATGTAAATGTCCACTGATTACTGTATAAATGTCATTGGCAGTGAAGGGGTTAACCTGCAGGGGGCAGTGAAGGGGTTAACAATGTTCCCTGGGTGTGTTCTAACTGTGGGGGGCGGGGTTGACAGGGGCATGACAGATCTAACTGATCCCAGTGACAGGGATCAGTAGATCTGTCATGCCCCCCCTTACAGAACGGGGAACCGCCGAAGTAAGGTCTCTCTGTAAGGAGATCGCGGGTCTCCGGTGGACATCGGGTCCACCCGACCCGCGGGCACGCTCCCGCAGTGTGCGGCGGCACGTGCACGTGCCGCTCGCGCCCGTGGGAGCGCGCCCAGCACGAGCCGAATGGGAGGACGTCAATAGACGGCATTTTAGAGCCGCGCTGTAGCCGTCATTCGGCTATAGCGCGGATAGGAGGTGGTTAAAGTGTAACTAAAGGCAAAACTTTATTTTTTTTTTAGTTTTGGATAGAGTGGGGAAGGATTAGAACACCTGTTAGTTTTTATTGCTGTCTGTGCCCCTGTTAGGGAGATTCATCTTCTCTATTTGTCATGGTTGCTGTTATCAACAAAAATGAAAGTAGAAATTTTGGGTTGACATCAGAATAGTAATAAAGAGGAAATCTTCCATTGGGAGACTAGTTCTGGTGAGCCTGGTGACAACCCTGGGATTCCTTCGCATTGGAGGTATTTTCTCTCACTTCCTGTTTTGGGTATGGGACAGGATGTGAAGGGAAATCTCCCTAATGGGATACAGATGCCCCCATACAAAAAAAAAAACCTGCCAGGGGTTATAACCTTCCCTTACTCTATCCATTTAAAAAAAAAAAAAAGTTTTGCCTTTATTTACACTTATTTGATTACCTTGAACAGGAATAATTACTTTGTTGGTTGCTTGCTCTGGGTCAGTGACTTAGAGAGTATTGAAGCCAGAATATTAGCATGGCAGCCAAGTAACTAACATTTTCAAAATGAGGTCAGCAATGACAGTATACATATTTCTCTCAATCTGGGTCTGTTTTCATGGCTACTCAGCCTCTTCATGCCCTTTAAAGTTGCATTGTGGCAAAGCACAGAAAACAGTAGTAATAACCAATGATCCAACAAATGGATATTAATCTTTATGAGATCATTAAACTTTCAGAAAATAAATACATTAAGTGAACATTTTCCAGTGCCAAGAAGCCACTGAACTTGAGGACGGTATTCTTGCACCAATTTAATGCACTCATTTAGTTTATATGTCTTTATCCGTCTTTCTCTCTTGGTGTCAGCAAGATTTGTTAAAAAAGCTGTTTTATAATTCTCGATGAACTGTGAAATTTGCATTGTAAGCAGCAATAGCATAATAGAGAAGAGCAATATAATTTGTCTGGCCTTAACACACTGAAGTAAAGTGTTGAAACTCAAATTGTAATAGCAAAGTATACATATATTAAAAAAAAAAGCTGTGTTTAAATAGCAGACTCATTTATTGTAATTTCTTCCAATAATTTTAATCTGTTTCTGTTATGTATGAATTACCTAACCAACACTGAAGTGCTACATGCTTACTAGTTTTGCAACACTGGACATTTAGTATAAGGTGACTGTAGGGTGACCGTAGGGTAGGCATTTTTTTACATCATGCCTACCCACATTTATTTGCATACCAAGTGAATTTAAGGCATGTGCCTAGTTCCTCGGTGAAGGAAATAAATATAATAATGTATTTAGTGGTCCCTGAATGAGATAGTTATAATTGACTGTAGTAGTTAGGGATCTTTCTTTTAATGTATTTGCTGTTATAGTCTCTTTCTGGGATTTCTGTAGATTTCTCTGCTTCTGTTCCTGCAGCTTCCTGTGAACTCCTTTCTTGCACCTTGGCATTCTCTTGCCTCCTCTATATATTATCTCTGGGGAGTGCTACACTGGCTGAGTGAGCACCTACCAACCTGTAATTGTCAGGGATGTTTTGATCTTTTAAAGGGCATCACAGATCACTCTTTGTTTGCCCATTGCAGCTTTCAGTAGCTTGCAAGCTTTTGCAATTTTCAGATTGACCGGCACTGCTTTCCCCTGCCACCCTCTTTCTGCATTACTCGCCTCTGCATTCACTGTATCCCTCTTCCAAAATTATTCAGCAACCAATTTGCAAACCTTTCCACCCCTGCACTTTCTGCAACCCTATTCCAACACTGGTCACCCCTGCCTCCTAGAACCTTCTTCCAAAGCTCTTCATCTCTGCAACCCTCTTTCAATACTGTTCACCCCTGCACCCCTTATCAAACCCTGCTTCCCTCTGCACTCTCCTCAACCCCCTTCCCACACTGTTCCCCTCTGCACTACCTGCAACCGTCTTTTAAAAGTGTTCAAACCTGTACCCTCTGCAACCTTCTTCCAACACTGTTAACCCCCTGCACCTTCAGCAACTCTTCCAACAATTCACCAACTCTGCCAAATTTGTTTACTCCTGTACCCCATGCAAAACTCATTCAGCACTGTTCATGCCTGCATGCCCTACAACCATCATCCAAACATGTTAATCCCCGAAACTCTCTTCAAACACTGCTAAACCCTTGAAACCTCTGCTGCTCTCTTTTCCTCTTGCTCATAGCTTACCTGAAAATTTAAGGACTTCGGGCAGGACTCCTTGCAGATGGAGGTACTAGGAGCTGTGGTGGGGGGTGAAGTCAAATGAGGCAATTATTATTAACAGCCACCCATAGCCAATAGGGCCAAGCTAGAAAACTGCAGGAAGGACAGCAATGCCCAAAAGTATTACAGTTGGTGTTGGGTGATGGTGGATGTGGCATATGAAGAATTTGAAAAATAATAACGGCAGTCACAGCCATAGGACCCTGGGTACCAAGCAATAGATATCAGGGGCCTAGAGGTGCCTATTTGCCACACTGGTGCTGAATTTACCAAACTGGAGGCATATGTGAACTGGGACAATGGGCCAAGAAAAGGCTGGCTGTCCTCTCACTAGGCGACTTTGTTTTTATACATTTTATTCTGAAAAAGGGAAAATGCCCTTTGTGATTGCACAGTGCTGCCCATAATTATTCATACCCCTGGAAAAGAGGCATTATTGTGGAAAAAAAAAAATTCTCAGCTTTTATTTACATTTCAGCAAAAAGTGTCCAGTCCAAAATTATTCATACCCTTCTCAATAATCAATAGAAAAGCCTTTATTGGCTATTACAGCAATTAAACGCTTTCTATAATTGCAGACCAGCTTTTTGCACATCTCCACAGGTATTTTTGCCCATTTATCTTTAGCAATGAGCTCCAAATCTTTCAGGTTGGAGGGTCTTCTTGCCATCACCCTGATCTTTAGCTCCCTCCACAGATTCTCAATTGGATTTAAGTCTGGACTCTGGCTGGGCCACTCCAAAATGTTAATGTTGTTGTCTGCTAACCATTTCTTCACCACTTTTGCTGTGTGTTTTGGGTCATTGTCATGCTGAAATGTCCACTGGTGCCCAAGGCCAAGTTTCTCTGCAGACTGCCTGATGTTGTCGTTGAGAATCCTCATGTATTGCTCTTTTTTCATGGTGCAGTTTATTGTGATTAGGTTCCCTGATCCATTGGCTGAAAAACACCCCCAAAGCATTAGGTTCCCACCACCATGTTTGACAGTAGCAATGGTGTTCTTTGGGTTGAAGGCTTCTCCTTTTTTACGCCAAATGAAGGAAACATCATTGTGACCAAACAATTAAATTTTTGTTTCATCTGACCATAACACAGAAGACCAGAAGTCTTCTTCTTTGTCCAGATGAGCTTTTGCAAAGTCCAAGTGAGCTTTTGTGTGCAAGTGCATACAATCTGTAGAAGTGCCGACCTCCTTGGTCTGCATCCATGGAACCCAGCAGTGTGCAGTGTCTGTTGGATTGTCTGCCTTGAGACATTGCCACCAGCAGAGCCTAGATTCACAAGGATGGCCTTGGTGGTGATCCTTGGATTCTTTTTCACCTCTCTAACTATCGTCCTGGCCAGCACAGGTGTCACTTTTGACTTCCGACCACGTCCTCTGAGATTTTCCACAGTGCAGAACATCTTGTATTTTTTAATAATACTTTGCACCGTAGCCACTGGAACTTGAAAACATTTAGAAATGGCCTTGTAGCCCTTTCCTGACTTGTGAGCAGCCACAATGCGCAGCCGCAGTTTCTCACTGAGCTCCTTTGTCTTAGCCATGACTGTCCACAAACCAACTGCAGAAAGCTGCTGTTTTTCAACTGTTGAGTTGATTAACCTCCCTGGCGGTATGATTATGTCAGATTGGTGCTGAAAGCGGTATGATTATTTTTCATGGAAATTTGGCGTTTTATATAGTAGGCCTGTAATTCTTAGGAATAACTCACTTAAATCTGTCCAAGCAAGAGTCTAGTAGACATCCCGGGTATGATAAAGTTTGAAACATGAAATCATAAATTATAATATAATAAATAACTATAAATAATTATCAAAAATAATAACGTAATAGTAATAAAATGTATTCAATAATGTAATCAAATCAAAAACACTGAAATTTGCTCAGTTGCAGAATTGTCACTGTCGTCACTTTCAGTGTCTGATGATAAATTTCCCCAAAAATCAGTATCACTCAATTCTGTAAATTATTCTTATTTACTATCAGTGTTTTCTAGCTGATCAAAAACCACTTTTGACGTAAAGGGGCGCTTTTTGGTTGCTATGGACATTCTCAAGTTTCCAGGCATAAAGAATGACATATATAATATAAAAGTGCATGCAGGGCACTGGGCAAACCACTAGGGACAAAGGGGATGTGAAATGATTTGATACAGTAATGTAATCTGTAAGATTACAGTGTACTGTATGTTTACTGTGTGTTCACTATTTGAATTTGCCGCCGGGCTCCGCCCCCGTGCGACGTGACGCTCGCAGGGAACGGAGCCCGGCACACAGAGGCATCGGGCAGAGGACACAGCCCGCAGATACGCTTACACCATGGGAGGACATCGCTGGATCCAGAGGACAAGGTGAGTAACATTGCCTGGATCCAGTGATGCAATCCCGAGTGTGGCTTAGGGTTACCGCTAATGGTGCTAAAATTCCACCCCGAGCCACACTCGGGATTACCGACAGGGAAGTTAAAACAGCTGTTCCCAATTAATCAGGATAATTAGGATGCTTTAAAACAGCTTGGACTATTTGGAATAGTATAGAGCTTTTGATTTTCCCACAGACTGTGACAGTTTGTGAAGGGTATGAATAATTTTGGACTGGACACTTTTTGATCAAATGTAAATAAGAGCTGAGAAATGTTTTTTTCCACAATAATACCTCTTGTACATTGTCTTATTATCTTTTGGGAGACACCTATGTCATTTCTTGTCAAAAAATTACTTGCTGGTTGAATAAAAGTAAGTCAAAATTTGCGAGGGGTATGAATAATTATGGGCAGCACTGTATAAACGAGTAGAGATAGGAATGTATCCAATGTTTAAAAAGGTAATTTCTGAAGCACAGACAGAACCACATTGGGGCTTCCTATTCAAGGAGTGAAAGGCTGGCTTTCTCTAAAACAAGAAAATGAGGGCAGAAACATAACCTTATGATAGTGCTTAGAGCCAAACACTGGTTCATCCCCACCCATTTTTCAACCACCAATAGTATTTTTCTGTTATTTATTTTGAACAATATTGTAAGATTAGCATTTTAAAAAATTTATTTATATCCATTTATATTCCATTACATGCACAGTACTCAAACACTTTCACTATGCCACATTTTGAACAGGACCCACGCCAGCCAGTTTTGTAAAACAAATTCAATATTAGAGTACATTCATCTCAGTGAAAAAAAGCCCCAAAACCTACATCAGATACATTTTGCTCAGAAAATCAACATTAGAGTCTATTCATTTCACAAAAGCTAGCTAAATATTTTAGTTCACTTTTATAAACACTACCACCCCACTACCCACTAACTTACTCAGCTACCCACCCACTTTTTTAAAACTAATTGAAAATGAAAAAAAAAATGAAAATATTAAATAAATACATTGTAACCCCCTCCCCCACTCCCTACACATGCAGGGAGAAGCAAGGGGTGGTGTGGCAGCAGCTGACGTTGTTGCTGACACACAAAAAAGTTTCTTTCCCTTCTGCAATATTTCTCTGTCTACTCCAGGTGTCCCCAACACACGCTAACTATAAATTTAGGGCTTTTTAGTGACACTGTATGGCAGGAGTCTCCAACCCGTGGAATAACTCCTGAAAGAACCCGTGCTAGCTAGCACCAGCCAAGTGAGTGCCACATGACTGGATTTAGAGGGGTGCTGGGGTGGGCTGCACCCTCTCAAATTTCAGTTGCATCCCCCCTAAAGCCGCCTACCCTCAACCTCTCCATCTACCTCTGACAGTGTGTACCAAGCCGTCTCCCATCCCTACACTGTACACACACAGCCTGAACAACCAACACATAAAGTCTGATCATCTGCCTGACTTTTTCTGCTCATCAGCTATTCTTAGGCCCCATTCACACATTGAGATTTTGAAACATGGGCAGATTTGTCACGATTCTGCCTGCGATTCCAAATCACACTACAGTCGTAGTGCTACCCCCGTAGGAGCCTCTTAAGTTTATTCAGTCTGTTACTCTGCCCTTCAATCCCAATAATCATTGTAGCCCTACTGGCATACCTAGCAAATTAGTTAGTGGAATAGCGCAATAAATGATACACAGGCACAGTTCCACTGTTTCAGCTCTCTCAGATTTACTTAGTCAATAGAAGAGACTTAAACGGGTATTAGTCAACCAAGTCCCAGATAAACACCTGAGACTCAGTTGAAACAGTTCTTAAAGCAGTTATATAACTATTAGCATCAACAAGTAAATGATACCAATGTATACAGTAATAAACAGTAAATAATAGATTCCTCTAGAAGGCTATTGGTTGCTATAAGTAATACTCCTGCTAAAGGGGAAACCCAGGCTGGCCTTAGTACCTAAATCCTAATGCAGGATAAAATAATGCAGATACCTGTCCCTTTTAAGAGCAATGAACTATTAGTATTCAAAGGTAACAGGCCTCGCAATTCTCTTCACCGGCAGTTGGTGCTTAATGAAAAAGGAATTCCTAAGTGTGGCACAGTGTTGGCAATTAAGGCAAAGCAGCTGGTTCTGACTTGTAGCAATCCTTTAAGCAATCCAGATAACGGGTGTCTTTGCACAGTGATCAAGGGGTGATATTAATGGCTTATAACTGGGTTTTCTTTGGGCAAGTGCCCCCTCACCATTCCTGAGAATGTTCGGTAACCTCCAGGCGAACAATCAAACGATTCGTCTTCACTGCATAAGGGCAGACATGGCGATTGGTCTGCTGAGCCAGAGAGCCTTCAGACTTCAATGCTTTCAGTGATTCTTCAGAGGCATCCCTCAGGTAGCGTGCAATGACTGACCTACTGGGCTGGAGCTGTAAGGCTGTGCACCATGTTGTAGGCCGCAGTTCCCTCACACATTGGCGAGAGGGTGCACACACGATGGATCCCTGGAAACAAGAGGGCTTGGGCCTGGTCTGCAGATCACTTTATAGCCACTCCCATAATTCTCCCCTCTCTTTGCAGTGCAGGCTGGGCTCTGTAGTCCTGACTCTTTAAGAGTCAGTGGGGCCGCTTTGTGATGGTAATTCATGTCCCACAGTCCTCTGCTGCTGCTGCCTTTTTACTGGCTCTCTTCCTGCCAATAGGGACACAGGAGAGAGAGCAGAGCCATGTCTGTATGTGAGCGCCACTCCTCACACAAAGAAGACAGGAGGGAGGGGGAGAAACCCCCCACAGGAGCTAGCAGGCGTGCTCTCCCTGTGTTGAGTGCCTGTGTATATTCCTGCGGCGGTCAGCTTGGTAAGGCCACGAGTGACAGAGCGCCCCCCCGCCACAATAGTAAAATGCACCATGCTTGTTTGGGTGCCATTCATTCTTCGTTTCAACAAGTTTTATTGTTTTTTTGCAAGAAATAGGTAACATTCCAATACAGTCAAGATTGCTTACAAAGATATGAACAATAGACTTTGATGTTAGATAAGGCTAGAGTAAGCCTCGTTAAGCCTAAGCTGAGCAGGCATCCATGAAGAATGCGACCAGTATCAAAACCCTGAACAAACGGGGCTAACTGGAGGCAATAATTAAATCAAAAAGTTGCGAATGGTATATTAAGCCCGAGGATTCAAACTAAAACAAAGATTAAATGAGAGGGCCCCTATGTCCACCCCTATGGGAACTAACTGTGGACAAGGGCTTACCAATTGCATCCGCCATAACGGCAGGAAAACCTCCAGGCTCTTCGATATCTGGGAGCCAGGAAAAGAAAAAAAAAAAAGGACAACAAATTTATACCATTATATAATTTTACAAGCAAAATACTTCATGGGGGCCTTGCCCAACCCAGGCTACCGCAGATCACTTTTCTGTAACCAATGAGACATGTCTAAAGATGGAGGCTTAAATGCCTGGGGATGTTGTCCGAACCCGTTCCCAACCTCGCAGTTGAGAATAATTACATTGGTCAATAACCAACAACCCCAGGACCTCAAATATGAGATTATATAGTAGAAAACTTCAAGAAAAACGGAGAAAAGAAAAAGCCAGAAGAAAGAAGAGAAGAGAGAAAGGGATGGAAGGCACCAGGGAAGCTAGTAAGATTGTGGGAGAGTCATGGCTCAAATTGGAAGTTGTAGAAATCTCAACCAAGGTTCCCAGACCAGGTCAAATTTAGATGAGGAGTCTAAAATGATATTGACAAGCTTTTCCTGAGTCATAATCAAGGAAATTTTTTCTCAAATCTCACTATACTCAAACATAGTAAAAGCCGCGCTAAAAATCAAACATAATACATCTAGTGTACAAACACTCATGAGTAAAGTGCTAGTGCAAACTGTAAATAAAGTAAAACAGTGCCAGTGTTAATTCACAATATCCAAAAGTGCCAGTGTCCATTAATTGTGCAATTGTGCAAACATAAAAGTTGGGTGTCCCAACGGAAAGTGTCCAAAATCTTATTCCTTCTCCAGAATGTGCAAAAGAAATGCTTTTTGGTTCAACTTCCACCACGACTCAAAAGAATCCCCATGCAGGTGATCACGCTGGAGGCTTACCAGATGGTTGTATATCAAACGCCTGTTAATCAATCAGCCTCATCCCAGGCTTCTCACAGCTTATGATCCACTCCTTCCAGGGTCACTCGGTATAGGTATTTAAATAGAAAAAAGATTCCTCATAGTGTATCTCTTTTGACCATTTATTCAATACAAATACCAAGATATGCTTACATCAAGTTTAAAAAACAATCGCATTGTACAAGATCCAATATCCTCTACCATTTGCTGGTCCTCATCTCTCTCTCCCTCCCGACGAGTGTCCCAGCTTCTGGTATGTCTGTTGTGTGTCTCTTCGGGCCGCCGTGTAGCCACGCCCCTAACGTTTCGTCATTACCGACTTGTTCACAGGAAATTTTTTGTTTAGCTGCAGAGAAGGACACTGAAGAGCGTTTCCATGCAATGGCTATTGTTATTTTAGCACCCAACAAGATGAAGTGGGTGAGTTTAAATAGGGGTTTAGAGAGACCTTCCGGTCTAGAGTTGAGCAGGGACGTTTCTGGGTTCTGAGGAAGGGGTTGGCCTGTGATTTTTCGTAGCAAGTGAAACACCCTGTTCCAAAAACCCCTTATACGAGGACATTCCCACCAGGTGTGGAAAAAGGATCCCAAATTGCCACACCCTCTAAAACATAGACCTGAGGAGCTCGTAAACATGGTTGCCAACCTGGTAGGAACCAAATACCAGCGAGTGAGTACCTTAAGGTTGGCCTCCCGCAGCGCTATATTAGTTATCCCTTTGAAGGATCTCTGAAATAAAGAGTTCCACCTGTCAACCTCCCAGTCCACTCCCAAGTCCTTTTCCCATTGTCTCGCAAAGGGAGGTTTATCAGGGTTCTCCACCAGTAATGCATAAATCAGGGAGATTAGAAGATCCCCCTCTCTGATCTTCTAGTTCAGAACACCACTTCTCATAGGGGGTGATGCCAACAGAGTCCTTCCTAGGTTTCCACCAAGAGGACATGAAGTGGTGTATTTGTTGAAAGCGAAACTGTTCTGAAAGGGGCATTTCTAACTTGTTAATGCAATGTGCTAATGTCAGGGGACCCAAGGAGGTCAGGAAGTGGCCAATTCGAAATAGGCCTTTGTTCGTCCACAACTGGAAGGCTCGGATATCTAGGCCAGACGGAAATAGGGGGTTGTTGAAAAGGTGATTGAGGGGCCGGAGGTTTGATATTAAGTTGGGAGATTTGAGAGCTGAGTCACAGAGGGCTATGGAGTGTGACAGAGTTGGGGCAAGAATTGGTGGCCTTAGTTTGTAATGGGCCCCAACTAGATAATCTATAGTGTTTAACGGAACCGCTTGCCTTTCCATTATAGTCCAGTCAGGTTTGTCCCCTCTCACATAAATTAATGAGAACTGGGCTAGTTGAGCTGCTTGATAATATTTATAGAGGTGTGGGAGTACAAGACCGCCTTGTTTACAGCTTCTATACAGTACACTAGTGGAGCATCTGTAGCCCTTTCGGCCCCAAATGAACTTCAAAATCTGCAATTGTAATTTTTGCAATTGAAGTTTCTTAATGGGGATAGGGAGTGCTCTGAAAAAATAAAGAATCCTAGGAAGCAGAGTCATTTTAACTGAGTGTATTCTACCTAGCCAAAAGAGGCTTTCCTGATCCCATTTGGAGAGGTCATCTAATAATTTCTTAAATAAAGAAGGGTAATTGACCTCATAAAGCTGACTGATGTTGGCTGCCAGACTGACCCCTAGGTATGGAAAATTATTAGAGTTCCAGGTGAACTTGCAGAGCTCCTTGAGGCAAAGTACTGTAGACTCAGGGGTAGAAATATTCAAGGCCGCTTATTTGGACCAGTTTATACACAGCCCGGAGGCCTCTCCAAACTCTTGAAGGAGATGAATAACTCGGGGGTGGAGGTGAGGGGAGACGTTATGAATAAGAGTAAATCGTCTGCAAAAAGCGCACATTTATGTATGTGGGGGCCGCACTTCACCCCCTTGAAGTCTGGGTCATCTCTAATAGCGATCGCGAGGGATTCCATCACGATAGCAAATACTAAAGGTGAAAGGGGGCATCCCTGTCTAGTTCCCCTGAAAATAAAAAAAGGATCTGTAAATAAATTCTGGAGTTTGACCTGAGCGCTAGGATTTGAGTAAAGTACTTTCAGAGTTTGCATGAATTTCGGGCTGAAGCCCCATCTGTTAAGAATATCAAATAGGTAAGACCAGTCTACTGAATCAAACACTTTTTGAAGGTCCACAGAGAGTAGAAACCCTTCCTGGTGAGGCCCCCCATCCCAACCCGAGTTAAGGAGGGAGATAATATCTACCGCTCTGCGGATCTGATCTGGACCCTGCCTTCCCGGAATGAAGCCTACTTGATCCTTGTGGATTTTCTAATACACTTAAAGAGTCTATTGGCCATTATTTTAGTTAATATTTTGAGGTCATTATTGATCAATGAGATAGGCCTGCAATTGCTAACGTCCGAATGGTCTTTACCGGGTTCGGGGATGACTGAAATGAAGGCCCGATTAGCCTCGGTCTCCAGCATGGACCCTCCTTGGAGTGAATTGAAGAATTTTGTTAAATAGGGGGCAATCAGGGGGCCAAAAGTCTTATAGTAGCCTATAGAGAATCCATCAGGGCCTGGGGTAGAGCCCCTCTTGAGTTTTTTAATTACCTCCAGGACTTCCGCTTCAGTGAACGGAAGTTCTAGGGAGGCCATATGATCCTCCGAGAGCTTGGGGAGAGCAATATTATTTAGGAACGGAGCGGGAGGTGAGAGACTAGCTGATTTCCCTGCTTTATATAGTTTGGCGTAGAATTTTTGAAAAAGTGCCATAATTCGCTGAGGGTTCTGGGTTAACTCGCCTGAAAAATCCCTTATCTTTGGGAAGAAGGACCTGAATCTGGGGGACAGCTTGGCAGCCAGCTTGGGGCCTATTTGGTCCCTTTGTAGGTATAAGTGAGCTCTGGACCATAGGATTTGTTTCTCAGCACTCGTGGTGAGAGCAAGGTTTAAAGCTACCCTCCCTGCTTCCAATTGAGCTCTGGACAGGGGTGTTGGGTTCTTCTTGTGAGATTTGGAGAGTTTGTGAAAGGCCCTCTCTAGATTTTCTATGTCAATCTTCCTTTCCCTTCTGAGCCTGGCCGATAATTGGATAATCTTGCCCCTTACCACCCCCTTGTGAGCTACCCATAAAGTAGGTGGGGTGACTTCCCCATTATCATTCAAAAGGAAGTATTCTTTGAGTTCCTTTTCTATCAAGGTGCAGTGAACCGGGTTATTAAAAAGAGACTCAGTCAAATGCCAGTGAGGATTTCTCCTATGGCCAAGATCTGCTTTAATATATATCGTAACCATCGAGTGGTCCGATAAAGGAGAGTCTTTAATGCATGATTTAGAGATTCGGGGGATGGCTGGGGCCATGACAAAAATATGATCTATCCTAGCCATGCTCTTATGGGGAGCGGAAAAATGTGTATAATCCCTCTTCTTGGGGTTGAGTTCCCTCCAGGTGTCTATGAACCCCAACGTGTGAAGGAGCTTGGCGAGTTTAAGGCTCTGTTTTGGTGGATGAAGCAAGCGGGAACGTCCTGACCCTGATTTGTCAAGAATTTGGTCTAGGGCAGTGTTTGAATTACCCTTTGAATGGTCCCTTCTAGGTGGGGTGTGATGAGATTGAACCATCTATGGAAAAATTTAGCTTGACCTTGGTTGGGAGCATAGTATGATACGAAAGTATACAGTAAACCCCCAAGGTCCCTTTTAGGAGGATAAATCTGCCCTCCGGATCTTTGATTTCCTTCAGGGAGGTGAAGACCACATGCTTGGCAAAGAAGACACCCACACCTCTAGTCTTATCAGGGCCATTAGCCAGAAAAAAATTGGAATATTTGGGATGAAAAAAATTAGGATTATATTGTGCCGGGAAGTGAGTTTCTTGTAGGAGAAGCACATCTAAGTGCTGGGAGTGTGCCAAAGTAAAGTATTTTTTCCTCTTCACCTGGGTATTAAGGCCCTGGACATTGTGCGTTGCTATTCTCAAGAAAGTTGGGGGGTTAGTAGTCATTGTGATGTTTCAAGAGTCAAGATTTGTTCATCACTGAAAGAGAACTCACCTTGGAGCTTACCTGCATCTGAGAGCCAAGTAAACAATGCTTGCCCTGCAAGAGAATAGGAGGGTTGACCCATTGTGACTCAGCAAATAATAGTCTTCCCTGGTGTCTGAGAAGTGAGAGAAAGAACAGAAAAGGTAAGAAAAGCAAAAACATGTAAAACAGAGTAAGAGTAGAGAACATGGGAGGGGAGCAGTGTGAAACCACCGCGAGCCCCCTCAGAATCCTGAGATTGGGGGTTTTAAGAAACGCCCCCAATCTCAGGATGTGGGAACTACAAGTCTGCCCAATAGGCAGAAATACATCTGTCCAAGGGAGAGCCAACATCTGGTTCCCAAAGACAGAGGGAGGTGCATGACGACCTCTCCAGCCGATCCCTTAGACTCCAATCAGAGATTTAACAGAGAATTCCCTGAGTATCCAATACCAGATCATGAAAACAACAGACTATTTAAAGGAACTTAAGGTCCATCACTATTAATCTGGGGGAGCTCAAGAGAGACATCCAGGATAGGATTCGTGACAGAAACATAAACTATTGTAAGTTAACTGATGGTTATGTAACGCCGGCAGCAACAGAAACTACAGTCTACAGGCCGGTAATCATTCTTGAGAAAATTAAACTTTAAGATCCGCAGAGGACCATCCGCCCCCCGCCCCCCCAAGGCCTCAGGGGAGCAGGGTGAGAGGAGGAGGAGAGCCAACAATGGACTGTGTAAACAAGTCAAAAATGGTTGAACAAACAGGTCACCCAAAACGGAAAGGTGACCTTTTTAACCACTTCCCACCTGGCGCATTGACAAATGACGTCCGGGCGGGTGGTTCATTATCCTGACTGGACGTCTATTGACGTCCTCAGGATAATCCGCGATCGCGCGCCCCTGGGGGCGCGCATCGCGGCGATCGGTGGTGCCGTGGGTCATTCTGACCCACCGCATTACCGACCGAGGTAAAAGGCTTCGATCCGAAGCCTTTTACCATGTGATCAGCCGTGACCAATCACGGCTGATCACAGTGTAAATAGGAAGAGCCGTTTATCGGCTTTTCCTCTGCTCAGATCTGCAGACCTGAGCAGCGGAGAGCCGATCGGCTGCTCTCCTGACGGGGGGGGGCTGCGCTGAGCGTTTATCAGTGCAGCCACCCTCAGGATCACCCCACTGGACCACCAGGGAGCCGGATCAGGACCACCAGGGAGGCCCCCTCGGACATCGCATGGAGGCCGCCCAGGACCACCAGGGGAATTACACAGAGGCCGCCCAGGACCACCAGGGAGCCCCCACTAGGCCACCAGGTAAGGGCAATATTATGCACTGTAGGGATGGCACTGTGCCCATGTATGATGCCTGCCAATGCCATCCCTAACAGTGCTTGTTGCACCAGTGCCCACCACTGCCACCTATAAGTGCCCACCTGTGCCCACCTGTGCCACCTATCAGTGCCCACCTGTGCCACCTAAAAGTGCCCACCTGTGCCCCCTAAAAGTGCCCCCTAACAGTGCCCATCAGTGCCCAGTGCCACTTATCAGTGCCGCCTAGGAGTGTCCATCAGTGCCGCATATCAGTGCCACGTATCAGTGCCCGTCAGTGTTGCATGTCAGTGCCGCCCATCAGTGCTGCATATTTGCCCCATCATCAGTGCAACCTTATCAGTGCCACCTCATCAGTGCCAATCTGTACTGCCTCATCAGTGCCCATCAGTGTAGCCTCATCAGTACCCATCAGTGTAGTCACATCAGTGCCCGTCAGTGAAGGAGAAAATATACTTTATACAAATTTTTGTGACAGAAACAAAGAAAAATGTTTTTTTTTTAAATTTTCTGTCTTTTTTTGTTTATAGCTGTGATCAGAAATGACGCAGAGGCGATCAAATACCACCAAAAGAAAGCTCTATTTGTGGGAACAAAATGCTAAAAATTTTGTTTGGGTACAACGTCGCACGACCGCGCAATTCTCATTCGAATCGCAACAGCACTGAAAGCTGATAATTGGTCCGGGCAGGAAGTGTTCTAAGTGCATGGTATTGAAGTGGTTAAAGATCAAGAACTCCGGAGCCACTGGTAAGGAAATGCAGTCCGAGTACGTGAGTAAGAAATCAGGATGGATGAGAATCCTTGGCTCTTTTAGGTTGCTGTTTCCGCCAGAGAGGAGGAATAGGGCTCTGTGGGGAGGGTCGCTTGGAGGAGCCTGAGCTCTTGAGAGGAAGGAATCCAGGGAGATGAGATTAAGCCTAATCAGAAGATGTTCTCCTTCCTGGAGGTGGAAAATCCATAAGTTTTGCTTTTGAAGGAAAAGGACAGTCTAAATGGGAATGACCACCGGTACTTGATGGTTGATTTAGATAAGACATCCAGCAGCGGCTTCAGGGCTCTTCTCTTTTGGATGGTGGTAGGAGACAGATCCGCAAAGACTTGAATGGAGTGGCCTTGTATGGAAAGGTTGGGAGAGTTTCTAGCGACTTTCATGATTTCTTCCTTAACACTGTAGAAGTGCAGTTTAACCACAATGTCTCTAGGTAGACCGTCAGAACGTGGGGGTTGAAGGGCTCTATGAGCTCTGTCGAGTTCGAGGCGATGATCGGGTATGCCCGGTATAACTTCTTTGATAAATTCTCGGACCGTGATGGCTTCCGGTAGGCCCCTAATCCGGAAATTATAGCGTCTAGAGCGGTTTTCCAGATTGTCTATTTTGGATAACGCTGAGTCAAGATGGTCCTGAAGTTCCTGGATGCGGGCCGTGTTCTGGTTGATTCTGGCCACTGACTGGTCCGTTTTGTGTTCTATTGCGTCTATCTGAGTACCCAGGTTTTGAAGATCAGCTTGAATGACTGAGGTGATTTGGGTGGCTGTTTGGGCCAAGCCCTCAGAGAGCATTTTGGAAAAGACTTCCATCATTATCTGTAAATCAGAGTGAGGTGATGGGGAGTGAGAACCCGAGGAGCCGGCTTGAATGTGGTCAGAAACTTGCTCCCTAAGAGGCGTATTAATGAGTATATCTAGCGTCCTTTCCAATAAAGAAACTGTGGATGCTGGTGAGAGGACCTGGTCTGTAATTTGTGACCCTGGTGAGGAAAGGACTTGAGAGCCCCTATCAGTGCCAGCTTCCATGTCCTCAATGACCCCTGTTATTTGTTGGGCTCCAGAAGGCGTTTGGGGGGCCTTCGGGACAGGGTCATTGAAACCAGGTTGATGGGATAAATCCCTTCTGACTGCACCAGGTATCATCAGTCTAGGGGAACCTCTGGGAGGCACTGTAAAGAGCCCTTTAATTATAGCAAAATGTAATCCCCCTTGCTAGCACAGGAGTGAATGCCCTGTGTTTCACCTAGCCAGGTAAGTTACTGAGGATTAACTTCAGAGGAGCCTGATTAGGGATGGTTGGTCAAGGCTGGCTCTCCTCCTAATAGCTGTGACCGGAGCCTTTAAGAGAAGAATAGGCCTAAGCCAGGGCCTCGAGTAGATGGCCTGGTCCAGGAAACGGGCCCTCCAACCCAGAAGGTTAAATCCTTCTCTTTTGGGGGTGTCCCCCAAATCACTGGCTCGTGCTTCTCATGCTGAGGAATTCCTGAACCCCTCCGGGAGTCCTCCCGCTGACCGCACGCTCTCCGCTTCACCTAGGCCAGAGCCGCTGCCTTGCGTAATAAAGCAGGGCCGAGCGTGGTGCCTTTGGTGATGTCCGAGGCACCGCTTTGTACAGGGGGATACCCCTCAACTTAGGCTACACTTGGGATGCTTCGGGGGGGGGGAGATACCCTCTCCTTGAGTAGCTGTACGGGGTTGAGATGACCGAAGAGGCTCGGAGCTCCTGGCTTAGGCAGCCATCACGGGTGCTCCGCGCATGCGTACCACCGCCATTCATTCTTAATGGCACAATTGTGCAGCAGTTGTTGCTTTACAGAATTCCGTGTCAATCGAGGTAAAACATATTGCTCAGAGCTTGCCCAAAAAGGAGCAGAAGCTTCTTTTATGCTTCTTTTATGCAACAACATTGCGTGATGTGTTTTGCCACAATTGGTGCGTATCAGTCGTGCATAAATTGCACCACCTTTTTTTGTGCTATTAAGAATAGCCCCCAAACACGCATGGTGCGTTTTGCCTTGATTGCAGTACAATTTAAAATTGTGAAGTATAAATGGAGCCTTATTGTGTTTTTTTTTTTGCATTCTTTTATTTAATAGACTTAAAGTATTACAATGCAAAGAAAACATATGATAAGCACTCACTACAAACATCAGTAATATATAAACAAATATTTGAAAAATAACGTAAAATAAATGAATACATGAATAAATAATAATAGAAAATAATTAAAAAAAATAAAAATAAATGAATACATTTTTTACATTTTTCTCTCCCCTGTCATAATATGGCCAAAAATGTATATTACATGACATGAGATTACACAATGAATGATGAGGTAATAGACTGTATAATCGAGGACAAAAGATTAAAAAAAAATAATAATAATAAATGAGCCTTATTGTTAATGCTTTTTGTGTGGCCAAAACAATTCCTCTTCTTCCAATGTGGCTCAGGAAGGTCAAAAGTTTGGACACTCCTGCTCTATGGGATGGCAGAAACTAAAGCCTCGTACACACGGGACGACGATCGTGTTCAACACGTCATACTCACGACCGTTGCATGCAGAATCGATCGTCTGTGGCGGCGCTTTCAACAGTTGAACGTACGACGGTCGTTCGTGGGAGTTGTATGTGCAGACTAGAAAACTTGGTCATGAAAACAAGCTCGCATACGACCGTTGAGTCGTGTGTAGAGCAGCTGTGTTCAACAAAGTTGCATTGTGCTAAACACGCATGCGCCAAGTCCACTTTCAACTAACATGAAATTAGAAAGGAGCCCAAAAGGTGACGCTACTTCCTCATTATACGCTCGTTCGCGTCATCACGTTCGGCCGGCCGCAAGTTGTATGTACGACCGTCGTGTGCATGTCAGTGGGCTACATACGACCGTCAACGTACGATTCAACACGGTCGTGCGCACGATCGTCGTCCCGTGTGTACGAGCCATAACTCTCCCTGTACAGACTCTGTGATCTTGCCCAATCTGCTCCAGGACTGTTTAACACACAGTGAGGGCTTTTGCATTTTCAGCAATTAGCAGCAGCACTTACCTCTCCCGACAAATAATCTGTGATCCTTCCTTCACTACACTATGGGGTTGATTTACTAAAACTGGAGAGTGCAAAATGTGGTGCAGCTGTGCATGGTAGCCAATCAGCTTCTAATTTCAGCTTGTTCAAATAAGCTTCCCTAAAAACCCTGGAAGCTGATTTCTATGCAGAGCTGCACCAGATTTTGTACTCTCCAGTTTTAGTAAAGCAACCCTTTTCTATCCTCCAACACACACACACATTAAATAAAGGCTCCTGGGAACTCTGATTTCTATAGGGAGAGGGCTATCAGTCAATGTTATAGGCATGCCCGTAATTTTAAACAGCTTCATAGTGGCCTGCTGCCAAAGGGACCGTAGAGCTCTGGTATAGATTTTAAGGGGGAACCTCACCCAAAAATCAAGAAAAAAAGCATGAGGTTCCCCCTAAAACATCCACACCAAACCCATATTCACTAGGGTTGTGGGGAAGACACCCTTGTCTTCATCAACGTGAGGACAAGCTGCTTTTTCATGTCCCACCATTATGAGGGCATTTGGCCTGGTATGGTTCAGGAGGGGGCCACACACTGTTCCTCCTGTTACCTGACCAGCCAGGCTGCGTACTTGGATGAGATGTGGATTTTTGGGGGATCTCATGCTTTTTTCTTGATTTTTACATGGGGTCCTCCTTAAAATGTGGTACTAGACCTGAAGGGCCTAGTATAAATTATAGGGGAGAGCCCCCACACCCTTTTTTTGTATGGGGGTCCCTAATTAACATCTATATCAGACCCTCTTTTAGCATAAGTGTCTGGTATACATGAAGGGATGAAGGGAATCCCTGACCGCTTTGTTTACAAACAGAATGAAGTAGCTGGAAACCTGTAATTTTCAGTCCCTAAGGGAAGTAGGGAAGTACATATGGTCTGTGAATACGATTTTCTCCCAGACTATATCTACAATTAATCCCTGGGGGTATGTTTTTTTCCCACACCCCCGAGAGGGGATATTAAATATGATCCGGGAAGTCCAGATCATGGTGTAAAATTCCTCCTGGGGTACATTTTTAGTTCTTTTTTCGTACTCTAGGGGGTTTTTAGGTGTAGAGTAGGTTCATGCGTCGGACCGACCAGTCCATTGTCCTCCTTGTCACACACCGGGGGAGGACTTGGTATGGTCCGGTTTACGGGAGTATTACCACCCTGTACTT
>BLSH010254914.1:2686471-2693971 GCA_018402905.1 Glandirana rugosa
AATCATCAGGATTATTCTCCTGGAGCTCCCTTACCAAAGCCATATGACCAAATTGATCACGATTCAGCAACCAATTCTTGGTCCAGCAACTCCTCTCTCTCCTTCTCCTACGTTGGTTTCGGGTCCAAGCCAGAACTCCTAGGCCAACAGCAGCGAGATTTCTCTCTCGAGAAGGCAACATGGTTGACGAACGAGCGTCCAGAAACGAGCCAAAGAACGATCCAAAAAGAACGATCTGAAGAACGATCTGAAAGTCGCGAATCAACACACACCAAACTTCAACTAACACGAGATTAGATGAAGGAGCCCAAAGGGTGGCGCAATGATACCAGCACTTCCTCTTTATACGCGCGTTCGCGTCATCACGTTCGGCCGGTCGTACGTTGCACACACGACTGTCGTGTGCATGTCAGTAGGCTACATACGACCGTCAACGTACGATTCAACACGGTCGTGTGCACGATCGTCGTCCCGTGTGTACGGGGCATAACTCTCCCTGTACAGACTCTGTGATCTTGCCCAATCTGCTCCAGGACTGTTTAACAAACAGTGAGGGCTTTTGCATTTTCAGCAATTAGCAGCAGCACTTACCTCTCCCGACAAATAATCTGTGATCCTTCCTTCACTACACTATGGGGTTGATTTACTAAAACTGTACTTGGATGAGTACTTGGATGAGATGTGGATTTTTGGGGGATCTCATGCTTTTTTCTTGATTTTTACATGGGGTCCTCCTTAAAATGTGGTACTGGACCTGAAGGGCCTAGTTTAAATTATAGGGGAGAGCCCCCACACCCTTTTTTGTATGGGGGTCCCTAATTAACATCTATATCAGACCCTCTTTTAGCATAAGTGTCTGGTATACATGAAGGGATGAAGGGAATCCCTGACCGCTTTGTTTACAAACAGAATGAAGTAGCTGGAAACCTGTAATTTTGCGGACAACTTAACCACTTATAGACTGTCCCATGCACATATACTGTATGGCCATGGGGTGGCTGCTCTGCACTAGATCATGTACATGTATGTTAGCCGGTATTCCCGGGTAGGGTCTTGCGTGCCCGCCACCCTGTCTGTGCTGCGATTCAGTACAGCACAAGCTGATCAGTAGCTCCTGGACAATGATTTATGGCCAAAATCTGCTGATTGGCTTAGAAAATCACAGTACAGAGCCCTGTGTTTACTAAAAACATAGGGCTCTGTACACAGAGCAGAGATGTGTCTGTTTTTATACTAGTAAAAGCAGCACATATTGCACACATTATACTTGTTAGGAACACTGTTAACCCTTTCCTTTGCCCTAGATGTTGACCCCTTCCCAGCCAGTGTAATTAGTACAGTGACAGTGTATTGTATTAGCGCTGATCACTGTATTAGTGTCACTGGTGATTTCAGTGTCAGGTATTCAGTTCCCGCCCAGTGTCAGTTAGACCCCTTTCACACTGGGGCAGTCTGAGCATCAGTGGTAAAGCGCCGCTAGTTTAGTGGCACTTTACTGCTGTTATATTGACGCTTTGGTGTCACTATTCGGGTGGCAGCGGGGCGCATTTAACCCCCTAAGAAGGGGCTAACAAGGGGTTAAAAGTGCTGGTGTGCGTCCCTTCCGAAACGGTGTATAGCCACTTCCGAAGCGCTGCCCACTCATTTCAATGGGCAGAGGCGGTGGAGGAGTGGTGTATACACCGCTCCTCCACCTCCCCAAAGATGTTTACAGGAACTTTTTTCACATCCTGCAACTGCACCACCCCAGTGTGAAAGCACTCGGGTCTTCACACTGGGGTGAATTGGGGGGAGTTTTGCAGCAATTTAAAGGCGCTATTTTTAGCACTAAAGCACCCGAAAAATGCCGCACTATCACAGTCCCACTATAAGTCGCTGATCACCGAAGATAAATAAATAAAAATTCCAGTATATATACCATAATTTTTAGATGCTATAACTTTCACACAAACTAATCATTATACACTTATTGGGATTTTTTTTTCCAAAGACGTAGCAGAATACATTTTGGCCGAAATTTAAGATGGAGTTTGATTTTTTTTTTTTTTTTATGGAATATGTTTTATAGCAAAAAGTAAAAAATATTGTTTTTTTTTAATTTTTAGCCTTTTTTTGTTTATATAATAAAAAAATAAAAAACACAGTGGTGATCAAATACCATCAAAAGAAAGCTTTGTTTGCGTGAAAAATGGTGAAAATTTAGTTTGCATAAAGTGCTGCATGACTGTGCAATTGCCAATAAGTCTAGGTTCACACCTATACATTTTTTGTGCTCTTTGCAGTTTGTAGAAACATAGTAAAGTCCTTATAATATGATTTCCGCAGGGACACATTCACATCATGCGTTTTTCAGCCGCTGCATTTTTGGAAAGGGTCAGGGATTTTTTACCCACAGCAGATTGTGTTTTGCAATCAATAGACTTCAATGGACCTAGACCAAAAATGTAAGTGTTGCGTTTTCGATGCGTTTTTACATGCGTTTTGGAATTTTAATTCTCCTTAACAAACTTTGAATTAAGCAGTGGTCAGTCACTCAGTTTCCCGCTGACAGCTGAATGTAAAAAAATAATGACTGGCAAAGAAAAAATTAATAAAAACAGTGTGGGGTCCCCCAAATCCATACCAGGCCCCATGGGGGTCTGCGGGCGAGGGGAGGTTTTGACACTTTTATTGGTGAATGAATAGGGGTAAAATGTGCCCCATACTCATTTAAATGGGAGGGCCTGGGATCTGGGGGCCCCTTGTTAAAGGGGACTTCTAGATTCTGATAAGCCCCCTCCCACAGACCACCACAACCACCGGCCAGGGTTGTGGGGAAGAGGCCCTTGTCCCCATCAACATGCGCCCCCCCACCCCAAAGCACCTGCCCATTGTTGGGGGCATGTGCCCTGGTAGGGTTCAGGAGGGGGGGTGCTAGTCCACCCTATTCCTGGCCTGCTGGGATGCATGCTCAGATAAGGGCGTGGTATTGATTTTGGGGGGACCAAACACCATTTGGCATGGGGTTCCCCTCAAAATCCATACCAGACCTGAAGGGCCTGGTATGGATTGTGGGGGGGGGGGTGTAGGGGGGTGTGGCAAACCCCTTTGACAGCTGATGACAGCTGATGACTCATCGGTTGTTAAGGATACAGCAACCACTTGCTCCTTAAAAAACGACTACAAAAAAAGAACTTAAAACACATGAAAACTGCATGTGAGAATGCATCAGAATAGTGTGTTCAAAAATGCAAAATGTGCTGGAAAACCGCATCAACCGCAACTGCATAGATGTGAACCTTGCCTTAAAGTAGTGCAGGGCCAAATAGCAAAAAATGTCCTGGTCATGAAAGGGGTAAAACTTTCTGGAGCTAAAGTAGTTAAACACACTTTTTCTCTGTAAATATCACTGTTGCTGTAGTAGGTTGTATACATCACACAGATGTGCCACTTCACATCAAACCCAGACATTATGAAAGCCCTCTTCTCTTTAGAAGATTGTCAACATATACTTGAATCCTTTCCTTATGTCACGGTTATATCACTAGTTTCTAGTGATATCATCAGCTAACAAAACGGCTGCCTCTACCACTTATGGGTGACACCAACACTTCAAAAAAAACTGCCCATGCCAGTGATACCAGAATTATTTTCCTTACTCTAAAATCCATCCATTTATGCATAGATGAGCAAAATAGATCCACTATGGTCAACCCAGGTAAAAAAGATGGACTGGTTCTTAGACAACCATCGCTCTTGGCAAGGTTCAAACAGTGAAAGTCAAGCAAAAGTCAGGACACAGCAGGATCGAAATAAAAGTATGACGGCTTTATTGGAATATAGGGTTAACATTCAAAGAATCTGACCCGTTTACATGTTTTAGCCTTGTGGCCTTAATCATACATTTATGTATGGGAACTCATAGAATTTCTAAAAGTGGCATAAATAGGATGACTGGCATCATAGGAGTGCTCAGGGGGTGTGCCAAGTATGCCTGGGCAAACCCTAATCACTATGTGCAGTGCTGATTCCCCCTACTGCCAGGGCTTCCCCCGTGTTGCCTCCCCCCGCAGTGCTGCTAGATTCCCTCCCCCCCAGCTGATGAGGGGGGTATTTCAGGATAGCGAGTGGGGGAAGGGGCTAGTAATTATGTAATTTACCAGCACCTTCCTTTTCGAAATGAGCACAGTGAACACATTCACTCACTGTGTTCATTCATAACTGTAGCATAGTAAACTTGTTTCCTATGCTTCAGTTTGTGAATGAACAGGAAGCTGATGTCACGTACCTGGTGGGTAGTGCCTGGTTTATGCAGAGGAAGGCCTCTCTTACACCTCTGACTCTGTCCCCTGGAAGAGTATACAGGTGGCGCAGGAGTGCAGAGTCGCATGAGTGTCGGTAGACTTGCTTGCTGCTGAATTGCTGGTGGAGTAGTATGCCAGATGACAGTGGATCTCCCAAGGGCAGGAACAGGCTGGTACTGTAACCAAAGAGCAGGTCCCAGTAGCAGATGGACAGGTGCTAGCAACTTGGGAGCTCCGAATGGACTGGAACGTAAGCAGAGTCAGACAAGCCGGGTCATACACAGAATGATCAGATCAAGTACAGATGTGGAGGCAGGAGAATGGTCAAAGAAGAAGCCAGGTTTAATGCAGGTGGAGAACAAGAACAGTCAAGAACAAGCTGGATCAGTATTTCAAGAGCAGATGCAGGTAACAGGGAACAGGGCAATCACAGAACACCGCAGACTAGACAGCACTGATCCTGGGTTCTGATCCCGCTTAAATAGCCCATTTGGCACCCATATCTGTCACAGGGATGCGCCGCGTGCATGCGCATATTTGTTCAGATTCCGGCCCATATTGCTGTGCATGCGCATACGCATGCACACGTTAGCACACGCTAACACGCCTCTTCTTTGGGAGGTTCGGGGTACAGGGATTTGTCTGCGGGCATTATTCTATCTTCTGGCAGAGTCTTTCTGACAGCCGTTCAGCACAAAGCACTTCCTATTCATTCACTGTCCTGTGCACAGTGCCGGGACAAGGTCATTCAGCGCCCAGGGCAAAGATGCCAAACTGTGTCCCCCCTTCCCTTTGGTTTAGGGTTAGCAGTGATGCCACTGTCACTACTCCTGTCAACCTTGTAACAGAAGCATCTGGCACAGGGCGTCCCCATCACTGCAATAAGCCACCCCTTGCCCTGGCCCTGCCCATGCAGTTGAGGCTGCAGAGAAATGTGTGTGTGTTTGAGCTTTGGGGTTCACGCCCTAATGCAATAGGCTGCATACACCTATGATTGCCAATGTTTAACCACTTAAGGAATGGAAGAATTCCCCCCTTGATGACCAGACCATTTTTTTGTGATACAGCACTGCGTCGCTTTAACTCATAATTGCACGGTCGTGCGCCGTTGTACCCAAACAAAATTTATATCCTTTTTTTTCCCTCAAATAGAACTTTCTTTTGGTGGTATTTGATCACTTCTACAGTTTTTATTTTTTGCTCTATAAACAAAAAAATAGTGACAATTTTGAAAAAGAAACAATATTTTTTACTTTTTGCTGTAATACATATGCAAAAAAATGTAAAAAAAAACAAATTTCTTCCTCAGTTTAGGCGATATGTATTCTACATATTTTTGGTAAAAAAAAACTCGCAATAAGTGTATATTTATTGGTTTGCGCAAAAGTTAGGAATAGATAAATAAAGGAAAAATAAGGAGCGATCAAGGGGTTAAAAAACAACTATGGTCAAAATGATAAAATCAATATGTTATGCACCTATACAGTCTGTTAAACATCTCACTGATTGTTTTGCAAAAAACAGTAAGGATGGTGAGATATCTACCTTGCCCCCTGCTCTCATGTTCATTTCCTTTAACCACCTCCCACCCGGCCACTGTCCAATCACAGCCGTCACATTGTAAACAGAGAAGAACGTCTCTGTGACAGTTCTCCCCCGCCGAGCTCAGTGAGAGCTCAGTGCGGGGGGGGGGGGGGGGGAGGGGGGAGCTGCAGCTCTGTGACAGGTTTCTGCATGATGATGATTTCATGCAGAAAGCTCTCACAGATCGCCCCCCACACAGTGCACCAAGCACACTGACACCCCTGTCCCCATACATATAAGTGTCCCCATAAAACAGTCCCCAAAACATCTGTATGTCCCCAATCACATCTGTCACCATACACAAAACATCTGTCACAGTCCCCAAAACATCTGTATGTACCCAAAACATCTGTCACAGTCCCCAAACATCTGTCTGTCCCCGTCACATCTGTCACCATACACAAAACATCTGTATGTCCCCGTCACATCTGTCTGTCCGCCAACACCAAATAAACCCAGATTTAGGTTATTTTTACTGACGAAATGTAGCAGTATCATTTTTGGTCAAAATTTATGAAGAGAAATTACTTATTTGCAAAATTTTATAACAGAAACGCAGAAAAATGCATTGGTTTTTTTTTCGGTCTTTTTTTAATTTATAGCGCAAAAAATAAAAAACCCAGGGGTGATTAAATACCACCAAAAGAAAGCTCTATTTGTGTGAAAAAAATGATAAAAATTTCATTTGGGTGCAGTGTCGCATGACCGCGCAATTGTCATTCAAACTGCAACAGCACTGAAAGCTGAAAATTGGTCCGGGAAGGAAGGGGGTTTAAGTGCCCAGTATTGAAGTGGTTAATGAGGAGATAACTTTACTTCCTGGTTTTCAAATTGCCTCAGGTTTGTCTGTTGTCTCGTTTTGCGTGCTATCTCTCTGCAGAAATGGACAACACTGGGGGAGTGCTCTTGTAGTACATGGAAATCTCAGGCATTCATTCTACACAGAAGTCCTGATGAGGCTCCGCCCACAATCGGGCTGTGAAGCCCCACCCAATCCTACATATGTCCCGCCTTTGCCCGTCCACTGCTCTATCTATACAGCCAGCTCCTAGGTTGGATTTTGTTCTGTCGGTTTACAAATTACCAGAGGAGGGCAGGCAGGGAGAAGCACTCAGATTAATAGAAAAATCTGTGTGGAAACTAACCTGTACTGACTTGCACACACCCAGCACACACCCAGCTATTGATTGGCAGATGGGTGTGTGTTATGTAAAATAGACTGAGCATGATAGAAGGAGGACTCTGGGAAATGTAGTTTCTTATGGGAGATACAGAAGCTAGTTCACTGAAAGGAAATGACGTCTGAGCTCTGCTAAACTCCTCCCATCATCACTAACACTATACAGCAAATTAGGAATGAATAGGGGATTACAGACCACAATTGCAGCTATATGGTAGGAAAATAATCATTTCAGTTATCATGTTAACCACTTCCTTACTGGGTACTTAAACCCCCCTCCTGCCCAGACCAATTTTCAGGTTCCAGCGCAGTCGCATTTTGAATGAGAATTGCGCGGTCATGCGACGTTGTACCCAAACAAAATTGATGTCCTTTTTTCCCCACAAATAGAGCTTTCTTTTGGTGGTATTTGATCCCCTCTGCGGTTTTTATTTTTTGTGCTATAAACAAACA
>BLSH010254914.1:2698971-2705162 GCA_018402905.1 Glandirana rugosa
CAGGTTCCTGCAGCTAGCTACGTACACACAATTCATACATTCCTGAGCCAGAATACTTCTCCCAAGAGAAAAGCACTCCTCCCACATGAGTGTAGGAAGGTTTTCTTTTCTTTTTTTTTTTTTTTTCACAATCGAAAGTTTTATTGAGAGAAAGCATACATAGGTATGTTACAAGTTACACATTACATTATAATGGACATAGCATGTGAAGAAGTAATGTATATACCATGCTCAGAATTGAGTAATGCGAATGCATAACATAATGGCTTTAAGATGTATTATAAAATTCACATTCAAATAATTGACAGAGTCGGTTTAGTCAGTCCTGTAGTAGAATGACTTCTACACATATAACATAGGTATTGTACATGAACATTAAAATGTATAATAGATTGTTAGGAGTGGGTCAAGAAGGAGAGAAAGAAGGTACTGAAGGTTAGGAGAAAGGACGAGATCAAAGGAGAGGGGAAAGAAGTAAGAGAGGGCCAAAATGAGGATGTCAAATATGTTAGATAATCTGAACTGCAGCTCACGTAACCTATTTCTTGTCAGGGATACTGAGGTTATAATCCCGCTAGTTGATTATGGATCTTAATTGTAATTTGGTTGTTCTATCAGATCTGAGAATGTGTCAGAGTTAATGAACAGGTACCAATTGCTCCAAATTTTGTGACATTTAGTCGTAATCTCTTTTTTCATTGTGCTGATTTCTTCCATTTAATAGATCATGTTCACTTTGTCTGCCCATTCATTGATTGTTGGTATTTTGGTTGATTTCCAGTTGAGTGGAATAAGGTTTTTTGCTGCATTTAGCAAATGTCTTGTGAGAGAGTTTTTATATTTATGGATTGAGAAATGGTTTATGTGGAGTAGGCAGGCTTTCGCATCCAGAGAAATCGTGGTATCGGTGATATGTTTTATCCAATGGATAACGTTTTGCCAAAACTTCTGAATTAGTGAGCACAACCACCATAAATGCAGAATGGAGCCTACTTCAGATCCACATCTCCAGCACAAATCAGAGTTAGTGGAGGACCACTTCCTGGTCATCTGATGAGTTATGTACCATTGAGACAATAGTTTGTATGAAATTTCTTGTGTTTTAGCGCTTAAAGAGCATTTGTGAGCGAAGATACAAGCTCTTTCCCACTGTGTGTCAGATAAGGGTAAATCTAATTCATTTTCCCATTTCTTTTTAATTTTTTCAGAAGATTTCTTATCTGACGCTGCTAATGAGATTGCTCTGTGTATCGGCTTTTTTTTAGGCAAGTATCTTCAAAAGGCTTTAGAGGCTTAATGAAGTCATTTTTGCTTTTCTGAAGGAGATTGTGTATTTGTACATACTCCCAGTAACCAGAGAGTGGTCCTGTCAACTCCCCTTTTAGGGCGTGAAATGGTTTTAATTCAGTTCCATTAAGGCATTGGTAGACTGAAAGCTGTGTTTTCTTTTGTGGATATTGTGGTAGGGCTGAGTAATTAGGTATTGGGGTGAGAGGTCCCGGGCAGGAGGTCAGGATCAGTTTTTTCGCTAATTTTTGGCTTATTTCTAAAGTGGTGCCAATTAACGGGTGGGTTTCTTTATACGGTTGCTGAGGGGGGAAATAGGATCCAAGGAAGAAATTGCAGATCCCTGTTGCTGATTTCGGATTCTAATTCAACCCAATCTTTCTCTTTTGAGTGGCAATGCAAATCAATGATTCTGGTAATGTGTGTGGCTTGGTAGTATTTTTGAAAATCAGGCATGCCTGTTACTCCTTTATTTTTGGGTAGAGTGAGCACTTTGTGGCTAAGTCTGGGTTTTTGTTGGGCCCAGACAAACTTCCTTTGAAGTCTATTTAGAGTTTTGAAAAATGAGTTGGGAATCTTAATGGGGAGTGCACTAAAATAATACAAAAGTTTAGGTAGAATAGTCATTTTTAAAATTGAGATTCTACCAAACCATGAGAAGTGTTTATTAGACCACCTCTTTAGGTCTGTTTCTATATTTCTAAACAGGGGGAGAAAGTTGGTTTCATAGATGGAGTTAATATTTGGTGTTAGTTCAATTCCTAAATATTGTAAAGATTTAGGATCCCATTTGTAAGGGCAATTCTTTTTTGCAAGTTGTAGCTGGTCCGGTTTTAATGATACATTAAGGGCTTCATATTTATTGAAATTAATTTTGAAGTTGGATATGTAGTTGAAGGTTTTGAATAGCTTATTCAAATTTGGGATGGTTATATGGGGTTGTGTTAAGAAAAAAAGAAGGTCGTCTGCATATGCAGCTATTTTGTATTCTTTGTTTTGAATTTGGAAACCGTGGATTTCTTTTTCTAATTTAATAGATCTGATCAGAGGTTCTAATGATAAAATAAACAATATTGGTGAGAGGGGGCATCCTTGTCTTGTTCCCTTGCCTATACTCAGGGGTGCTGAATATGTATTGTTAATTTTAATTTTTGCTTTAGGAGTTGAATATATCGCTTTTATCCATTTCAACATGTTCTCGCCCAGTCCTATATAGGAGCAAGTGGTGAACATGGACAAGAGAACGCCTTCCGTATTTGAGTGTTTTGGATCAAATGGATCAGATGTAGTACTTTAATTATATTATCTCTGGCTTCTCTCCCTGGCATAAAACAAACCTGGTCTGGACCAAATATTGAGCTGAGAAGGGTTTCAATCTGTTAGCCAGAATTTTGGTTAGAAGTTTTAGATCTATATTTAGCAAAGAAATAGCTCTATAATTCACACAGTCTTGCTGATCTTTCCCAGGCTTAGGAATGACAGAGATATGAGCCATTAAAAAGGAGCTTGGAACTTCCGGTTCCGGCGCCGAATGGAGTAGCAGCACTCCGATCCTGCTCCCGCTCCACGGCCGAAATATCTGCCTATAAATCCGGCGGGATCCCTCACAGAGGCACAGGAAACACATAGGAAGCATCCCCATTATCCCCACACCATCTGGATATGGAGCGTTACCTGGGCAAAGGCGGCCCGCGGATCGCGCTGGCCCAACCGCAAATTGAGGCCGGGGATGCGGCCTCTGCAACGAACGATCGCAACGAACCGAACACGAGCACAGCGGACATGGAAGTGAGCGCTCCTTCTATAACACATCCAAGGGACCAGGACGCATATGAAAAAATCGCCCAAGCTGTTGCAGCTATATTAGCCCCCACGATTAAAACAACTGTCGAAACAGCAATCAGTGAGGGTATGCAACAAATTACTAAAGAGCTGGGGGAGCACAAAGCCCGATTAGATGAGGCGGAACATAGAATATCTAACATAGAAGATGAACTCTACCAATCCCATCTGGCTGAACAGGCCCAATCCAAGACAAATCAATACATCTTACAAAAACTCGATGACCTTGAGAACAGGTCGAGAAGAAGTAACTTACGCTTTGTGGGGGTTCCAGAAACCCTCCAGACTCCAGCCCTCATGGACTTCTGTGCAAGACGCATTCCGGAGGCCTTGGGTCTTCCCAGACCATGCCCAGTCGAACGCGCGCACCGCATTGGGAGTTATCAACCAGATCGCAAGTCTCCGCGGACCATAATCGCCAAATATCTTAACTACGCAAACAAATCAGACATATTATCCAAATACAGGCTCACAAACCCGCTTATCGTTGATGGAGTGAAAATATTAATTTTTGCTGATTACTCAATGGAAGTATCAAAAAAACGGAAAGCATTACAACAAGTCTGTACCACTCTACATCAACGCCAAATAAAATTCTCCTTGGCCTTCCCAGCAGTACTGCGGATGAAATCAGCAAGCGGGGAACAACTCACCTTCCAGGACCCTCAGGAGGCAGAACAGTACCTCCGATCCATGAGCACGGAGCTCCATCCCACCAAGCCACAACGGGCATCTTCAATCCCTAGATCCCTAAACCAACGCAGTCCCAGGAAAGACTCCCCGAAGCGACTGAAACCATCAGATTCTCACTTGCTGAGAAAACACACAAAGTAACTTTGAATGAATAAGAATAACTGAGTTAATAGTATAAAATGTGACATGTGAACTTGTTAAACCAGTAGAGGATATTCTCAGGGTGTTTTTAACGATGATCTTTGGTTTTAGGAGTTTTAGCTGCTGGGGAGTATCTTCCGTTGTGGTTCACATTCCTGCTGTGTTTGCCTTTCGCAAGAGGTGAATTGTATGAAGATGGACCAGGTGAAGATGGGTCTTGATTGATTGGAGGAGGAAGTAGGAATTCAGCATATCATTCTGGGAGTTCAATGAGATCTAGTTATAGATTTTCACAGAAGGTACTTAATACATCTGGGGTTCGAAGGACGAATTTTTTACCGTGAAATGTTGCTTGTAGGGCAAATGGAAATTTCCATCTATAAGCAATGTTTTTTTCTTTCAGAACCTCGAGCAACGGTTCTGTTCTTCAGTGTGATTGGTGATAAATCTTGGTAGAGGAAAATTTATTCTTCGTTGAATACAATTGCATCATTTTGTCTAGCTCTGTTGAGAATTTCTTCTTTTAAGGTAAAGTTTGTTAAACAACAAATAATATCTCTTGGGGGTGCATCTTCTGAAGCTCTTGGTTTAAGTGCCCTATGTACATGGTCAAATGCTATTGGTGACTCTGCTGGTCTGTCGATCAGATTGTTGAATATAGAGCACAGTGCAGGTCTGATCTGTTCGGCAGAGATGGTTTCTGGGATCCCCCTGACTCTGATGTTGTTCCTTCTTCCCCTGTTATCCAAGTCTTCCAATTGTCTATCCATCGTAATTAGGTGTTGTGACTGGGTGTTGGTGACATTGTCTAGTCTCAATATGGCTTTGTCTCTACATTTGCCTACATTTGCTCTACATTTACATTTGTTCGTTTGAGGCCATTTGCTCAGTGAGCATTAAAATGTGTATTTTTTTTTTTTTTTTTTTTCCTTTTTTTAAATCAATAGTTTTTTATTGAATATTTTGACAATACATCATAGGAAAGGGGGAGGGGATACAAGGGAAGAAGAACAATAAAGATCCATGTTACACTCTTAGAAGTACATATTTGTGGAGTTTGGTGTAGATACACCTATTGACAATAAGGTATACAAACAGAGATTACGGTTGGTGCCCTATTGGTGATTGTTGTACCCTGTTCACTGTTGCTCTTTAAGTGATTGTGGGTTGGGACGTGGTAGATTGTGTCAGCCCTTATGCCGTCTGGCAGTGGTGTTGTTAGGTAGGTTTAGGGGGTTATTTAAATATCCCCGGGTCCTCCGGCCACCCCTGTGGGTACTAGCTGTGGCCGGAAGGGGGGATAAGTTGGGGTTTGTGGATGAGGGTGGGCTGTCACCCAGAGTAAGCATAACTGCATAAAAAGAAAACAAAATGACAAAGACATTCGATACCTGTGAGGGTTAGGGGAAGCGTTCAGAGATATACTTTTTTCCATCTGGACCACAGGGCCCATTTCGTGGCAGTCTTTGTAGTTGTACCGGTGGTGTTGGCCATAATTTGTTCATAGGAGCTGTGGAGGTCGATAGCCTGGATTACCTCATGGATTGATGGGGGGGTGGGAGATTTCCAGTTCCTAGTAATGCTGATTTTAGCTGCTAGTAGTACATTGACAATGATGTGGCGTACGTGGGGAGGAAAATTCTCTATGGTTAATGAGAGAAGTGCCAGTTCTGGGGCTGGATGGATGGGAACGCTAACTATTTCTGTAAGCAGATCAAATACCTTGGACCAGTAGGCGCAGATTTTAGGGCATGACCATAGGACGTGGTAAAGATCCCCCTGGTCCCCGCACTTCCTCCAACATAGGGGAGATGCCTCTGAGCTAAAGCCCGCCACTCTTTTGGGGGTTAGGTACCATCTCTGTGTTATCTTTAGAGTCATTTCCCAAAAACCCTTTACTGAGATTTCTATTGTGTCTCTACCATGGATTGGGGGTTTTCTCACCGCCCGAAATCGAGTCTCCGTAGAGGGGATACAACCTCCTTCACGCCCCTGGTCCCCCTAGAAATGGTGCAGGATACCAGTACGGGATTTTAGACGCGGATGACCAGGTTCCATAAACTAGACGAATGTCTTTATCAATCGCAAGGGTAGGTAGGTCGGGGTCTTGACCGTGAAGAGAGTAATTGGTATCTCTTAAAAGGAGGGGTGCATGCGGTGTAGTAACAGTTACATGATGATCGTCGATTTTAGTCGTAATGATCCTTGACCTTTAGAGGGTGGGGGGG
>BLSH010254914.1:2709228-2724391 GCA_018402905.1 Glandirana rugosa
CGGTAGGCGGTTGGACATGTTATTAAGCATTGATGAAAGATTAGCCATGAGGGATGATTGGAGGGACATCAGCATATCTTTCATGGTCGTATCAAGGACCGGCTGGCCTAGTGTGGGGAATGATGCTATGTGCAGTTGCTGGCTGCAGTCGGCGTCCAGGGCCTGCATATTGTTACTCACGTTTTCCTGAGTGTGCTGAGGCGAGTCTAGTCGCATTCTGGCTTTTGCAGGGCTGGCTGTGGATGGGCTTGTCCTGGGAGATGCAGGGGGTGAGAGGTGTGCTGTCCCCCCGTGCGCCGCTGCTGAGTCCGCATCAGGCAGGTCTGTGTAGGCCTCAGAGTCGCGGTGTGTTATGGCGCCGGCGCCATCTTGGAGCTCCCCTCCATGCGGCGCGGGTCTGAGAAAGAAGTCAGTGAGCTTCTGCGGCTGCCTTTCTTCTTTCCGCTTGCGCTGCATGGTGCTTGGGTGAATGCTGGATCTCAGTGGCTGGGATTTAGTGGCGGATGGCTCCTGGTTCTGCTCTAATGTCGCTTGTTCCCCGGGTGTCACGGAGCGCTCTAGGCTGAAGCTTCCATTCAGCACGCTCGCAAGCCACGCCCCCCAAAATGTGTATTTTGAGATCTGTTATAGCTGTAGAGAAAGAGTTATTAATGTCTGATGCGATTTATGTCATATCAGCATAAGTTAAGGGCGTGCTTTGATGTGCGTTGTGTCTTACCAGATCTTCTGAATTAGCTAAAGAGTTGTTGTCATCATCTTCCTCTGTGCCATCTTGTTTTCTCCTCCTTTACCTTTATAGGAGTATTTCTGGAAATAAGATAGGATTTGTTTATTGTTAAGAGAGGCTGATGAACGAAGTGTTCGGCCTGGTGTTCCTGAGTCGAAATGTTTGTCCATAGTTTAAGTGTAAAACAAAATATAGATAGGTCCTATCGTTCCTTTTGCCCTCCGGCCTGCAATATCGGGGACAATTAGAAGAACATCTTACTTGAAGTAAGCTAATAAGGATAAATGTCTGTTATTGAATGGGTGCTGTTCACTACAGTAGTCTGCTGGGAGTACCAAGATGGCTACTTCCTCCAGGCCTTCATATGTGAGATTCACTTGTAGGAGATTAAGCAAAACATGCAGACCAGTCTGATCTAAATAAACCTAGTTGGAGAGTTTTTTCCACTTCTGAACCTTGTGGCTGGATATTATATTTCCCACAAAACTGGTTTTAAGTTTAGAGCGTCGGCCTGGAGGCCCAGCACTAGGCCGTGTCTGAGCCCCTGGTTTGTCCCACTAAGTTGGTCCCCATCACTTTGCACTTTGTGTGTGGGGGGACACAGGAGCATGTCTTTAAAGATTTGTGGCTATTCACCTTGTATGCTCCAAGCGTTGTGGGGCCACGATTATTTTAGGCCGTAGCGGCTCTTCAGAAATTTAGGCCGGGGATGTAGTTGCGGCCTAGTCCGCTGCGGATCAAAGTGGAATTTCAGCCCCAAAATTAGATTGGCCTGTAGTTTGGGTTAAATGTTTGTGGGATGATGTGTTTTTACCTCTTTTCCTGCTTTGTGTAGCCCGTATTCCAGCGGATTCCCTTGACAGCGGTCCAAGATCCTGTGTCGCACGTCCTTCCGCTGCTCGCGCCAAGCCACGCCCCCGAGTGTAGGAAGGTTTTCTTGACTCACAATGGATGGGGATGAGCAGCCGCTTCATCCCTGGAGTCCTAAGAGAAGAGAGAAGAACCTAACTACAACAAGTTTAACTAAACAGGTCAATTGAGAGAGGGTTACAGGCCTCTCAATGAACAACACAAATCTCAAGAAACACAGTTCTTCTTCTTTTTTTCTTTAGAGTTCCTGAAAGGAGTGGCCCCTCCCCGGACAACAAGTTCTCAAATTGGTAAAGAAGCATGAATAAACCTCACCCCAGTGTCTCTCCAGTGAAACAGTCCCTCCCACTGGGCACAGGTTGCCAGGCTGGTTTGTCCTGCAATTCAGGGGGAAATGTGCACACTCTGCTACTCCTCTGGCAGTCCATGGAGTGTGCTTGCATAGGCTGTACCACATCACAGTCCTTACACATAATAATGAGGATCAGGCAAGCTCCTCCGACTGTCCCCCTCCCCGAACAGAAATGGAATAGCTCCTTGCGGGCTGTCCTGCTTTAACAATCACAATGCAGTCTTTCCGGATCGCTCTGTCCAGACTCCAATCCTTCTTCAACTCCACTCCCACTCTCCCACTGGCCGCTGTCCGGTTCCCGCAAGGGCTGTGGCACATGGAGGTATTCCCTAGCCATGTCATTCTCTCACTCTTCCTGGGAGCTTTCCACAATGTCCATGACCTGGGGTGACACGTAAGGGTAATCAAGGCCCCACTCCAGAGCAACCCTACGCTGGACTTCTCACTGGTACTGGGAGAGCCTAGGCAGACTCTTCACCTTCCCTCTCCCTGGCTGAACTAGAGTGCCCGGTGACTTGACCACATGCTGACGGTATGTGGCTGCTCTTGTCTGGGTAGTGGAGGGCCTATTATAAAAGAGATGGCTGTTGAGACTGGGGATTCCTGATGCAGTGCTTGGCTGTGGTGAAGGCCCAGATTCATCCTCCTCCGAGAGGGCATCCACTCCACTAGGTGCTCCAGAGAGGCAAACTCTGCAATCAGTCTGGGTGACCCCCAGTCTGTGGTTATGACCCCAACAACCCCAGTTAGCTCCTCCAGGGACTCACTTCCCTCCGCTGCTAGCTCCAGTTCTACTGGAATGGCAATGGGGTAGGTTATGGCCGGCATTTCAGGGACCCGGGCTCCCGCATGGCAGTACCTATGGTACCCAGGTCCCTGGCCAGGCTATGACAGCCCCCTCTTCTCCCTTGTGCTCCATTTTCATGGGGGAGTCACTAGACCGCAACTTATCCTGGCCTTTGGCTGGTGACACCAGGCCCGACCTAGCCCACGAGACCTCCACGGCTGCAGAACACATCTCCCTGATGGCAGGTCCACATGGTAGTACCGTGGCCCCTGCGGCGCAGAAACCAATCTGGTAAGCGTTTTGTCACAATGCCTCACCGGGCCCAGGCAGTGACCCCCGCAGTCGGAATCCGGCAGTCTGGGCAGATCAGGCACAGCTGATCCTCTCTGTCAATCAACCCCAATGTGAGTCCCTCGCATGGCTCCAACCATACCCCCGTGTCAATCAGGGTCTGCTCCGACTTGTCCGGTAACCACATCAGTGCTTGCAAGGGATGGCCACCTTCCACCAACTTCCTCTCTCGAATGGTGCCTGCTGCTAGCTGCAAGCACTGAGACTCTTCCAGGGCGTGGCGCTGTCCCCATATTACCAGATGAGCTGGCATCAAATGTCCTGATAAGCAGACTTGCTGCATGTCACATTGCTGTAACCCCTTGTGTGAAGGATGAAACATTGCAGACACGCTGACACTAGCAGAACTGGTCCAGACTTGCAGACCTTGCCGGTGGTCGCCGGTAGCGACAGTAATTTGTAGTAGCCCCTGTTTTGCTGAAAAGCACACTCTATGCACAGTCTCTCCCCTTAGCAACAAGAACAGTCCCAGGCATACTTTACTGTAAGCAGGAGTTGGAGCAAAAAGTTCAAGATGCCCAGCTTTTGCAGATCGCTGGACATATTTGTAATCCAGTGGGTAATGTCCAGCTTTTGCAGAGTGCTGGATATATTTGTAATCCATGGGTGTGATCGCCCGGCGTGGTTCCCACGGTTAACAGCACATGGTACAAAGTCACTGAATTAGCAGGATGGTGTAAGTGTCTGCCCCAGCACCGACCGGCGCAAGTGAGCGAGCAGGAACAGCGATTGGCAACTGCTCCCGCTGGTTGCTATGGGCAAAAACACTCACATTAACCACTTGCCGACTGCCCACCACAGCGTGACAGCGGCAAGGTGGCACGTTATCGCGAAACGCCGTCACCTGACGGCGGCCGCGATAACTAGTATTGTGAGCGCGCGCCGCCGGAGGCACGCTCGCACGCTCACTGTGGGGGGGCCAGGGAGCGGGTAGGGCGAACTTGATCGCCGCCGGCTACCCGTGATGCCCCCCCCCGCAGTGAGAGAAACGGAAGTCCGTGTAAGTAAACACGGATCTCCGTTCTCATAGAGGGGGAAGGGTGGTGATCACAGGCTTCCTATAAATGGAAGCCGTGATCATACCCTTTCCCCAGCCAGGGCAGCCCACACACAGTTAGAACACGCCCAGGGAACAGAGTTAACCCTTAGAGCGTGGTTAACCCCTTCACTGCCAACGGCATTTTCACAGTAATCAGTGCATTTTTATAGCACTGATCTCTGTATAAATACCAATGGTCCCAAAAAAGTGTCAAAATGGTCCGACATGTCCGCCCCAATATCGCAGTATTGCTAAAAATTGCAGAACACCACCATTACTAGTAAAAAATAAGAACCACAGAAATTAATTCTCATCATCCGTAAACCTGGCAACTTTTGCGCAAACCAATCAATAAATGCCGATTGCGATTTTTTTTTACCAAAAATATGAGGAAGAATATAAATCAGCCAAAACCGATGAAAAAAATGTTTTTTTATATTTTTTTTTGGATTTGTATTTTAGCAAAAAGTAAGAAATTTGTTTTTTTTTTGCAAAATTGTTGTTCTTCTTTTGTTTATAGCAGCGCTCAGAAATGACACAGAGGTGATCAAATACCACTACTATGTTGCACGCCCACGCAATAGTCAGTTAAAACGACCCAGTGCCGAATCACAAAAAGTGCTCTGGTCCTAAGGTGGGAAATCCTTCCGGGGCTGAAGTGGTTAAGCACAGTTCAATGAGCAAATCACATAGTCCTTTTCCCAGTTCAATCCATTACAAATGGCAAACAGTCACATTTCCTTGGCTCAGTTTGTATTTCCGTTACTAGGGGTGACGACTGGCAGAATTACTTGAGACAAATGAATCCCAGACGAGCCCTCAAGTGTAGCCAATGACCCCCTTCGGGGTGGCTCAGTGTTTTAGTTCATCTGCTCCTCCACTGCCCTCAATCACATCCATATCACACCCGGAGTCACAGAACAGGCTGGTACTTAGGTTTTGTATGTTTTATTAGGGGATTGAACTTGGATGGGGATTAGGGGTGTTATGGGATGGCCATAGAATAGGTTACAAACTAGCACAGGACCACTATATACTGTATACTCCGTATATACATCTCCTCTTGTCCCCCAGCACACTACTTGCTCCAGTTACACTTCTTCCTCCAGCACATTACTACACTACTCTGGTTCCTCTCTCCTGCACATTACTTGTTCCAGGCCCAGAAGGAAATGTACTAGGCCTTCTCCATTCTTCCAGCCTGACCAGCATATGGTGAGGCCTGCATTGCTGTGCGCAGGACCTCAAAACCACCGGTTACAGGTAGGGACAATTGAACCCCCAGTGTGTAGGCACACTGATGTTCTAGCCGGTCCGATGGACCACTACTCCCAGCTCATCCTCTTGCTCCAGGCCCTGTCAGCCATTCCAGCTGCATTGGCCTTCTCCACTGCCACCATGACACCACAGTCCCTTACTGACTTCTGAATCCTTTCCAGATTGTGTCTCACCCCAATCCTCTCCGGCATGCCTCCACAGTTTCCCAGGGTGTGTCACTCACCTACCACCTGGTGGACACCTGACTGAGCCTCTCCAGTAGTGCTGTCTGTTGCTCTCCTGCTCCCTTGTGCTGCTCCAGAATCTCTCTCCTCTCCTTCTGGCTGCACCCGAGTCCAGGCCGCAAAGTCACCCCCCCAGACTGGGGCTCCCTTCCCGGGTGAGGCCTCAGCAACCCCAGCTACATCTCAGCTCCAGCTCTTCCACCCGAACTCCCCCATGATTGGGCTGACCCTTGATTATTTAAAGAGGCCTGCCCCTACCAATCCAGACTGGGGATTGGTCAGGGCTCCTTAGAATACTCCAGGTGGCTACACCTCCCTCCCAGGTCTCTCTCCAGAAACCTTCCTCCACTTTCTAGAAAGAAGTGGGAAGTCCTGGTGACCTCATCTGTGAATCACCCAATCCTACCTGAGCCACTCCCAGCCCAGAAACAAAAACAATCAGGCCTGCACATCAGTCAGGCCTAACTAAATGTTCCTCACCTACCAAAAATCTATCCACACTAGCTCCCATTTACCAGGGGGCGCTACATGCACATCCTCTTTTCATGGATCACGCTTCATTCATAGCAGCTGTAGTACAGCTGCTATGAATGGAGGAGCTGGGAGGATAGGCCATGCTTAGGGGATCAGAAAGTGTAAATTCAACCCTCAGTATATCCAGTTTTGTTCTTGACAACAGTGATGCCATGTCTTGGGAAAAATATAACACTTTAGGAGAGTAGAGATATCTTGTTTAACTGGGAAGAAAATTTTCATAATAAAAAATTGTGGGCATCTATGTTAACTAGCTTATTTTATATCTTTTATCAAGAAATCCTTAATGTAGGACTGCAGCCAAACCTTTTTATTTTATCATTTGGTACAGCTAGTGAGAGTTAGAACCTCTATTGCCTAATGGAGCTATTTCCCTTGAATTTCTGACTTTTCCAGGAAATGAAAGGAAATCTCTAATTAAAAAGAAATTTCACTTTTGACAGTTGGCTGGAACAGGTTCCCCCACTGGAAACTATTACTTCTTGTCTTAGTCTGAATTTGTTAAAACATTTTTTTGATTGATACACGTTTCACAGGGAAGTGCCCAGCCCCAATGCCATTTATTTAACAGTTTTTAACATTTGGCTCTATTGATTTCAATGAGATTTGGATTTAGCCCCTGAACTTTAGACGTGTTCCCCGAACCCTGCTCAAGCCAAACCCAAATGTGTTCAGGTTATTACTAATGCTTAGTTACTAGCCCCTAGATTTCTCTATCTCAGTCTTTTTATAAGTACTGTCTAGATCTTAAGGCTCTATTGAACACCATGCTGGAGTCATTTGAAGTGTTACTCCCTAAGCCTGGTAAAGATCTCACAGAATGTTCCTCCTATAGACCAATTGCCCTTTTAAGTGTGGATCTTTAGATTTTACTAAGGTTGTGGCCACTAGGATCTCCACTGTTATTTCATCTATAGTGAATATAGATAAGACTGGATTTATTCCCCAAAAATTCACTGACACCAATCTATCACCAATAGACTTTTTTTCCTATCTTCAAAAGGATCATCTGAAGTCAGGCACAGGAACTGTGGTATTTTTAGATAAAGAAATAGCCTTCACATAGGTAGATTGTAGTTCGTGGGAAGGGTGTTACAGCAGATGGGTTTTAGGTCTAACTTTTAAGGCTGGATTGCTTTTCTATATAGAAGCCCTGAATCTGCTCTCATAATTGGTGCAAACCTATTGCCCTTGTTGCCTGCTTTGTTTTCACTTATGATGGAGCCTCTTGCTATTGTGCTCTGTTAAGAGCATTACGAAGCACCTTGTGTTGTAATAAAATTATTTAATCCTTTTTTTTTACCATGAACCAGGTTCTTCTCTACTGGCAGTCCTCCAGATCTTAGACAAATTCATCTTATACTCAAGCTTGAAAGTGAACTGGGCCAAATAGAATACTCTCCGTCTAGATACTAGGATGATTGAGGTAGATGATCCTAATCTCTCTCTTCCATGGATCTTATAGATACAATATCTGGGCATAAAGATAACAGGTCCAATTTAACCCATCTAAATTTCACTCTGTTAATTACCCCCCTTACATGCAATATAGTAGCCTGTAAATACCTACCATTATCCTTGATTGGCAAACTTAAAGTATTACTGGTGTTTCTATATTTTCTGTGGAATGCTCCTGTGTGGATACCAAGGTTAACCAACTGTTGAACTCCTTTCTTTGGACATATTCCTATCCCAGAATTAGTCTGCAATTGCTGGCAACAGGGTGGCCTGCCACTGCCCATCCCAAATAAATAATATTTAACTGGTCAGATGGTATTTGCCCATAGATGGCTGCTATGGGATGATGGGGATGCCACTACTGTACTAGTAGCTGCACTCCTGGGGTTCTATAAGGCCCTACCGCTTTTAATTTGTAGAGGATCACAGGTGGTACATGCTTTTACAACCTCCACGGGTGCCGCACTGCGACTCTGTGGCTTCGGGGGCTAAAACCTCCCCACGCAGCCTACTATGGTATAACTGTTAGTTCCCACACTTCTTGGAGTTCCTTAATCCAGCGGTCTAGGCTATGAAGGGGGTTGTTTGCAAGGGGATAGGCTCCTGTGCAGAATGTATAAAGATCTTTTCCCTGCCGAGGCTACATCTATGATGACATGCAGAGAGAAATTGATTGGAGATGTCCTGGATGAGTGGATGGGTGAGGATTGGGACAATATGTGGGATTACCCATTTGTGCACATACTCTCTGCTAGACAGTTTATCCAATAAAGATTCTGCATAGAATTCACTTCACTCCCACAAAACTTGCTGGAATTTACTTGCCACTCTCATCTGAATGTTGCTGCTGACTTCACTTATGTTTTTTGACAATTACTTTGATTCAGTGATTCTGGTCCAGGGTTACCTATTTTTTAACTGAAGTTATTACCCTGCCTGTCCTGAAATCTATCTCTGTTTGTTTATTGGGACTGATGAGAGTGGGGGCTGATGGAACAGCTCCTGTTTTATATTGCACTGGTACAAACCAACAGTACCTTCTTTGACTCTCTGAAAAAGACTGGTTCATTTGGCATCGCTGTTCAATAAAGTCACCTACATAAGTTGAACCTCTCCGTCTAAACTGAACCTGGTATGGAACTGCTGGCTGTCTGCAATCAATTCCAAACTCTGAGTGCATGAAATAATGGCTGTAGCCTTTCGGTTAGATCAGATAGGATAATACATTGCCCCCCTTTCTTTTAATGTATCTGATAAATATATGTAGTACCTCTGTTTGTAGAGGGGGTGGGGGATAAGCAGGTTGTCTCCTTGTGAGATTACCCTCTCCCACTCCTCTTATATATTTAGTGAACTTTTGGAATATCTGTCTATGCCTTTGACATGTAATGATACAGTTAGTTTATAATTATCCTGTATGCCCATGACATTCACTGGGTTAAGCTAGTGTTAGCTCCTTCTATACTACATGTATGGTTAATTTGGGCAATGGTTTGTCCCAGTTTTATCGCTCAATGTCTTCTATATAAACAGTATTGAACAGGGGGATGCGTGGGATTGCAAATTTCCACACTTGTCCAGGTCAGTTAGTTAGGATTTGTCAGCCCTGTGTGATTTTTATTTGTTTATTTGGTTTTTTTTTTAGTACTATCATTTATAATCCAATAAAGTCTTCCAAAAAAAATACACACTGAAAACCTGTTTACAACAATGGGTATTACTCATTTAATGTGCTCATGCTGGCGTACATTTTGCACGAATGGTGTACTTTTTTTTCTTGCTTTTTAACCACTTCACCCGGAAGGATTTCCCACTGTAGGACCAGAGCACTTTTTGCGATTTGGCACTGTGTCGCTTTAACTGACAATTGCGCGGTCGTTTGATGTTGTATCCAAACAAAATGTGTGTCCTTTTTTTCCCACAAATAGGGCTTTCTTTTGGTGGTATTTGATTACCTCTACATTATTTCTGATCACCGCTATAAACAAAAAAAGAGCGACAATTTTGCAAGAAAAAAAACAATATTTCTTACTTTTTGCTAAAATCCAAATCCAAAAAAAAAAATATATAAAAAAAACGAATTTAATCATCGGTTTTGGATGATTTATAGTCTTCTTCATATTTTTGGTTAAAAAAAAATCATAATCAGCGATTATTGATTGGTTTGCGCAAAAGTTGCCGCGTTTACAAACCATGAGAATTCATTTCTAGCATTTTTACATTTTTTTTTTTTACTAGTAATGGCGGCGATCTGCGATTTTTATCGGGACTTTGATATTGGGGCAGACATGTCGGACATTTTTGACACTGTTTTGGGACCAATGACATTTATACAGCGATCAGAAATTTGAATATCCACTGATTACTGTATAAATGTCATTGGCAGTGAAGGAGTTAACCAGCAGGGGGAGATCTAGATGTGTTCCCTAGATGTGTTCCCTAGATGTGTTCCCTAGATGTGTTCTAACTGTGAGGGGGCTGGGCTACCATGGGCATAAGAGATCTAACTGATCCCAGTGACAGGGATCAGTAGATCTCTTACATGCCGTCTGTCAGAGCGTGGAACTGCCATGTTTACATTGGCGGTTCCCCGTTCTTTCTCTCTAGCAGGTCATCGCGGCTCGCATGGGCACACTCCTGCAGAGTGAGGCAGGCACGAGAGCGCACAGCTGTTGGCGAGCTCCTGCCTGCTAACTGCGCACATGCAGATCGCTGTTTTTCTATGGCGATTCGCGAGACAGTGCCACACTGCAGCAGTAAATATACTGCGCGGTGGGGAACTGCTTAAAAAAACACTTATCCAATGCTTTGCACACAGTGCAGCTCGGAGCATTGCTGAGTTTTGTAGAAACCTATATTATGACAAAATGCATGACTGTATCATTTTTCTGCAAAGCACACCAATGCATTGCATACACATCACTGCGTATCGGGCTTACCTTACTGTCCTACATCCATGTTTCCAAACGTATCTATTGCTTCTGTCTTACTCCCTGGGCAGACTAAAAATCATGACACTGGAAGGAGTTGACCAGCTGACCGCACTAGCACACACCCTGCATCATCCACCCTCCTACCTACCCACCCACTTCCAGGTGTGTGTTTTTTAAATGAAATGCAATCAATCAGTGAGCACCCTTCTCATTAAATACACAATATACAATCAGATTGCATAGTGTATTGCCATCTTTATACAAGTACATAGGAGGGAGTGGACAGAAACACTCAGCTGTCAAGCCCCGTTCACATCTTTGCATAGTGGGGACTCGCATTCTCACATACATTTTTTTTAGCAAGGTGGGGAGGCTTTATGGGGCATTTTCACTCATCACACATAGGCAGTCCATACACCTGAATGGGCCGCCCTACATCGCCCCAAAGAAGCTTCAGAACTTTTTTTTAGAGTGGATCTTGGTGCGTTTTTTACTGCAATTTTTGGTGCCATGCATTTCTGAAATGCAAGGAAATGCACAGATCTAAAAGGAGCCTCATTGTTCTTGTGTTAAAGCTCCAATTTCACTTTCAGGCCCCATTCACATCTAGCATAGTGAGAGCGCACGTTTTGTTGCTCGTTTTTCCTGTGACATGCATAGGGCAGCCTGTTGATTTCAGTGGGCTGTGCTCTATGTGGCTTATGGGACATTTTGCCGTTTTGTGGGTTGCATCTTTTTTACTGTGCGTTTTGCAGCATTTACCAGCAAAGCATGTTTGCTTCTGTGTTTGGTGTGCTGTAACCAATTAATGGAACTGAAAGTGCAACTAGTAATTTTAGGTGTATAAAAGTGGCCATACACTATACAATATGATTGTACAATCTCCTTTAGATCTGCCATCAATTATGTAGCGCAAGGGCTTGCCTCATTACATATAGAGTGATTGGCTAAATAGGGGTTTCCTCATATTATATACATTTTAAATCTAAAGGAGATTGTACAATCAGATTGCATAGTGTATGGCCACCTTTATACACCTAAAATTATTAGTTGCGCTTTAAGTGCCATTACTTGTTAACGACACACCAAACACAGAAACAAACACATATTTTGCCATGTGAAAAAATGAGTGGCAAATGCTGCAAAACACACAGTAAAAAACATGCAACTCTCAAAACGCCAAAATGTCCCATAAGTAGGATTGCAACCTCATCCCTTTAAACCCGAACACATATGATTTGCACAGGTTCTGAGGCCAATTTAATGCAGATAAGGCACCAAGTGAGTTTAATGACCGCCTTAATCAGCCACAGAACAGAATGTAATTAATTAACATGTGTTCAGTTTAAAATCAACAGGCTGCCCTATGCGTGTCACAGGAAAAACAAGCCACAAGATGTGCGCTCCCACTATGCTAGATGTGAATGGGGCCTGAAAGTGAAATTGGTGTGGTAACACAAGAACAATGAGGCTCCATTCACATCTGTGAATTTCCTTGCATTTCAGAAATGCACTGCACCAAAAATCGCAGTAAAAAAATGCACCAAGCTCCACTCTAAAAAAAGTTCTGAAGCTTCTTTGGGGCGATTGCGGTGTGCAGGGTGGCTCATTCAGGTGGATGGACTGCCCTATGTGTGATGAATGAAAATACGCCAAAATGCCTTCCCCCTCGCTAAAAAAAACGCATGTGGGAATGCGAGTTTCCACTATGCAGAGATATGAACGGAGCTTGACAGCTGAGTGTTTCTGTCCACCTCCACCTATGTACTTGTATAAAGATGCCCATATGCTAGGCAATCAGATTGTATATTGTGTATTTAATTAGAAGGGTGCTCACTGATTGATTGCATTTCATTTAAAAAACACACACCTGGAAGTGGGTGGTAGGTAGGAGGGTGGATGATGCAGGGTGTGTGCTAATGAGGTCAGCTGGTCAACTCCTTCCTGTGCCATGACCTACAGTCTGATTAGGAAATAAGGAAAAAGCAATAGATATGTCTGGAAACATGGATGTAGGACAGTAAGGTAAGTGTCTGTAAATTCTATGGAAAGCATTGATATTTTTGCAAAAAAAGTACGTGAATGCTATACTGATACATAGGGGAGCTGGAATTTAGAAAAAAAAAGGTGAATTTATCCTTTAACTTTTCCTTCAACACCCTAAATGAATGAACCCACCAAACAAAGATATGTTTTCCCACCCTCAAGAACTCAGAGAAGCCACGGCTGATAAGGCAGAGGTATCTGGGCAAGTGAACTGTATTCAGGTGAGAGGCTCCCCACTGTCAAAAATGGCATGCAGTAAGCAAAGCAGAGTCTAATACCATATAGCTTTTTAAAAAGATCCAGCAACTGTGTAGAGCCCCTCCCCTATAGATACCAGAGTACTACATGTCTAGTAGGTTGGTGCTTCAGGAACTCACCATGACAAATGACAAGCAGAAACTGCTGTAGTACATGCATTTAGACAGAACAAAGTGGCTAAAGGAATTCAGCAACACTGAGATGCAAAAAAGAATGAAAAAAGCAAAAACAGCATTTTCATAAAGAAATAAAATTTGGAAGTTGTATAGATACACAGTGCTTTAACAAACTAAATGTCATAAAGTTAGGGTTTACATCTACTTTAACCTGTTTGTGAGCAGATGTGATTGATGCCTCAGCATCAGTATCCATCAGTTAACTGATGTTTAAGGCCAGCCATACATGGTTCGAAACCCTGCCAGTTCCTACTGATCCAGCCGACATTTGAACCATTAATGGGCAGGCTGAATGTATCAAGCTGATCGATCAATCAACTTTGTTAGCCACCATAGTGATTACATGGCTGTGAAACCTGTTGATCTTAATGCCAATCACTGTATTTGACAGGGTCATATAACCAATGGTCTGCACCAGTGCCGGTTGCTAGTTCTTCAATTTAAAGAGGAAGCAAAGGCTTCTTGTTTAATTGTACCTACAGGCAAGCCTATAATAATGCTTACCTGTAGATACTTTAAATATCTAATAAACTTGCACCTTTAAGGAAATATTTGCTATCTATGCCGCTGATGATGTCATTGACGCATATGCTCTGAAGGAGTGGCTGCCTGTGCCGTTTCTTCAGGGCCCTGTGCTGTGACATGCAGGGGAGTGACATCATCGCAGCTCTGGCCAATCACAACGCCCGCAAACCCAGAAGAAACACAGGGGAAGATGTCATCTCAGCGGTGTGCAGGCATCTCAGTAGTGTGCAGGTGCTGCTGCAGGGCTTTGTTCTAAGTAGACATGTATGGTTAGTTTTGCTCCGAATTAAAATTCGGATGAATTTTTGTTTTACAAAAGTACCGAATTTAAACGAATCCGAACTAAGAAAAAGAAAATTTGGACGAAATTCAAATTATTTTCGAATAGTTTTCGAATACTTTTCGATTTCGAATAGTTTTCAAATTCCAATAGTTTTCAAATTCAAAAAGTCCTCGAATTTTAATAGTTTTCTAATTTCCAAAGAGAACAAAATAGAATAGAAAACAAAGGAATAGAACAGAAAAAAAACAATAGACTAGAAAAGAATATAACAGAAAACAAAAGAATAGAATACAACAGAGTAAACCAGCTCTGTTCCACTCCACCACATTATATTCTTTAATTTTCTGTTATGTTCCCCTCTATTGTATTCTATATTTTCGATTCTATTTCTCCACTTTCCACTCCACCCCATTCTCCTTGGAAATTGGAAAACTATTAGAGAAATTATTTGAAAACTTTTTGAATTCAAAAAGTATTCAAAATTGATTCAAACACTTTTCTAATTGATTTGAAAATGAATAAATGAAACAAATTCCAAAAACAAATGAAACAAATTTAACTAAACAAACGTATGTAAATAATGAATCGAATCTAAACAAAACATTTTTTTTCACACTGCACATGTCTAGTTCTAAAGGTAAGTATTTCATAATGAGCTAGTATGCCATGCATACTAGCTCATTATGCTTTTGTCTTACAGGTTTTTTTTTCTTTGTTTGTTTTTTAGGGTTTACAACCTCTTTAATGTTTAATCATCAAGAGTAAATAACACTTAAAACAGCACTACCTTAAAACATTTTTGGCCCTAGAATCACTCCTGTACACAAGTTTGAAAAATTGAACTGTTTTTGACCTTTTGTCGCCTATTGTCTGTATATAGTCTTTTCACACTAATATGTTAATTTTTACAACAGAGATTAAACACTGGAAAACTGAGCAAAAGCTGCGTGTTTGGAGAACACCTTACACTGGATTTCCCAGAAGAGTCCCCTATTGAACCATAAGTGGGAAGATCTATTTTAGGTGAAATTTAATTGTATAATCACACTTTTCTGATATATGTCTGTTATCCGCTGTTTTCCAGTTTTTGTCAAGTTAAAAAGTTTGAACACATGTCCTCACTAAGATCCCGGTTTTTACAAAATTCCATCACGACAAAATTCACAATAAATGAGAACTACTAATTTGTAATTTCTCCAACATTTGGGATTTTTTGTTTGTTTCTTTTTTTTTGGACATTCTGTTTTCGTATTACTCGATCATACGTACCGTATGATCGAGTAATACTTTATGAATGGAAATCTTGATCTGTACACGTCACA
>BLSH010254914.1:2766473-2781743 GCA_018402905.1 Glandirana rugosa
AGGGTGTGTATCTCGAAAGAAAATCACCATAAACTAGTGGAGACACCAAAAATAAAAAACGCGATCTCTGATCTCAACTCGCTTGTGGACCTTCAAGCCCAAGACGACCAGGCAGGCTTGAAGCCCTGTTTCAGGCCCAGGCCCAGGCCTGCCTTGGGCTTGCTAGCGTGCCTGTTGCTTGGGGTAACTTTAGTTACCCCTGGGTTTGAAAATCCGTGTTTTTACCGACATCCTTTCAGGACCTTTCGGGGTCTCCCGACGTTTTCCTTCATTTTACCCCCATTCCCATCCCGTTCACGGGATGTTTTTTTACCCCTGTCCGTGCGATCGTTCGGGTTCCGTCCGGACCCGGACCCGGACTTTGTCCCGAAGTTCGGACGGACCAGCAGAACCCGAACTTCCAGGTGTTCGCTCAACTCTAGTCTCTAGCGCAAAAAATAAAAACCACAGAGGTGATCAAATACCACTAAAAGAAAGCTCTATGTGTGGGAAAAAAAGGTAAATTTGATTTGGGTACAGTGTTGCATGACCGTGCAATTGTCAGTTAAAGTAACAGTGCCGTATTGCCAAAAATGGCCTAGTCAGGCAGGGGGGTAAATCTTCCAGAGGTCAAGTGGTTAAACAAATAACACATCATTAGCCCCAAGACAAAACCCAAGGGCACACCACTCACAACTTTAGACCATACAGACAATTAGTAATTGATCAATAATCTCTGGAACCATTCATGTAACCAGTTTGCTATCCACGCGTTCAAAACTTTTTTGACTCCAACAGACCTTATTATATACAGTAAAGAAAATGTGAGGTACAATATTAAATGATTGAACAAAATTTAGATAAACTACATCTACTGGACTTCCTCCATTTAATTTCTTGCTTACATCTTAAAAAAGCGATAACAAGTTGGATCTGATAAGGATGTTCTTTCATAAATTCATGCTCAGTGTCACTTATGATACCTTTATCACAAACAAATTTATGAATACAGTTCCTTACTGTCTCCTCAAATACATTACATACAATGGATGTTGGGCTGACTGGTCTGTATTTTTTTCAGTTTGAAAAGTGATATTTGGAAAAGTAAATGCTCAATAAGATTTTTAAACGCTTGCTGACCTCATCATGAGTATGTACAGCGGCAAATCAGCCTCTCTGCACTGGATCACGTATCTGATATATGGTCCAGCTCTACCGGGTAGGCCCCAGCTGTGATGTGATTAGCAGGTCCCTTACTAAAAGCAGTAAACACCAAGCACTGTTAGGGCACACAGTTAACCCTTTTATTGCCCCTATATGTTAACCCTTTCCCAGTGAGTGTCCTTAGTACTGTGTCAGTGTATATTATTAGCACTGATTACTGCTTTAGTGTCACTGGAGATGTCAGTGGCAGTTAGTCAGTTTCCACAGAGTATCAGTGTCAGATTGCCCACTGTACAGTACTATTACAGTACCGCTATAAGTCGCCACCATTACTAGTATACAAAATAAATACAAATTTCAGTATATATTCCATAGTTTGTAGACACTATAACTGTCACGCAAACCAATTAACATATTTTTTTTACCAAAAATATGTAGCAGAATACACCGTGGTCTAAATTTAGGAAGAAATTTGTTTTTTCAGATGTTTCTATTGGATCTGTTTTATCGCAGAAAGTAAAAAATATTGTTTTTTTTTTTCAAAATGTTCTGTGTTTTTTTTTCTAAATTTTCCGTCTACTTTCATTTATATAATAAAAAATAAAAAACCCAGTGGTGATCAAATAACACCAAAAGAAATCTCTATTTGTGTGGAAAAAAAATACATAACATTTCATTTGAGCACCATATTGCATGACTACGCATTCAACAGTTAAAGCAGAGAGCACCGTGCCGAATAGCAAAAAAACGGCCTGGTAGTTAATGAAGGTACTAAAATCTGCTGGAGGTCAAGTGGTTAAATTTGCTAGCAAAAATCTATTTTTTTAAATTTCTCTCATACAAGATTGGGTATTCAAAGTGAACACCAGTTTGCCTTATTTACTATCATTCATTCTGAAATGTTAATTTACACTTTTGAAAGCAAATATTCACTCTACGAGGTTCAGTCTGTGCAAAACCCCACAGACGTAATAAAAGAAAGGTTGATTATTTATACTTTGTATGCTGCATTACGATTTTGCAGAAGGTATCACAAAGGGTCTGATTTATAAAAAAAGAATAAACAAGAGCAGGAATAAATCATTATGGTTAGCTTGGCTTGCATGAGCATGTAGATATAGCAAACAAGATTTTCGTGGACTTATTTTTTAGAGTTGAGCGAACCCGAACTGTAAAGTTCGGGTTCGTACCAAACTTTGCGGTGTTCGGGACCCGAACCCGAACTTTTGAAAAAAAGTTTGGGTTTGAGTTCTGGGTTCTGCTATTTTTTTCCCACTTGTTGAATAGCTGCAGGGCAGCCAATCAACAAGCGTTTCTCTGGTTTTCCCTTAGAAGCCATCACAGCCATGCCTACTAATGGCCAGTGCATCATGTGACCCAGCCTCTTTATAAGCTGGAGTCACTTAGTGCTGCATGTCACTTGCTCTTTGACAAGTGTAGGGAGAGGATGCTGCTGGTGCTGTGAGGGACAGATTGCGGATCTAATAACATCTCATCCTGCATTACAGAACAATCTATTGTGGACTAGGTAGAGATTACTACTACTACTGCTTTTAGGGACAGATTGCAGATCTAAGAACATCTCATCCTGCATTACAGAACAATCTGACTGGACTAGGTAGAGTCTACTGCTTAGAGGGACAGATTATTGTTCTAAAATCATCTCCTAGTTCTATAGGGTCAGGTTCCTGCAGTTGCTGTAAGGGACAGATTATTGTTATTTCCCTATCCCCATTTCTTTGTAGGGCACTTGCCCTACTCTTACCCCCACCTTTCTTCCTTTTGCAGCCCTCTAGCACTTTCCAGGACTTTTTTACAGCCATTTTTGTGCCCAAAAGTTCGGGTCCCCATTGATTTCAATGGGGTTCGGGGTCAAGTTCGGACCGAACCTGAACCTTTCCATGAAAACCCGAACCCGAACATCCAGGTGTCAGCTCAACTCTACTTATTTTACATCTTAGTTACTTGTTGTTAAGAAAATGTAAATATTTAACTGTCTATAGCCTGGCCACAGTTACACATTAAAGTACCAATCTTGGACACAGTCATGAAATGTAAGGAAAGTAATGCCAATATGGAAGATGGTGCTATTTAAACTGAATAGCTGCACATGGCCAGTGCTGACTTCTCTTCAGCAGTGCCTACAGTGTAACCTGCATTCAGTATTTCCTGATTGTCTTCCTGATCTTGACCTGGCTTACCCACTACCATGCTTCTTCCTGTTCCCCTTGCTCTAGATCATCTAATATGACCTGGCCAGGAAAATGATCTTGTATCTGTTACTGAGTCTCTACCTGATCTGCCTACCAGTTGCTGACCTGGCCTGTCCGATCTCGATCCTGAAGCTCCACTTGCACACACCTGTCTGCTTTCCAGCATGATAATCCTGTATTGTGCTATCAAATCTGAAAATCCAGTGACCCTTTTCCTGCCTGTCATCCTCCAGGGGTAGTTCACACATCAGAGACTGGCAGCTCCCATTAAATGGTACCAACATCCAGCAGACCAGCAAGACACTCATGCCGCCCTTGCCCTTCTATTACCTATTTATTCCATCAGGGGCCTTGAGTGGGAGTTGTAAGAAAGGCCTGTATCAATCTTAGTGTAGTGTCCCATGACACAAATTGCACACAGTGTTGAGAAAAATCTACCAAGCTGGAAACCAATAGGTTTTAAAGTTAGAAAGGCTTTTAAACTAAATAGTTCCCCAGGCATTGGTAAAGCCCTATGATTTATATAGTGTATGTACAGCCAAATGATAGGACCTCTAGCGTTTAGCGGGGGTACCATGGGATAGTACAAATGGACTCTAATCTTCATATCTCCTAGTTGCAGGTTCCTATTGGCAACAGCACAGGTAAGATTGCACAGCAACAGCGCTCCTATTGGGGACCTTTGGTGGGTGTATTTTGCGGGCTCAGCAGCAGCTGTTGAGGCTACAAATAGCACTGCTTACTCCCACTCTCTCAGCTGCCTGAGGAGAACTTCTAGCAACAGGAGCGTCAGTCTGCAGCTTACCATCATGGAAGAGTTGCTGCAGTGTCTGATTAGTAAGACTGAGAGCAGCGGCAGTGCTGAATGGCTTAGGAAGTGCTTGGAAGAAGAAGTTCAGTCGGGTTCTGCCAGTGTAAATCTCTGGCACGCTCAGTCTGACCTTGTGTTGGTTGAAGAGGAGTTAATGGAAGAGAACAATACGCCGTCGCCACCTAGTGTCCGCAGCAGACTTCGTCAGCCTAACAAGAAGAAAAGAATGAGAAGAGAGGCAGCACCACAAACTGTGCAACCATATTAAAGTCCGCTGCTTAGACCCACATCTTTCTACCGATATGCCGGTGGGATGGGGCGGCCCCCCCACCTTGTGACACAGAGTGCTCCCACATGGGGTGTCACCCGGTGGCAGGGTCTTAGCCCCCCCCCCTCTGCTCTAAGACGTAGAGTTACCTGCTAAACACAACAGTGGGCTGCTTTACTCTCACTCCCACTGCCTCATACAGACATGCAAACCGCAATTACTAGCAGATGGGTCAAGACAACTCATCTGTTCCCATTCAATGGGCTCAATTGTAACTGCTGATTTATATGAAGAGATTGACACGTACGTTCTACTTATATGCTTGTGAAATGTACATCTTACTGACTTGTATGACCTGTATACCTTGCTTGTTAAAACAATAAAAAAAAATTTGCAATGAAAAAAAAGAATGAGAAGAGAGGATTCTCCCTCTTCTCCCATTAGGAATGCTAAGAATAGGCAGTCACGCTCATGCAGGAAAGCAAGGAGTGATACACCTCAGCCAGCTGCAGCGGGCATTTCTCCACATACCAGTGAGGTGGTTTCACCTGGGCAGCAAAGTAGCGTGGACAAGAGTCCTGGTGAGATTTTAAATGTTAATTCTTTGTCAGAATTGGGTAAAGCAGTTGGTACTTTGGCCAATGTGCTTGCTGGTTTACAAAATTCACAAAATGTTGGTTCGGTATGGAATAGCCGTAGTTCTGGTAATATATTTAACCCCACAATTCCTGTAGATAGTCTTTGAATGTTTCTTCCAGAAAAATGCACATGTTAATACTAATACTAATGCTTTTCTTCCTACTAATTCTTCAGTTCTTGTTCCTCCTAATAAAGTGTCAATTAATATGGATTTTAAGAATCAAGTGCCTCCTGTGTTGAAGTCTCACATAGCTGAATCTTGTTTTTTTTTTTTTTTAAATATATTTTATTAAACTTTTTTGCACCAAATGCATTTTTTACAAATAAGTTCAAGGCACATAGGTGCTCCATCCAAGATGGAGGGTCAATAATAGATGTAACTGTACAACGAAAATACAAAGCAACGGATGTTAAATTGATAGTGACGGCACAGCCGATGATTAGAAGGAAATGAAAAACATACTGGGCAAAGGTGTATGGTTCTGGGGGAACCGAATCTTGCTACCTGTGTCCTATGGTGGTTTAGGTCGGTATTGTACTTGTAGCTAAGGGGGAATACCATAATTAAGTTAATCATTTTTAAGAGCTGCAGTGGGGTCGATACGGAATGTTAAAGGGGGGGAGTGGGAACCTGGACTATGTTTAGGCTATTGGATGGATGGATTCTGTATCTTAAGTTTCCCTAGGGAGTTGGCGATATCGTTTTTCAAGTACCAATCAGAGAGCTTAAAGGGACCCATAAAATTGTCTATTTCTGGAGCATTGAGGGAATGCTCTATGAATTTTTTCCACCTGGAAAATAACTTTTTGGCTTGTAGGCAGTTTAAATTGATAGTGTCTTGTTTTTCCAGTTGGAGTAGAGAGTGTAGGCCCTGTTTAAATTGGTTCAGCCCTGGAGGGGATTGTTGGATCCAAAATTGCATGATGGCTCCGTCAGTAGGCAGAGGTGGTCCCAATTGGAGGGTGAGGGAGTTAAAACTTGATCATGAGTTGTTGGAGGGAGACTGCTAAAGAGACATAGCGTAGGGTCCTTTGGAATACTGTTACCACCAACTTGTTTTACGTAGGAGATGACTTTGTCCCAGAAGCTTGAGACGGAAGAGCATAACCAGAGTCTATGATAGAGTGTTGGTTTGGGTGCGTGGTACCATGGACATATGCCCTGCTGTTGGGGGTCTGTGGAGTAGACCATTGGGAGGTATGCTCTGTGTGGCAGTTTAAATTGAGTTTCCCTCCAGTTTTCTGCTACCACTAGGGAGCATATTTTTTTGTAGCCTGCAAGGATTAGTTATGGCGCTTCCGGATTCTCAAGTACAGAACTCCATTGGTGAAATTGATTGATGGCATATTTTGACGCTTGATGTTGGATCAGATGGCCATATATATGGGATATGGAGTAACTACCGTTTGAGAGGAGTGTGTCGATGAAGGAAGGATCGCAGGAGTTTTGAATTGCCCATTGATTTGCTTGAATGAAGGATTTGATTTGTAGGTAGTAGAAGTCGTGAGAAGATGGCAATGTAAACTCTTCTTGAAGCTCTGTGAACGATTTAGTGGAGCTGTGGTCTGGTTTGAGTAATTGAGAGATCAGGGAGAGACCCTTAGATCGCCAGGTTGAGAAGGTTTTGGATTTCAAAGAGGAGGGAAGGATGGGGTTGCCCATTATAGGGAGGTAAGGTGAGATCGAAGTGGGCAGGTGCAGTAACTTTCTCATTTCCCTCCATGCCAGTATGGTGTCTCTAAGGAGTACCTTGTTTTTTATGGTCGGTGGGAGGGAGGGCACTCTTGCGTGTAGGATGGCTGCCAGGCCGTATGGGTGGGCTGCTTCTTTTTCCAGACGTGTGTTGGAGTAAGTGGACTTTCTCGCAACCCAGTCCATACCATTCCTGAGCAGGCATGCTAAGTTATGGAACCTTAGGTTGGGTAGGCCTGCTCCCCCCTCGCTCTTGGGGAGACAAAGTTTCTTCAGGGCAATCCTGGGTCGTTTGCCCTTCCATAAAAATGAGGAGAAGGCGGATTGGAGTTTCTGAATGTCTACATGTTTAAGTAGAAATGGAAGGGTCTGAAAGTGGGTATAATAATCTAGCGAATGAAATCATTTTAATTAGATGGCATCTCCCAAAGAGCGAGAGGGGGAGGGCCCACCAAGCCAAGAGCTCCTTTGTAATTTTAGATATGAGTGGATTATAGTTTAGAGAGTAAAGGGTGGGGGGGTCTTTCCCTATTAGGATGCCCAAGTATGTAATGTGGCCCTTGGCGACTAGGAAGGGAGAGGAGGATCTCCAGGCATCCGCTTTGCGTGGATTCAGGGGTAGAACTTCACTTTTGTCTAAATTTATTCTTAGGCCTGCACATTCTCTGAATGTGTGGAGTGTTTGGGTGAGGTATTGAAAGTCTCTGGGTGGGTTGGATGAGAAGAGGACTATGTCGTCCGCAAAAGAGCAGATCGGCAAGTCTTGTTTCCGATGGTGACTCCACTGACTCCCCGAGGCAAATTGAGGATGTGAGAAAGGGGTTCAATGGCCAAATTAAAGAGAAGTGGTGAGAGCGGGCAGCCCTGTCTAGTTCACTTGGCTAGAGAAAACTCTGAGGAAATGAAACTTGGGGTCACTAATCGAGCGGACGGGTTTGCATACATTTCACTTATAAATTTGGGGAAGGGTCCCTCAAAGCCAAATGATGAGAGTGTCAAGAAAGCCCTTTGAAACTAATGTTGTCAAAGGCCTTTTCGGCGTCTAAGGCAATAATCGCTATGTCTTTGTCTGGACAATGTTTGGCTTGGTTTAGGATCAGGAGCACTTTTCTAATATTTAGGGCCACCGATCTACCGTGTATGAAACCTGATTGTGATGAATGGATTAGTGTAGGGAGGATGTTGGCGAGTCAAGAAGCTATTATTTTTGACAGAATTTTGGCGTCTACATTGATAAGCGAAATAGGTCTATAAGACCCTGGGGATAAAGGGTCCTTGTGCTTTTTAGCCAATAACTTGATGTATGCCGAGTGTCCTGTAGGGAGGTAAGGGCCCCCCTTCCAAATGTTAGAGTATACCTGAAGCAGAGTTGGAGAGGTAAAGTCTGTTGTCAGTTTGTAAAAGTCGGATGAGAGACCGTCCGGGCCGGGAGCTTTATTTCTGGCCAATGAATTAATAGTGGTTTGTATTTCCGGGAGGGAGATGGGCTCATTAAGGGTCTCAAGTTAGCTTTTTGTGATTTTAGGGAGGGCGGATGAGGTTAGGAGGTCTATGGCCTTAGTTAAATCTATTTAGTCTTCCTTGTATTAGGTCTTATAGTAATTTGTCAGTATATGTTCTACTTGTGACGGATTGGACACTATGGTGCCCGATCGATCTCTCAGGGAGGAAATATATGTTGGGGCAAATTTACTCGAGACTAGGCATGCTAGGAGCTTCCCGGCTTTATTGCCATATTTATGGAAGAGTAATTTCATTTGGAACTGATGAATCGATTCGTGTTGTGCTGTCCATTGATCAAATTCTTGTTTGGCTTGCTGCCAGGCTTGGATGTTTTCTAGGGTGCGTGATGAATTAAGTTGTCTATGGGCTTCGTTAAGTGCTAAGCTGGATTTTCGGATGTTAGCGTGTATCTTTTTTTTGAATTTGGAGGCAAAAGAAATGATGCGGCCTCTGAGGAAAGCCTTGCCTGCTTCCCAATAGAGGTTAGGAGAGGATAGATGGTCAGAATTGGCGGACGCGTATTCCGTCCATGCCACTTTGAGATGTGTTTTTAGTTCCTCGTTGTCCACCAGATAGGAGGGGAAACGCCAGGGAGCACCCGGTGTCATGGGTCTAAGGTTAGAGATCGTGACAGTTATAGGGGAGTGGTCCGATATCGCCATATTCTCGATTGCAGCGGACGTTATCAGAGGTAGGAAGGCGGGGGAAGCGAAGATATAGTCGATCCGTGAGAAAGTTTTGTGAGGGGGAGAGTAGTAGGTGAAGTCCCTATCAATGGGGTGTAGCATACGCCACACGTCCGACATGTGTAGGGTTTCGGCAACGTTGGCCAGGGGAGAGTTTTGGGTGTCCGAATGCGAGGATTGGTGAGGGTGTTGTGGTGTCCGGTCGTCAATGGGATGCATAGTTGTGTTAAAGTCGCCTCCCATAAGATGTAGAGGTTCCCTCACTTGGAGGGCCCAGGTGGATACATTTTGGAAGTAGGTTTGGGAAGGGGAGTTATCTGCGTAGATATTTGAGATGACTAAATCTCTACCTGCTATGGATAGGAAGAGGGTAACCCTACGTCCCACCTTATCTGTTTCCGTCTTCCTGATGGAGAAAGGTAATTTTTTGTTGAGGAGAACGGCAACCCCTGCCTTCCTCCCCAGAGCAGGGGAGCCCACTACTTCTCCCACCCAGAGTTTGCGGAGCCTGGGGAGATCCTCCTCTCCTAAGTGCGTTTCCAGTAGCAGGGCTATGTCTACCTTGAGTCTTTTTAAATGTCTAAGGATCTGCATACGCTTTTGGGGTGCTCTCAGCCCCTTTACATTCCAGGAGGTGATGATCAAGTTACTCCCGAGCTCTGGTGAATCCATATGTTGGCAGAGAAAGAGGGTGTTAGTCTAGGAGGCCCAAGGGAAGACCTCCTGTGATGGTATCCGCCCGAGCTGGGGAGTGGACACAGTGCAAGATTCAAATAGTTGCATGGTAACAGTAGCTGTAAGGTATAAGAAATACATCGGAAGTTTGTACCAGGTAAAATAAGATTTATGGACTTCACTTTTTTCCGCATGGGGGGATATACTCTCGTATAGTCCTCCGCCCCTGCCGATAGGTAGATAAAGCCTGGTGAGGCGATCTAGGAGGGAGAGATTTGGGAATAAGAGGTGGGGAGAGGGGGGTTGAAGGGGGGGATAGAATGGGGAAGGGGGTGTGAGACAGGGGAGGGAGGATATGGTGGGAGAGGGATTTTGGAGCGAGTCTCGGATGGTTGGCCTATCCTATGGGCCCTTTCCACCGTGCAAGGGGCCCGCAGGCCTAGCATGTCAGGAATGGCTACTTAGCTTTGGAAGGACATGGGCAGAATAAGATTCAGGAAGGCCTATCACCCATAGATTGTTTCTTCTGGCCCTGTTCTCTAAGTCTATGACCTTTTCCTGTAGCTCTTTATGTGATAGCCTAGTGACTGATGCGATTAGAGCTGTGGAGTCATCCTCTACGCTTGAGATCCTCTCTTCAGCCTGAGTCAATCTAGCGGCCTGTGTTTGTATGTCCGAGTGAATTTGTTCCATACCTTTCTGCACCGCTGATTGTACCACAGCATTTATGGTCTCCATTATGTCAGGCTGCAAGAGCGCCACCACGGCCTGTGCTATGTCCACGGGGGTGGATGTCTCTGCTGGAGGGGGTCCAGGTGGTTGTAATTGCTGGATCGTGGGCGCTGTCTGCCCGCTGGAGCGGTGGGGAGGCTGCTAGTATTGCAGCATAGGTCTGTGGTCGTGCTGGGGCAGCGGCGGCCATGTTGGCTGCGGCGCGCGGCTTCTCTCCGCCTACGGACGGCTGAGCGATGGCTAGTCTTTGGCCGGATCGCTCCACAAAGCGGTCCATAGGTGTCTGCGGGGCCATGGGGGGAGACTGTAAGGCCGTTCTCCCTCCAGATCGCGGGTTTTGGAGCTGGGTTTGTGGCAGGGGAGCGGAGCGATCGTCTCCTAGCTCCTCTCCAAGATCCTCTGCTGAGGAGTGCGCATGTGCGGGACCTCCGGCGAGACACACTAGCCGGGAGCTCCGCACCGCTCCGGCCAGATCGCGGCCCTGTAGCCCGTTTCGAGCCACTGATCAGCCGGCTACTTTCGGACCAGGTCACAGAAGCACGGAGGACAAGCGGCATATATCCAAGTCGCAGCCCAGACGAGAGGTCCATAGAAAACTTTGCTTCGACTAGCTACCACCGGATCCTTCCAAGATGGCGTCCGCCCCTTCACCATGCGGCATGCCAGACGACAGTAAGGAGGGATCGGGCTCTAAGGGGGGCATAATTCCACCTAATGGGGACCACACCAGATGGCCTCCCTCGTGCCCTGCTAACATCCCCTGCCTCTTCAGTCTCACTCTTAAGGGGTTTAGCAGATAACTATCTTCACTCCACCATCTCTGACTCCCCTGGGAGTGCTAGAGACATACAACAGCAGGCCTTCCCCCCCTCAGGCCCTACACCATGATCTGGGACACCTACTTAACAGGTTCTCAGAGATTCTCTCAGTGGGCCTCACACAGAATGCTGAATAAATTACTTCCACTATAAAAGCGGAGATCGCTAGTTTGGGGACGGGCATTGATAACATTGAGCAAGCAGTGGACCAGACAGCGGCCAGGGTTGTGCAGAATTCAACATGTATACAATCCCTTCAAGACCAACTAGACACAGCCCTCTCTAAATGAGATGAATTGGAAAACAGAAGTAGACGTTATAACTTCCGTATAAGGGGCCTTCCTGAATCGATACAGGATATACAAGGGTCGTGAAAACATTAATGAAAGACCTTTTGCCGGATATACCAAAGTTTAAACTGGAACTGGACAGAGCACACAGGGCCCTACAACCACCGTATTCTGACGGACTTCCAAAAGACATTATTGTGAAACCCCATTTTTTCTTGATCAATGAAAAGGACATGAAGAAAGCTAGATCAACCGACAAGTTAACTCTATTAGGGCACCAAATCCAAATATTCGCGGACGTTTCACCCTTCACCATCCAGAAAAGGCACTCACTCAAACCGCTACTCACGGCCCTGTCACAGAAAGAAGTCAAATACTGGTGGTCTTTTCCGTTTAAGTTGAATTTCCAATTCAAAAACAAGACATATGGCTTCTTCAATCTGCAAGAAGGTGAGAAAATCCTAGCACAATTGGGTCTCATATCCCAGGAAGCCATGGATTTGTCAACATCAGGACAACAAAACCCATCCAGGGAGCCCGGCAGTCCCACTATGGCACAAGCAGAAACCCAAAAGGCAACCGGAAGCCTCGAATCCACCACACTGAGGATCATTTTATCCCCGTGTTTCTTCTTCAACTCCCCCACTAAGGTGAAGAGTGAGTGCTCTTGTCCCACTAGAATGGACGTTCTTTATGGAGCACCCTAAAGTACTTCCACCATTACCCTAGCGGTTGCAGGGAGGGGGAAAGTTATACTCTCCCCATATGATGTTATTTTCCCTCGGTTTTGGTTTCAGGTCTGTTATAATTAGAATTTTTCACCAATCCAGACAATACCACATGACAAGGTTCCTTTTTGCCTCGTTAGGAAAGGATTCCAGTTACTCCCCAAAAATTGTTTTTGTGGATGGATTCCCTAAACCAGGAATTACTCCTCCAAGTCCAGGGAGGGGAAGCAGAATGAACCTTCAGTCACCCACAACAAAGACTGGTTTGTCCTTTTCGCTTTCCCCCTTGCCATCCTACCCATGTATCATCACTCTGCCCCTCCAATTCGGTCCTATTGGATGCTCTTTCCGGTTATAGCCACAGTTTCTTGGACTCCCATGTCTCCACACACTAGACTGTGGGGAAGACACATTCCCCACATACTGCTTGGAACTTCTGATGAAGCCTTTTCATTAAGGTCAATTGCTCTACTCTCCAATGTAATCCTGGTCTCAGGATACAAATGATCTAAAGTTAATTGCTGTTTATCTCTTTCCACAGGCCATAGCTACTGTAGGCTGGCTTGCGGGGCCCAAGGGCCGGAGCGGTTTCCAATGCTCCTCACCCACTGAGTACCTAGGAAAACCTTCTTGGTGTTTGATGGGACTATTACCCATATTTGAGTATCTTTACATTGTGTCCCCTCTCATAGGGTAACAGGGCAAGCCAAAGCCGATCATGCCCCCAGGACTTCCTGAATCCAGACAGGTCAGGAACTCCACTTAATTTAGAAATTGAGATGCTTTGTTACAATCTTCAATATAGTCCCCTCTCTTTCCTACCTGCTTTATCCTCACTATTCCTGCTTATTCGATCACCTCTTTGCTCTCTAAACTTTATTTTTTTCTGAATTTCCAGATGTCAGAGTGGAATGACAAGTCTTCCTGGCAATTTCTACAGATCCATCCGGCTCTTAGTAGTTGTCCCTTGGTCTCCATTAAGGCATGCAGGGTAAGTCATTTTGGTTCTGCTGCTCATCCCCCCCTTCATGTCCATGGCTAACTTCCATCATCATACCAACACAGTTTTTAACGTGGCATCCCACAATGTACAATACCTCAATTCCTCTATCAAAAGAAGAAAGGCGCTTCAACATTAATTTTCACTGGGCTTGGCGGTGGTCTTGGTTCAGGAAACTCACTTTCCGATATCATACAACCCTACATACTTACATAATAAATTCCCGACATTTTATTTGTCAAACGCTGATTGTAAGAAAAGAGGGGTTGCTATACTCTTCTCCAAGAACCTCCCATTTACCCACTCACTAACAGTTCTGGATATAGAGGGCTGATACATTCTGGTGAAGGGTTTAATAAATGGGGTCGTCCACACCTTCATTTCATATTACGCCCCTAACAGGGACCAAGCAACTTTCTTCTTAAACTTGACCTGAAAACTTGCCCCACACCTAGAAGGGATGGTAATCATGGGGGGAGACTCGAATACTGCTTTCGATAACATCTTAGATAAATCTGTGATTAATCATCCTTGAACCAAAAAGCCCCCTAAGCAGGGCACCAAAGTAGCACTTATAATAAACTCCCTAGGATTAGTTGACACTTGGAGAGAGCTGAATCCTAGATCTAAGGATTATACTCATTACTCTGCCCCACACGGCACCCATTCTAGAATTGACCATGTCTTTGTGCCCTCCACTGAGATTAATCGAGCAGTAAAAGCCTCTATCCATGACATAGTATGGTCAGACCACTTGTGGTACTAGTTTCCATCTCATGCTCCCCAATTTTACGGGGTCCACGCTTATGTAAACTCAACAAATCCCTTTTAAGTGATCCGGTCTTGGTCACTAAGCTTGACAAGGATTTGAAAGAATACTTCCTACTTAATGACAAAGATGATATTTCCCTTGGATCTCTGTGGGAGGGCCACAAAGCAGTCATGAGGCGGTGGTTTATACAGTTAAGCTCCCAATTGAAAAAAGAGCGCCAATTCGAAATAACTAGATTGGAACAGGAATTCAAACAAATGAGTAGAACCCACAAGTTAAATCCGACGAGAGAAACCCTATCAAACCTAGAGAAAATTAAATTACAACTTAACCTACGGTTAACTACTACTGCTGAGAAACAGATCAGATGGTCACTAGGGAAACTATATTGCACCAAAGACCAAATAGGAACCTGCCTCGCATCTAAACTAACCCCTAAATGCAATATTTCCGTTATTCCAAAAATCAAATCTTGGGAGGGTAATCTCACCCAAAATCCCAAGGAAATTCTTGAAACGTTTGAGAAGTTCTTTACCAAGATTTACACTAAAAACCCAACTCAACAATTAGAGACCTTCCTGGGTGATATCCCCCTTCCTCAACTAAGTAAGCATCACTAAAGTATTTTAGAGGCACCAGTTACAGAGAATGAAATCATGCAAGTAATCAAGGACCTTAAACACAGATCTGCTCCTGGTCCAGATGGGTTCTCTTATCTATATTACAAAAAATTCGGTCACACACTATCGCCCTTCATGGCTAGATATATAAATTCACTAGGAAACAGGCAGAGCATGGACCCTGCCTCCAACCCGGCGTTCATATCAGTGATCACAAAACCTGGCAAGGACCACAGTGAAGTAAGAAACTACAGACCCATCTCCTTAACCACTTCAGCCCCGGAAGGATTTCCAGCTTTAGGACCGGAGCCCTTTTTGCGATTCGGCGCTGCGTCGCTTTAACTGACAATTGCGCGGTCGTGCGATGTTGTACCCAAACGAAATTTGCGTCCTTTTTTTCCCACAAACAGAGCTTTCTTTTGGTGGTATTTGATCACCGCTGCGTCATTTCTGATCGCCGCTATAAACAAAAGAAGAGCGACAATTTTGCAAAAAAACCCAAATTTCTTACTTTTTCCTAAAATACAAATCCCAAAAAAAAATATAAAAAAACATTTTTTTTCACCGTTTTTGGCCGATTTATATTCTTCCTCATATTTGCGATAAAAAAAATCGCAATCGGCGTTTATTGATTGGTTTGCGCAAAAGTGGTCGCGTTTACGGATGATGAGAATTCATT